>CM036088.1:177357-517357 GCA_020631695.1 Trichoderma cornu-damae
ACTTCAAATTACAATACTTCAAATTACTATACTATGTACCAAATCAATCCAAAAAAGCCACCGATTGAATAGCGTGTTTAAAAAGAATAAAAAAAAAGAAAGGGGGGGGGGGGTTTACCTACCTGATAGAACTCTACAAGATGAATGTAAATGTAAACGCATTTAAATGAAAATGCTGCCGTTCAAGACCTGGAGCTCAATTTACCAGGGAAAGAAGAGTACAATTTATCCAAATGCCCCGCCGCCTCATTATATAACCGTTCGCCATTCAATCAGTCAATTCAACTCCCTACACGACAGAAACAAGGAGGAGGCCGCGAAAAGTCTCGGCTCGAAAACGAAAACGCAGCTTGCCGGATGACTCTCTCGTCACCATGCAAGCAGTGACAAAGTGACTGGGTCTCTTTGTAATTGCTCATGTAAGCCCAGCTGCTGAGTCATCAGGCAGACACGGAGTTAATTTGGCAGCTGGAGCAGCCTTGCCGGGCGAAACAGGCGTCGCTGATTGGCTGCCCGCTCACAGGCTCAACCCTTCGTCCAGGGCAACATCCTCCCCCCCAACTTGCTCCCTGTCTCTCGTTTGTACAAAACCGAAACCCTGGAGGGGCCAAAAGGAAAAAAAAAAAAAAAAAAAAAAAAAAAAATCGCAGTCAACTTTATCAACGACGATACCTTGCTATATATTTTGGTCACGTTTCCTTCCTTCTTTCTTTCTTTCCTTTTTTTTGGAGCGGAGTTTCTTTGAATCTCGACGCCGTCGATCTAGCAGCAGCAAAACCAAACAGCAACACCAAGAGCTGAGCTACGGAGGACCGAATGCTTCTTGGATACAAAATAATCACACATTTCGCTGCCTGTCCGAACGCATCCAGATCGTCTCTACAAGGGAACTTGGACCCATCTTTCTTCATCAAATATTAGCTTTTTTTTTTTCTTTTTTTTTTTTTGTAATTTTTTTTTTGGATTATTTCCCATCTAGCACCACACTTGGGATAAGCCATGTCGACCGCTGGGGGAGCAGCTGCAACCACCAACCGAAGCGACGGTGGCTCTCGAGGACGAGGCCGTGGCGGCGGCGGCGGCGGCGGCGGCGGGAGAGGAGGAAACCAGGGGCAGAATCGAGGCAGCGGCGCCAAGCGAGGAGGACGAGGTGCCAACGGTCGAGGACAGGGACGAGGACAAAAGGGCACAGATGCTGCCGCTGCTACGTTGGCTGGATCGTCAGATGCTGCTGGCCAGGCACGTCTTGCGGCGTCTGGAGCCGCGGCCGAGGCTGCGGGCAAAAAGGAGGTCAAGGTTGTTGTGGCGACCGGCCCCGGAGCTCAAGACGACGATGACGAGGCTGATGTCTGCTTCATTTGCGCCAACCCCGTTGCCCACCATTCGATTGCGCCGTGCAACCACAAGACCTGCCACATCTGCGGTCTGCGTATGAGGGCGCTGTACAAGACCAACGACTGTGCCCACTGCCGGGTATGTTTTTCAAGCTTCGTCCCAATCGTCTCTCCTATTGTTCGTCTGGCGGTTCTGTGTGCTAACATTCTGGGCCTCCGCCCATAGACGTCGGCGGCTTTTGTCATCTTCACCGACGATCCCGACAAGAGATTCGAAGACTACACAGACAAAGACTTTACCACCACCGACAGCAACATCGGCATCAAATACACAAACGAGGACATTGTTGGCGACACTGTCCTTTTGCTGAGGTTTAATTGCCCAGACGACTCCTGCGATGTTGCCGGCCTAGGCTGGCCCGACCTGCACCGCCACGTCAAGTCGGCGCATCGCAAGCGCATGTGCGATCTCTGCACCCGCAACAAAAAAGTCTTCACCCATGAGCACGAGCTGTTCACCGATAAGGAGCTGGACAGGCACATGCGTCACGGTGACGACAAGCCGGGCGCTGCCGATCAGACGGGCTTTAAGGGACACCCCCTTTGCGGGTTCTGCGGCGAGCGTTTCTACGATGACGACAAGCTGTTTGAGCATTGTCGCATGAAGCACGAGCGATGCTTCCTTTGCGACAGGAGGGACTCACGGCAGCCCCACTATTTCCTCAACTACGAAGAGCTGGAGAAGCACTTTAAGAAGGACCACTTCCTCTGCTCCGACCGTGGGTGCTTGGAGAAGAAGTTTGTCGTGTTCGAGTCCGAGCTGGACCTGCAGGCACACCACCTCGCGGAGCATGCCGGCAAAAACGTGGGCAGAGATGCCAGACTCGTCGACATCTCTGCCTTTGATATCCGCCAATCCTATCAAGAGGAAAGACGCGGAGGTGGCGGCGGCGGCGGCGGCGGCCAGCGGGAGGGAGGAGACGGGCGATCCCGAGGAAGAGGCAGAGCCAACAGGGGGAGAGATCCCAATGAAGACAGCATTTTGCCCACTGTGACATCGAGCCTGCCGCTGCGGAGAGATGAACTGGCGTTTCAGCGACAAATGGCCATCGTATCGGCACCTTCAGGCTCGAATAGGACGTTTCGTGGCCAGCTCTCGGCCCCTGCTCCGGCTCCCTCTACCGCTCCCGTGACCCCTACACTCGCGCCCACACCGGCTCAAGCCTCGTCGGCTAGGAATGCCGCTCCGACGGCCCCGGAGCGGCCCCGGAGCGCCGGCCTAGGCGCCGGCTCTGCTGCCGCCACAACAAACACCATTGAGGCCCTCAGCCTTGCCGACGCAGCCAATCTCCCGCCCGAGGAGCGCGCCCGTCTGGTTCGCCACGGCAGCGTCATTGAGCGGGCTGCAAACCTTTTGAGCAACGACCCACTCAAAATGGCAACGTTCCGTAGCCACATTTCGGCATATCGCCAGGGCGGCTTCACGGCCCCGCAGCTTGTCGAGGCTTTCTTCGCGCTCTTCGCAAGTGTTTCCTCAAACGCCCTCGGAATCCTCGTAAGAGAGCTGGCAGACCTTTTTGATGACAAGAACAAAGCCGATGGCCTTAGAAAGGCATGGCAAGATTGGCGCGCCATCAACGAGGACTATCCTAGCCTGCCCGGCCTCACCGGCATGCAGGGCGCGACGTCGAGCTCGAGCGGGTGGGCGACTGCTGCGGTGCCATCGCAAAGAAACTCGTCGAGGGTCCTGAAGCTCAAGAATAGCACTCGGCTCGGCGGCCCCGCCCCCAGCACGTCGAGAGGGCCTCCCGGCTGGGTTACAGCGTCCTCTTCCTCCAAGCCGCCGTCGTCGTCAGCATTTCCTTCTCTGCCGCCGCCATCTTCATCAGCGGCCGCGGCGCGCGTGGACACGCGCGCATCTGCGCCGTCACGGACCACGTCGTCATCCTCGCAGTCGATACAGCCCCCGCCACCAAACACGCGCGCGGAAGATGCCTTCCCTGCACTCCCCGCGGCGCCCAAGCCGCAGACTACCATTTTCGGATACGGCATGGGCCGCGGCGTGAGGCGGGATTTCGGCCATCAGGAGACCAACTTCCAATGGGGAGCTGCCCCTGCGTCGTCGTCGGCCGCGGCCGATCTAGAGCAGGCGGATGACGCTGAGCCGGCGGGAGGCAAGGGTAAGAAGGGAGGAAAGAAGGGCAAGAAGCAGATTTTGGTGCAGTGGGGATAAGGAAAAAAGGGCTACATTGTGCTCCCCCCCCTTTTTTTTTGTCTCACTCCGCGGAGTTCCATTTCCGCTTTCATCTCCCGTTAACATCGCTCATATTGTTAATTATTATTATTATTATTATTTTGGTGGATTGTGGAAAGATTTTTGCTAGGCGTTGGATTGGCTTGTTTCGCCCCTAAGACGTTTGGATGAACTTGGGTTGTTTAGCGGTCGTCTTGTGATGGTAATACATGTTGGAATAGAACAGATGTATAGCATAAAGACGCACGTCATGAAGGACAGCGAATGTTTGCTATAAACTTTCGTATATTGTAGGATAAAATGATAACTAGTATTGCTATACAAAACAAAAAAAAGGTAAAAAAAAAGGAAAAAAAATAAAGGATATAAAAAAAATATATCCAAAAATAAAATAAAATAAAAAATATCCAAAGAAGAAAAAAATCCAAAAAAAATCCAATGCTTTTATGCCGCCATGTAAAATAATACACGACAAATAAACCGCTAGCCATGCCACGCCGAAAATGCTTCACTTCAAATTTCCACAACCCAAAATCCCCCCTCTTTTTCCCCTTCTCTTTTCAAGCCTCACAATCCAGCAGGCTCATAGTACTCCCTGAACCGATCCGTCAACTCCCACTGAAGGTTGTACACCACGTTCCAGCACGTAAGCAGCAACATCGGAAACCTCACCGTCCAGTACACGAGATATCCATCCGGAAGTGACCCCACGCTCCGCTTCAGAGACTCCGACATGTCCTCGTAGTGATTGCGCTTGTTGCGGAGAGCGCGAAGGAGATCGAGAAGTTTCGACCCATTATACTTGCGCTGTTTTCCCAGGGAATCAACAAATTCGCGGGTGAGCAGCTTCAAGAAGTCCCCCCTAATGACCTCGGGGGCATGTCTCTCCAATTCCAGCAACACATCCGACGGAGGATCCCTCGACTCTTTTTCGAGAGAGTCTGACACGTCGCAGAGGAACGCCAGGCGCTTCTTTGGGGACCAGAAGAAAGGGTGTGCCATGACCTCCCGCGAGTTGGGTCTTGCCTTGGGAGCCGCTTGAAGCATGGATGCAATCAAATCCTTGGCCTCGTATGAAAAGTCGCCCAACGAGTCCAAGGGATCGAGATTGTAATTGCCCTTACGGATGTTGACCTCGCGCATATACCTATCACCACAGTCGAACGGATGAGATCCATTGGTGAGCACGTAGAAAAAGACGAGCCCAAGAGAGAAGATGTCAATGGCTTTTGTAGCGCGTCGGCCGTTGAGCAGAGTAGGGTCTCCAACAAGGATGGTGCCCGAGCTACTATGCGTGCTGCTGTCGATGGCTGCGGCATTCTGTCCGTCATCATCGAGAAGCAGCTCGGGCGCGCGCCATCCCGATGTTCCAGCTGCACGGCCCGTCGTTGCCCCGAAAGAAGATTGGCCGCCTTCCAGTTTCTTGCACAAGCCAAAGTCAGAGACTAGCAGCCTCGGCCTGCCGTCCTTGTCCATGTTAACCAAGATATTCTGAGGCTTCAGGTCACGATGGACAATGCGCAGCGAGTGGAGGTGGCTAATGCCATTGGTAATTTGGTATAGAACGCCAGGTAAATCTTTTTGCCCGGCATGGGCTAGATCACGAAAGTGATGAGGCTTCTCAATTACATCGGCAAGAGAGGCGGCGCAACGCTCCAATGCAATATAAAGGAAGTCACCTCGCATTATTTGTGAGTAATACCGTATTACTGCAAGAAACCATTAAGACAAATGTTAAAAATTAGTAATTTGAAGCAGAAAATTAAAACAACAGACAAGCATCCACTAAGCAGTAACTTACCGTTAGGATGATCGTCACTCTCTCGCAACAACTTAGTCTCTCGTGTGGCAATGTCGTAGAACTGTATCGTCATTCTCTTGACAGCAACCTCTCTGCCATCAAACCTGCCGGCAAACACGACGGTACCGTTGCTGCCCATGCCGAGTTCTGTTTCCGTGTCCACCTCGATATTTCCCATGCTAATGATGGAACCTGTGACGGCTTGCATGTCGTTGTGGATGGTCATGATGTCGGGCTCCAGGCTTGGGCGGTCACCCAGCTTCTTGGCATTGCTAACGGCTTCGTCTACCGTAGTGAGTCCCGCATCGTCCTCGCGCGATGGCGAGCCATCACGAGGGCCTTTCTTTCTGTGCTTGATACCGCCGCGGCGGCCCCGATGCGCCTTCTTCTTCTTCTCGGATACGACACCGTTGAGAGCATCTTGCGACTGAGTAGCTGAAGCAACATCTGCTTGTTGAGCCAACTCGGGCCCTTTACCCTCTGTCTTGCCGCTCGATTCTATCGAGTCGGAAGAGTCTTGTGAATCTCCGTCTTTGTCTTTATCGCCAATAGTCTTGTCTACCTTTGGTCTAGGCACTTGTTCCGCTTTTTGGTCTCTCAGTCGAGAATGCGAAGATGAAGGAGAAGAAAACACTCCATCTTTGGAGTCATCGCCCGATTCATCCCCAAGGTCAGGATCTAGGGCGAAAAGGGAATATATGTCCTTGAAGGTGCCCTGGGTCCTAAATCGGTGGTATGATCGTCGTAACTTCTTTTCGTTATAAATCAACGAACCCACGAAAAGGATGATGAGAATGGGATTGCTGATAAACTCGATGACACTATTCGCAGCACTCTGAGGAAGAGCTTTGACTTTTGTTATAATGGTGGGCTCCTCCGGAACAGCGTTCGTCACAGCATGAGCGCTGTTCGAGCCATTCTCCAGATCGTCATAATACTCGCCGAGGGCACCATCGGAGAGCGTCAAGCGATGTTGGTAGCCGTTACTCCGCAGCGGATCCAAAAAATGAGTGCCCACCAGCGCCTTGGAGATTTTGGAAGGATTGATAGAATCCAAGGTGGGGGTCATTTCCCACCAGTCCGGTCGCGATATCTGGGCAACTGGTGCATCGATGATGAGTGGGTATGCCCGGCCAGACAGCGCGTACCAGCTGCCGCTCTCGGTCCGGTTGAGGAAGATGCTGTTGCTTCGCATCTTGGCAACGCTCTCGTCCTGTGACGGCATTGGTGGCTGAGGTAGAACAACTAGCTCAGGGTTGCTTCTTCCAGCAGCATCCCACGGGCGACAGACGTCGAAAACTCGCGCCACTGGAGAGGAAAATTTGTGGCTAAACAGAGGCATGTCATTATCCGTCCGAGAGCGGTCGAAAGCATAGACCTTGCCGTCGTGCTGACTGGTGATGTAGCGGCTGTCGAGCGAGGCATGATATTGCTGGTAGAGGTCGCTGTCAAAAGTATTGGGCCCCCACTCGGCGTACTTTAACGTCGCAATTGGGCGACCGTCTCGTCGTTGGATCCCCACGGTGTACTCGGTTCTTCCCAGGGTAATGGTGCCCATGGAGCTGCATTCTTCGGTATCCTTATCGTCAAAGGCATTGGGTCGGAGGCAGCTCTCTCCTTCGTTGACGTGGGAGCCGCTCGACCCAAACCACTTGAGCACACGGCCGGTCGCCGCGTCCAGCGTAACCATGGTCGTCTTCTTGTCGCCAGTATACACGACCGGCGGTTCCTCGCCCGCGTACGGAGCAAGATCTTCTACCAGCCGCTTCATGGTAAAGCCGGTTCTAACGAGGCCTGCGCTGGCATCGGGAATCCATACGTAAAGCCCCCCGTCGCGGCTCGGCTCGACAGCCCATATGTAATGATCGACGGGGCTGTAGTCGTCATCGAGGACGGAGTTGTTTGTTCTGTAGTGTTTTGTCTCGACCACTGGCTGGTCGACCTCGAGGTGCCAGCGTTGCCGACCGGTTTTTCGGTCGCTGGCATAGAGATCTCCATCGACGGTCGCCAGAAGAACAAAGTCTTCAACTTCCCAGTCCTCCAGACTCCGCGCATTTTGCGGCGATGCCAGCCCAGTAGCGCTGCTGCTGGGCCAGTGATGTCGTGAGGTGTGTGGTGCTCGAACGGACTGAGCCGGAGCTAAAGTTGCGAGGGCGCTCGCATCGCTAGGGACTTTTATGTAGTTTAGTTTATCAGATTCTCGGTCTGATGCTTGGTTTCGACTCTGAGCCTTGTTGGCATATTCGTACGGGGCGCGTCGATATCGCTGATGCTGTTGCGGCGAGGGCGTCGACCGCTGCTGCTTCTGTTTTCTGTTGATGGTATCGAGACTCGCTTCGGTGTGCACATCGTCGGCCTGTGTTGTTGCGTACCAACGGCTGTTGGCGTCTTGGGATATTTTGTCAAGAGGAGCGTCTCCCTGTTGAGAGTGAATTCTGACTTGGGGTTGCAGAGGCTGCTGCTGAGCATCGGCAAGTTGGAGCCATGGAATCAGGATAAAGGCAAAAGCCAGAAGGAGCTTCTGCTGTTGCGAGGACCATCGTCCTCGACCCGGGGGCCGTCGAAGCATGTTTTGAGACTAGAGTCGGCTGCCGGAGAATGGATCACATGAGGACGCTAGAGACTATGGCTCTACCAAGAGAAAGGTAGAGGCTATTGCGATGCCAGAGTAGCCATTCCCGGCCAGGATGGGGACAAAAAAAAAACCCAAAAAAAAAACAAAAAAGGATAATTCGCGTTTAGCCTCAGGGGGAGAGATTAATAGAGACCCTGGGGGGGGGGGGGGGTAAGGCTGGGCAGGACCAGTCCCACGCAGCAGCCAAGTATAAAACGCCTCCAAATGATCTGCGGCAGGTCGAGAGAGCTGGTAAAAGCTTTGTAACGGTATGAGCTCCGACGTATGTGATGGGGAGGAGACGTGTTCCAGAATATAGCTGTTTTTTTTTTTTGTTGTTGTTGTTGTTGTTGTATCTGCCCTTGTCCGCTCGCCGCTGGCGGCAGTCCAAAGAAGATGCGCGTCTAGTACGTGCAGGCACTCGGATGTCGATGCATCGAGGGGGAAGACTCGACCCAGGCTCGCTACGGAAGGGATTTCAGGAGAAGGGCGAAGATGAGAGGGCGAGGGAGGGCGAGGGAGGGCGAGGGAGGAGGAGTGGCTCAGATCAGTCCTCCAAAAAAAGCAACCAAGATGGTGTGGTGCGGGTTTGTGGGTTGGTCCGACGCTACTGCGGTACACGGTGTGTGGCAGCCAACGAGTTCTTCACCAACGCGGGTACCCCCCTCAGCAGAGACATGGCGGCGGGCCCGGAGGTACACAAGGCGTATCGGTACGTGTCAGTCGGGTATCTCCACGTATCAGAAACCCCAGTCTGCTTGTCCTTACCGCTTCACCAGGGCTGGATCCTCAAGACGTGCTCAGCAGCCAATTGCAGCGGCTCGCACCCGAGCATCGCGAGATATTTGTGCGAATAGCAGTGGTATTTTATGGCTCCCGCTGCCGCGTGTGCCGTGCCGTGTGAGAGCTTGCCTTGCATTCCCTGCAGCTCGCCAAAACAAACTTGACGCAGGCTGTTTAAAATTGCAATGGTCAGGGCACCACCCGAGTGTCTCGGGACTTGATGGTAAACGTGTGCATTGCAAAATACAGAGCACGGAGCACTGTGCCGTCTTACGAAGCACACCGTCTCCTTGGCAGCCCATACATAGCCCCCAGCTAGGTAACTGGCCAGATAAGACATAGCTCCCTCCCCCCCCCTCCTCCTCCTCCCCTGAGCTGAGACCAAAGAAGATTGATAAAAAAAAAGAATAAAGAATAAAGAGAAACGGTAAAAGGAAAAGGAAAAGGAAAAGAGTTCCAGCCAACTTGTTCAAAAAACTTCCGTCATTATTTGTGCCATTTTCCGTAAATAACCGGTGAAAATCTACCCATACACGCAAAGCACCCCCCGGAATGCCCATGCCAGACAAAAGAGAGAAGAGTACCTAATCTACCCTATCACCTCCTCGCTCTCTTCCAACACGTCCTCGACGATTTCCTCAATCACCCGATCGTTCTCGACGCTGCCTCCATCGGTGCCCTCCATCTCCTTCGTCTTTGCCTCTAGCAGGGCAGCATGTGGATCCTGTGGAAGACCCAGCGCCTCTCGCTCCTCGGTAACCTCAGCCTCCACCTCCGCACGCCAAGCATGCCACTCCTCCAGAACGCGGCGGCGGGCCTCAACCACTGCGAGATCGGCTGACGCACCACGGTCGGCGTCTTCTTGCTCAAACACCCTGCTGTACTCGCGGAGGTTCTTGCGGATCTGCTTCTGCTCGTCTTTTGACAGCAGGCTCGCCGGTCGTGGCCGCCACTGGAACTGCTTGAATTTTTCGACGGGTTCTTCGCGCAGAGCCTCGCCCCTGAAGTCGTAGATGTGGTATCCATTTTCCATCTAACAATACGTCAGTCAGCCCGTTCCGGAAATTACCATATGCGCAGATTGATTGCGCGTCAACTTGTAATACATACCGCATGCTTCCAGGCCGATGCCCACGTGGCGACGAATCGCCCTGAGGGGTCCCACTCCACATCTGTGACGCCGTAGTGGTCGGCGGTGTTCATGAGCTGCAGGTTAGCAGTCAGGTCCTTGGCTGACTCTGGCTTCTCTCCTTCAAAGTCGACGTCGTAGAAGTCGAGGTCCGAGCTCTGTTGGTTGTGGATCGTGGCAATGACGACAAATCGTCCTCTCGGTGACCAGTAAATGGCGTTGCTGTTCTTCTTGTCCAGGGTGCGGAGCAGCTTGAAGTTGCCGGCGTATGGGCCCTTGGATTTCTCGGGGCAGAAGAAGGACACGGATGTCTTGGGAGGGACGGCGGTAGGACCGACGGGCTCAGTGGTGGTGATGAGAGCAAATCTATCGCCCTTGGGCTCCCATGCAAAGTTGATGACGGTGTCTTTGATGGTGTCAACGACCTCAACAGGAATCCCCTTCTCCTTAACGCGGAAGATCTCCAAAGTGGTGGCCTGTGACTTCTTTGATTTGGAGTGTCGGTCCACCTTGACGCAAAGATACGCCGCGTCCGACTGCCAGTGCAGCTTGACGTCGCTGACGTTGAACAGGTTGAGACTTCGGACAACTTCCTTGGAGGGGATGCTCATCAAGCCGACCTTGGCGGGGTTGCTGCCGGTTCCAGGCTGCCAGAAGGTGAACAGCTGCTCGTACGTCTTGACGCCCTCACGTTGAGGGGTGGCTGGGGCCCAATCAAAGTCCACCACGCCCTCGATCTTGATGCTGGTCTTGTCCAGGAGGTTCATTCGGGGGAGCTCGTAGACGGAGATGGAGGCGCCAGGGGTCAAGCGGGCAACGTACTTGTCATCCGCAGACCACTTGAACGCAGGCCACTGCATCTTTGGAGGAGGCTTACCCTCCTCTCCCTTGGGAGCATCCAGGTTGGCAAAGGATCGGAGAGGGGAAGCCGTCTCGATATCCCAAATCACATAGTTCTTACCCTCGTCGTCAGCTGAGAGCGCGGGGTGGCCAGTCTCGGGAATGGAGATGGGCCTGTTTGACCAGGTAACGATGTACTTCTCATTGGGGGAGAAGGCAACCAGGTTGACAAACGGGTGTGCGAATCTGGCCTGTCGTGACCAGGACGCTCCACCCCATAACTGAACTCCCTGCTGGTGAACCGAAGTCAAGTACGTGCCCAGAGGCGACCATTGGAGGAAAGCCTCGGTCCAATGCTGGCGATCGACGACGTTCTCGGGCTGGTCCTTTTCGTTGTTCCAAAAGACACCGACGGCATCGCCGCGGTACATGACGAACTGGTCTCTGCCACGGCCAGAGGGGTCCTTCAGCCACCATCTTAAGTGCTCCTTTTCGGCGAACTCTTCAATTTCAGGGGCCACATATTTTTCGTCAACTCGTCCCTCTCTGCCATATCTCTCAATGTCGGTGATTTTGTTGACGCGCAGCGTGTGCTTTTTGTCCAAAGGAACACCATCTAATTGACGAGTCGCGGCAGCAGCTTCAGCTGGTGAAGAATATTCAACGAAAGCAAAGCTATGACCAAAAAAAAAAAGACGTCCAAAAAATTAAAATGATGCCCAATAGTGATAAACAAGCAGGGTTAGAGAAGAAAAAGGCCCCGCTTACCGCATCGACTTCCCGTCTTCGCCCATAGGCATATAGATCAGCTCTTCCTTAGTCTTGCCGACAGTGTTGAGCTTCTTCAGCAAGAACTTGACCAGCTTTGGCTTCTGGTCCTCCGTGACCTCGGGAAGGCCATCGATGACCACAAAGGTGTCGTAGCCCTGCTCTAGTTGGACCTCAAACTTCTCACGCAAATCAGAGATATCAATCTCATTTTCGTTGAACTCGTCGTCGTCGAGGTCAGCCTCGCGCAGCTGGTCAAAAGAGGGCGCCATGGTGTTTGGAGGAGGGGTGCCGAGATTGCCCCGCTTCGGCGCGGCAAAAGTTGAAGATTGGGAGACGGCTCAGGGGGAATCGGCCCTGAAACTCCAAGAGGAGTGCGAGAGAAAATTCTGGGGATCGGCCGGTGCGTTCGATGCGCAGGTCGTGGGTATTTATGCAACGAGCGGTGGCGTGGGCGCAAACCTAGTAAATTTTTTAAATTTTTTTTGGCGGCGGCGGCGGCGGCGGCGATACCCCCAGCCGGCGTAAATTTGTTGTTCTAACTTTGAGCAAAGTGTGCGGCGGAGAAGCGATGTTCCTGAGCCGCGAATTCTCCGACGGAGGGGCAAGTCACGTGGAAGCTTTTTTTCCCATGGTGGGGGTTTTCTGAGACGGGAGCGCTTTTGAGGTAAAGGAGAGCTCGGCGGCGTCGTTAGTAAAAACAGGCACCAAGGAGCGCTCATCATCTGCTTGCAGCGGCCAGCCCAATACAGCCTCCTTTTGTTTTTTTTTTGTACCGCTGTCATCTTGGCCCTAGTGTCTCATCATGGTATGTCTCACTGTCAACGCGGCTTTGCATGGCTCTGCAGTTGGTAGTTGTCTGTTGCCCAACTAACTTATTAATCTCCCCGCCATGCAGTCTTTCTTCCCGACCCAAATTTTCGAGGAGGGCACCACCGAGGAGAAGGGTGAAAATGCGCGCCTGGCTGCTTTTGTTGGCGCCATCGCAGTTGGCGATTTGGTGAAGAGCACTCTTGGTCCGAAAGGCATGGACAAGATCCTTCAATCTGCGTGAGTGTCCCGGCTGTGACAAATATCAACCAGCCCCCTGACCCTGTCCTTCTATGCAGTTCTACCGGCGATATCATGGTGACGAACGATGGTGCCACAATCCTCAAATCAATAGCTCTCGACAATGCCGCTGCCAAGGTCTTGGTCAACATCTCAAAGGTTCAGGATGACGAAGTCGGTGACGGCACGACATCGGTCGCTGTGTTGGCCGCTGAGCTCCTAAGAGAGGCCGAAAAACTGGTTGATAAGAAGATACACCCCCAGACCATTATTGAAGGTTATCGGATAGCCAGCCAGGCAGCTCTAAAGGCTCTCGAGGAATCTGCCGTTGACCACAGCAAGAGCCCCGAGGCTTTCCGGAAGGATCTCATTGCGATTGCGCGGACAACCTTGAGCTCCAAGGTCCTGGCACAGGACCGAGACCACTTCTCCCAGCTCGCTTGCGACGCGGTCCTTCGCCTGAAGAAATCCTCCGACCTCAGCCATATTCAAATCATCAAGAAAGCCGGAGGAAAGCTGAGCGACTCCTATTTGGATGAGGGCTTCATTCTGGACAAGAAGATTGGTGTTAACCAGCCCAAGAGACTGGAGAAGGCAAAGATCTTGGTCGCAAACACATCGATGGACACGGACAAGGTCAAGATTTTTGGAGCGCGTGTCAAGGTAGGCTCTACCGGAAAGCTGGCCGAGCTGGAGAAGGCCGAAAAGGAGAAGATGAAGGCCAAGGTGGACAAGATCAAGGCTCACGGCATCAACTGCTTCATTAACCGCCAACTCATCTACAACTGGCCAGAGCAGCTATTCACTGATGCTGGCATCATGTCTATCGAACACGCCGACTTTGATGGTATTGAGAGACTGGCCTTGGTGACTGGAGGCGAGATTGCCTCCACGTTTGACCACCCTGACCAGGTTAAGCTTGGCCACTGCGATTTGATCGAGGAGGTCATCATCGGCGAAGATACGCTGATCAAGTTCTCGGGAGTGGCGGCTGGCGAGGCATGCACCATTGTGCTGCGTGGTGCCACAGAACAGTTGCTCGACGAGGCCGAGCGAAGTCTACACGACGCATTGGCTGTGCTGTCGCAAACCGTTATTGAGCCCAGGACAACCCTTGGTGGTGGATGTGCGGAGATGGTCATGGCCAAGGCCGTCGAGGGTGCGGCTACGCGGATCGAGGGAAAAAAGCAAGTGGCTGTATCCAGCTTTGCAGTTGCCCTCCGGCAGCTGCCGACTATTTTGGCTGACAATGCTGGATTGGATTCTGGCGAGCTGGTCGCGCGCCTGCGAAAGGCCATCTATGATGGCCTGACCACGTATGGCCTTGACCTGATGTCTCCCGGTGGCGGGATTGCAGACATGCGGGAGGTTGGAGTTGTTGAGAGTTATAAGCTGAAGAAGGCGGTTGTGTCATCTGCTAGCGAGGCAGCAGAGGTAAGACAGTTGTCCATCTCTTCCTAGTCACATTTGCACGGCAATACGCTAATACCTACGACACAGCTCCTCCTGAGAGTCGATGATATTATACGGGCGGCCCCACGGAGACGAGAGCGCATGTGAGGCGTGGCAGGGTTGGAAAAAAAATGAAAAGTTCAGGCGCCACGGATCTCGGCGAGTTAGAAGCCTAATATGGATTGTGGCGATACCATAGACGCATGAACACGGGCAGACAAAATACAATGCTATGAACAATAAGAAATAAGACCCGTTGTGATTCAATTCACCTTGTAGTCACCATGATGTGAGTTTGGTAGCGCTTGGCGTGAAATGCCAGCGGGTGTCGGATGTCAGCTGAACTTTCTTTTTTCTGCCGCCGCGACGCAAAATTCACTTCTTTCTTGCGCGTTGAAGTTAATGAAGGCCGTATCTTCTTTCTTCTCTCGCCCCACTCTTTCCCTAAAGCGCTTTCTACATGCATCCTTGATGCCCCCCAATCGCCACACGGATATCCATCTTCTAGAGGGACTCCCTTTGGGGCTATAAACGAGAAATAGTTTGTCAACAACAAGAATGAACGTAACCGGATCAACAACGCACGACGCCATTTCCATCTCATCTTCCGACAATGACTCGGACTGCCGAATTGTGAAAGTTGTTCCGTCAACCGCTAGACGGGGCAAGAACAAAATGAGGTGGCAGTACCAGCCTGCTAGTATGCCGAGGCTTCGGGCGAGCCGCAGAGATAGGGACATGACGACGATCTGTCAGGGAAATGAAGCCGCTTATGGGGATCGCCGAGACGTGGCGTCCGCGCCGGGAGGACATGCGCGGTGCTTGGGGGCTGATTTGATGGCAGCAAGCGGTGATGCTGCCGGCAAGGGCCGCTTCCAGAGCGCGAACCGGGGCGTCGAATCATTGGGTTCTGGCTCCGGGGTCCATCGTTCGTCTGCTGCAGGGCTAGATGGCAACGAAACGAGCGGCTCCGCCATGGTGCAAGTTGAACTGACGGATCCTTGCTCGATTCAACAGGACACTGTCGACTTGGAGCAGATGAGCACACCATCTGCTCTTCCGACACAACGTGCGGGATCTCAACAGGCGCCCCAAGGCGCCGACGACGAGCGATTTGATATTCGTGTCAGATCTTGCTCTACGGCGACTCTGACCTTTGCCCTTGAGGGGGCCGCTGCTCAGCGAAGAGGTTCCGAGGGCGTTGAAAGAGTTGTGCGGGGGACCATTGGTGTCCATGAAGAGCCGCCAAAACCTTTGCCGCCGCCATTTACCAACTCAGTGGTACCACGTGGCAGCAATGACTCTACCCCGTCTCCAGGGCCGGTGTTAGGAGAGTCGAATCAAGCCGTCATAAAAGACGAGTTTCGAGAGGCCTCCAGCAAGGGAAACACAATTGGCAATGCTCAAGACCTTGCAACATCCCTCGAAACGGGTTCATCGCCTATCCCGCAGGGTCACATAAGCCCATCGCGACAGCGTCAATACGCGGCAGTTCGAGCTCGTCGCCGACTGCCTCGGGTGGGCAAATGGCGAGCATGGAGCTCAGCCATCAACTTTGCAGCATTCGAAGCTCTACCAGGGCCGCTGTTCACCCTCCCGAAAGAGGCGCTTCATCCCGTGACGTACAACGGCATCGTGAAGGAGAGGGCGGAAAAGGAGGCGAAGAGGAGGAGGCGTAGAGAGGTGGTGGGGTGATGTCTTGTTTGACTCGGGATCTTGAAGTGGGCTTGTGGTTTTTATTAGCCCATGGAGGATTACTTACCTAGCAGCTAGACCTTGGTTATATGTACTACTGCCACTAGGCTGTGAGGGATGTGATTCTAAGGAATATGAGGAGTAAATTACGCCGTACGGCTAGATGGATACACAGTATGAGCAACATTAATTGATTGGCTGTAATCTCATTTGGAAAGTCAGCGACCCATTCATGTTGCCCCCCCAAAAAAAAAAAAAAAAAAAAAAAAAAAAACTCCTACCTGCGCGTGGAATAGTGACAACACTCAGAATCGCTCATTCGTACCTTTGGAGTTGCAAGACAAAAGCCCAAGCCTGGTTCGCCGCAGGATGAAGGGGGTTGTTTCTCAGTCGTGTTCCTTGTGGGGCGGGCCAGGCCTGTATTTATTTCCCAAGCAAGGGACTCTGGACGTTTCGCCAGGATCTAGAACGTGGTTTGACCAGCGTCGCGATTAAGACACCCGCGGGATGGACGTCAAAGACGGGATGAAGAGCAACTTGCCATGATCAAGGAACCAATGGATATTAATAGCGGCATTGCAAAGTACGGCCTTGTCATAATAAAAAGTAGGTTGCTATTATTAGGTAGTCGAGGAGAGACCGCTGCAGACAAGCGACTGCAGGCTGCGATGGCTCACGGCAAGCAATTTGAATTCGCCTCGATGAGACATGCATGGATAAGGGAGGGAGGGCATACTTGTATGTACATACATATGCCATACATATGCCACGGGCTTTGTTCGCGGTGGCGGTGAAGCTATTCCCCCCCGTTCCTGGTAGGGCTGACGTTTGGCGTGTCTGACTCTATGCAACAACCACCACCGGTATTTTCTCTGGCGCAATGGAGGATGGACTCAAGAGCGTTGTGCCTCTGATGGCAATTTGTCCATGTTATCTCCCATGGTGCTGATATGTAAACCACCGGCAAGGATATGTAGTTGCGAGCCTGCTCGGCCCCCGAACCAGCCGAGATTGAAACTTCCTATCTCCACTCGTCAGGGGCCGCTGATGAGGCACTGTGCTGAAGATGCGAGATTGTACCGGCGCTCGCGGCGTGCGCCATCGCCAGTTGGGAGGCCCCCCCATGTACTGTATCAGATACATTGCAAAAAGCTTAGGCGGGCCTTTAGCAGTGGCGCAAAGCTTGGGGCAGCTTTGCAACGCTTTGGGCAAAGGCTGCTGTAACTCTGTAACACAGCAGCACCTCAGAAGGGGAAGCAGAGCAATTGTTTATCGTTGGGGAGAGGAGGGAAAAGAATAAAAAAAAAAAAAAAGACGCGAGAATGCACACCATCTCGCTCGGTACGGAGCACATGCTTGCTGGATTGCCAGAGATGCATATGCGTCCTATTATTAGTGGAGCACTTCCTATTGCTCGCACACTTATCTAAGGTAAGGTACTTGTATACTACTAAAGGTACGGAATACCCTAAACGCGAATAAGTACTCCGTACATCTGCACAAGGCGAAGTGGTAGCAGTCTGGGCGCCGCAAATAGACTAGCGCCCTGCTACTGGGGCATAGAATCAAGCGCCTAAATGCAGAGAAAAGAAGGGGTGCGTGCTGGGGAGGTACCCAGTACCTAATGCTTGCTAAGTTCTCAGTACCCTGTACCGGCAACATGGTGGTCGCATGAGCAGCTGCACAAGTACCAAATTCCCTCCCTGTTTGAAGCTTCGATTGGCGCCTCCTTGGCTCGCCGTCACCTTCCCCTCGATCCTCCACAATTCTACATCTTCTCTTCTCGTTCCTCTTTTTTCTTTTCTTTTCTTTTTTTTCTTGTAATTACTTCTTCCAGCTTTCATTTTTGCATCCCCGTTTTTACCACGCTCGTTAGAATAAAATATTCAAGAAGAGGCTTTCAGTCGTTTTGCCTATCCTTTTCTTTTATTTCTCATCCTTCGTTTTCCCCTTGTTCTTCTTCTTCTTTTTTTTTTTTTTTTCGTCTCCTTCTTTACTCTTCCTCCTTGCTCAATTCCTCCTTCTAAAACCTCGTTTTCCCACTAAGCCCACCCCTCAAACCGTTCCGAGGATAGGACTTTGTCTCAGACCACCAAACACCTCCTCTTGCTGAATTGCCGCGACAGAGGATCAATCTACTGCGCTGCACGAGAACGAGCTTCTCCATCATTTTCATTATCCTTTTCTGACATTTTTTTTTAAAAAATTTTATTATTATTTTTTTCATATAAACAGGACGACATAGGGCAGCTGGTTGCCCTGCAGATGCAGCAATGAATCGTGATCATGGCGTTGGAATCGCCGCCATCAACGGTGGTGGCTTAGACACCGTTCATCACACTGCGATCCACGGCCGCATGAGCCCGGACTCCCCTCCCGGCCTGACCACGTCCAAGAGCTCCAAGTCGTCTTCATTCCATTCGTTAAACAGCGACGACGCCAGCGTTCTGGCAGACGTCGGCCACTTCGAAGACATTGGCCTGGGCGATGACAGTGTCACCCCAAAGGCTGCGTCGCACACCTCCGCTCGGCCGGCTCGAAACCTCGCCTCTGCAAAGCGAGCGCCGCGGGCTTTTCCCGCCCTTAACGGCGCTGCTCTGGGCTCCAATCCGCGGAGCACGACTCTCACGACCCTGGCCGACCCGCGCCCAACTTCGACCCTGACCAAAGGATACTCGACGTCGTCCGTCCCCCAGATTCGCCGCCACCGCAGCACCAGCCCAGGCCTTTCGCTCAACCCCAGGGATCCAAACCCCCCCGTCAGGCCTCGCCGGGGCAGCTGGCAAGTGAGCCGAGACCGCAAATCCCTCTCGGAGCTTGAGCAAGAGTGCGACGACGACAATGACGACGATATCCCGGACGGGCTTGTCCTCGACAACGTCCCCATTTCCCCGCGCCCAGCCCACGAGCGGCCTGCTAGCCGGCCTCCATCTGCAAAGTCTGCCTCGCCGTCGCCTGAGCGCCGACCCAAGAGCAGAGTCCGTAGCGTCGGCAACGGCACGCCTCCCGTCGCCCAGGCACACGGTTCGCTGCGGTCGCCAAGCTGGAAAACCGACGGCGAGAGGCCGCCTCCCAGTCCCCTCAAAGGCAAAGCTCACAGCTGGAATGTCGCGCTGGCTGACTTGAGTGCCGAAGCAAAGGCCCTGACCGAAAAGCTGGAGGAGCACGCCGACGAGCAGCAGGAAATTCAAGCCAAGAGACATGGCGTGACCACACGACCCAACACGTGGAATCCGAGCCAGTCGGCAAAGGTGGATGGCGTCTACGACAAGAAAAAGGAGCGAGTCAAGTCGTCCTTTGCAGAGCTCCCGCCACTGCGCCGCTCCAACATCATGATTGACCCGCTTCCCATTTCCAAAGAGAAGGAGGCTGTCCTGAGCCGCACTCGACCGTCGTGGCTGCCTCCCAAAGATCCCGCCGAAGAACGTCGCCACTTGCGCGAATATCAGAAAATGATGGCAGCTAGTGTCAAGGCCGAGGAGCGCCGTGAAGCCGCACGAAAGACCAAGGCAGACGCAAAGGACAACAATGCGGACAGGGCCATGCACATCTGGGAGGATGATATCCTTCCTCGATGGAACCAAGCCATCCGTGAAAAGAAGACTAGAGACTTGTGGTGGAAGGGGGTAGCGCCCCGCAGTCGACGAGCCGTATGGGCCAAGGCGATTGGAAACGAACTCGGCCTGACACAAGCATCCTTTCGAGCCGCGCTGGCCCGATCGGAAGAGCTGGAGCAGAGAGTCAAGACGGACAGGGGCGATGCCGAGGACTTGAGGCGAGCCAAGTGGTTTGAGCAAATTCGCAAAGACGTCGGCGAGAAGACTTGGAGGGAGCTTCGCATTTTCGAAGTGACTGGCCCACTTCACCAGGGCCTGGTAGACGTGCTGAGAGCCTACGCCATGTACAGGAACGACATCGGCTACGTGCCGGGATGCAATGTGAGTGAATGCACCCATCTCCTGTGAACCCCCCCCCCCCCGGGCGAATGGATATGTTGCTAACTCGTGTTCAACCGAACCAGACCATTGCAGCTCTGCTCTTGCTTAATCTGCCGAATCCCGAGACGACCTTTATTGCCTTGGCGAATGTTCTCAACCGCCCACTACCACTGTCATTCTACACCTTTGACCGCGGCGCGCAAGCATCGGCATACAGTCTAGTGCTCGAAACGCTAAAGACAAAGTCGAATTCCCTGTACGAGCACTTGACAAAGACGGTACAGGGCGTCCAGCTCGACCATTACCTGGCAAACATTTTCACCAGCCTGTTTACCGGGCATCTAGCCATTGACGAAGCAGCAAGGCTTTGGGATGTCTACGTCTTTGAGGGCGACATGCTGCTAGTCCGAGCAGCCGTCGCCATTCTCCTCGGCCGAGAGATGGATTTGCTGGGTAGCAAGACTGCCGAAGAAGTCAAGGCTGTGTTGTCCAGGACAAGTGCGGGCGCCTCATCGACGCGAGCATTAAGCGAAGTTGGCGCTGAAGATCGGTTCATGCAAACCGTCCGCGATGCGGGGAAACACTAAAACGATCATTTCTACTTCTTCTCCTTTTTCCCCCCTTATTGAAGATATAGCGAAGCAGCGGTCTTGTTTCTTTCTTGTTTATTATTTTCTTTCTTTCTTTTGCATATCAACACGCTATCTAGGGGTCTCGCCTTTCCCCGGGCATATTGATGCCACGATATTTTGGTCCGGTTCCCGGTGGTAATGTATATCAAGACATAGACATGGAGAATACTTAAGGGTTGGCTAAGTGAGGTTGGGCGTTGGTCAGGTTATACACACACACACACACACACACACACACACACACACACACATGTCGGGCCTGGTTGAGCAACGCTGAGCATGGCTTCCTTTTTTTCTTTTTTTTTTTTTTTTTTTTGGTTCCTTGTTTTTTTTTTTTTTTTTGAAAGAAAATTTGGCGTGAAATTACTACATCAAAGCTTTGAGCAAGGAAGGGATTCATCACAGGGGCATGACTGGAGCTAGCCAATCTTAATCCTTAAAATTACTAGTGTCTATTTTAGTCCGCTTTAGAGAAGTGGACAATAATTGGATAACTTTTTTTTTTCCCTTGACATTATTGCTGCATTTCTAAGATCGGTGCATATATGTATGATACATATATATGATTGCTATCATTTGTGTTTGTTGGATTCGTTCATAAGTCTAGAGCCGTATATTCATGCAGATATGGCTCGCTCGTACGGTTGGGCTGAGGTGCAGAGCATGAGCTAAGCACGAGTCGGGATGACGGAATGAGAGAGTCACGTGCGTAGTATGCGTGGGCGATTTTTACGTCAACCGTCCATGAATCGTGATAAGTTGGCGTCATCACAGCCAGGACCGGACAAAAATAGCCCAACACGATGGACTTGTAACAATTCAGCCTCTTTCTCTCTCTCTCGTCCTACAAAGTTACGCCGGGTCTTAGCGTTGGTGCTCCTGTACTTGAACGAAAGACTGCCCCATGCCTTCTGGGTATAAACATGGCGACACTCCGGCAAAGGCTATGGTGCGCGGCACCATTTCGTATCTTGAATCTCAGGGGCTGCCGGTGAACAAGTCTGCGATTTTCCGCCACTTTGAGTTGTCTCGGTCTCAGGGCTATGCCGCCCTCAACGTATCGCCGACGCCAAAGCGTGACGACCCCGAATGGGGCGAAACGCGAGGACGGCCAAATAAAATCTCAGAGTCGGACCAGCAGAAGATGGAGCAGATATTGTGGGATGAAAAATACGAAGACGTGAGCCTGAACTGGAGTGGCCTAGCCAGGGAGGCTGGTCTTGAGATGGACTGCAACCGGAGGACGCTGCACCGAGCCATGGGGACGTTGGGGTACCGACGGTGTCTCGCCTGTGGGCGGACTCACGCTCACAAGAAGCATCGGGAAAAGCGCAGCGACTATGCCAGGAGGGTGCTGAGGACCTATCCCCTGCAGGAGGACTGGCGCCGCGTGCGGTTCAGCGGAGAGCTGCACTTTGGATTTGGCCTGGATGGCAAGATGCGGGTGGCACCAAGGCCGGGCGAGAAGCTGTGCAGCTCCTGTGGGCAGGAGCCTGGGAACGACTGGCCGCGGGACATTAGGCGGTTGCACGCATGGGCTGCTGTTGGCTACGGGTTCAAGAGCGAGCTGGTCTTCTACGACGCGTCCACCAGCCCCAGGGGGAATGGTGCCATGTCGATGCCGGACTACTGCGACAAGGTGCTCGACAAGGTGGTCAAGCCGTGGCTCGCGTCTTCCGGCCCCCTCTCGTTTGTCCTGGAGGAAGATGCCGACGTATTCGCCCACGGAAGCGCAAGCAAGATCAACCTGGCCCAGCAATGGAAAGACACGCACGGATTGCGCTGCTCCTTCAGCTGTGGAGAGAGCCCAGACTTGAGCCCCCTGGACTCGTTGTGGCCGCCGAATAAGCAGTGGACGACGGAGCTGCTCAAGGATTGGCAGGACGAGACGTTGAGGCAGGCGGCCAAGGAGGCGTGGGCGAACCTAAGCCAGGAGAAGATTGACATGTGGGTGGATGTCATGCCCCAGAGGCTGCAGCAGGTGGTGGAAAGCGAAGGTAGGATGGTGCCATGGTGACTTTGAATGATCACTGCGTTGCTTACATTGAGACTTGAGTTTGGGATTGGACTCCAGTTTCGGCTTTGTGGATTTTTTCTTCTTCTTTTTTTCCCCTTTTTTTTTCAAGTCTTTCTCCCTCTCTCGGGGGGGAGAGGGATTGGGTGGTATGAAAAGGTTGACGATGATGCGCATCTATTTTTGATATGGGTTCTTGCAGCGTTTATTTGGAGAGCATAGCCTTTTTTCTCCTTGGGTTTGTTTCTAACGTCTCCATATAGCATAGTTTACTAGGTTTGGTTGAATGGGCATGATACGATGATGGGTATGATGAATATGGTTTGCGTGGGGGGGAATTTAGCATCAACTTGGGAGCATTAGAATGAAGTAGCAGGCGATGTTTGAATGGTCATATTTTTAATTAATTAATTTATTTATTCTTTATTTAATTTTATTTATTTATTTATTTATTTTATATATTTATATATTTATTTATTTATTTTTTTTAAAACTAGGCTATTCATGAGTACAGCATGTCCTAAAAGCGGGTATACGTTTTCTGCATTGCCTTGAAGAAGGTTTTGCATCATGGTTGAAAGCTTCTGTTGATTGAATGCGGTGAGGTATCAGACCCTTGGCGGAGCTGGTGTATTTACCAAATTCGAGGCAATAGTATATGCCACTGTATCAACAAATCAATGCCTCGCTTAGCTTTTTTTTCTTCAAAGTAGGATGCACGACGGCCAATGGCATGCTAAATTGGCCGTGTTGGGCGACCAACATACGATGGATGTGATGATGCTTTGGGGGCCTAATCTTGAGCACCTGATGCATCTCGGTGCATATTCCGTACGAAGCAACTGCGTAGCAAAATAGTTGCTTAATAATAGCAATGGAGGAGATTGACATACAGTGCAATACACAAATCGTCACAGCCAATTCATACGGTACAATGAGTACCTCTCAAGCGCCGAGTTTGATTGAGGCGAATGTCATTGGTGGGTTTTCAAGATTGATACTAAGTACTCCGTACCTTGGTAGCAATGCACAAGTACTACTACCGTATTACCTCGCAAAATTCATAAATAGGTCCTTGTAGGGATTTACCAAGTAACCCACTTCTAAATCGCCACTATACTATAGTAGGAAGGAGGAAGAAAGGTACCTTTACATTCCCAAGCCAGATGATTTTCAATAGTCTGTGGGAAGGAGTAATAATATAAGGGATAAGTTAGTAAAAATTAGGGTTGTAAATATTAATTAAGGAAAAAGGGTAGAGACTAGACTTAAGAAGGACAAGGAGAAGAGAATATAATAATTATCCTACCTATTGTTTTTATAGTACAAGCTATAAAGAAACTAGTTACTAATTTTTATCTTAATAAAGAAGAGAAAACTAATGCAGTTTATAACCCTAGACTAGCTTAATTATAATAGCTATACTATAGTATAAAAGCACTATAGTGCTTATTTTAAAAAATATATTTAAAAAATATAATAATACTGCAGTACTTAAATTAGAATTATTATTAAAATATTAAGTATAGATAAACTAAATAAACTTTATAGCTATAGTTTAAGAAATATATAATAAACTTTATTAAATATAAGAATTTAAAACCTTAATTATAAATAATATAAATAAAATAAGCCCTTTTTAAATAAAAAAACCTATTTATTTAAGAATAAAGATAAAAAGGAGAGTAAAAAGAGAGAAGTAGGTAAAGGAGAGAGAAAGGAATTAAAAAAGAAAAAAAAGTAAAGAGGAAATCTCTTAAAAACCTTTAAAAGCAATCTCTTAGCACTAAAAGCTCTTTAATTAATCTTTAAATAAGATTAAAAATTATAAAATTACTAAAACCCTTAAAGAGACTATAAATAAAGGAAGTACTTTTAAAATTATTAATTATTAAAATATTATATTCTTTTTATTAATAATTTAAAGTGCTTAATAAATAATAGCTTATAACTTAAGATATAAAGATTAAGTATAGGGTAAGCACCTTAGATAATTATAAAATAATATATAACTTAACTAACCTTAAAGATTTAATAAAATTAAGAAATACTTTAAGAAATTTTCTTTAAAATTTTCCTTTTTAATAACTAACCTTATTACTAAAAAAAATCTATTATTAAGATACTTTATTAAATTAACCTTAAGAATTTAACTTTAAAAAAACTTTCTTAACTAAATATATTATTAAGAATATATATTAATATAAAAGAATCTTTAAGAATACTTTACTTAATAATAACTAAATATAGTTATTAAAGGAATTGCTAGGCTAACTAAAACCTTTTTAATAATAAGAAAGCCTTAACCTAATAAAAAGGTAAGTAAGAACTAGTTTTATAGCTATATTTTCTTTATTAATTAAGAATAAAAGACTATATTAAAGAAGGAGAAACTATAAAAGGCAAGGCAAGGTAAAAAAAACTTAAAAAGGCAAGGCAATAGATTTCTATATTAATATACCCTGCATTATTATTTTTATTTTCTTAAATCTTTCTTTATTACTATATCCTTTTAAAAACCTTAAAATTCCTTTCTTTATTTTCCCTTTTTTTTTATATTTACTTAATTAAGCTATTATTATTCTAAATCTTATTAATTTTCCTATAGCTAAACCTATATATAACTAACACCTAGTTAAGTAATTATTTTACCCTTTTTATTATATTTTAATAGCCCTTTTTTATAATTATATACTAAATACTAGGGTATTTAGCTTAACCCTTAGGATTAAGAAAGTAGATATCTAGCCTTTAATAAATAAAATACTAAGATCTAGCTAATTAACTACCTATACTAGTTCTTAATAATATATTAATTAATTTTTTATTTACTTAGTTTTATTTAAGCTATTTACTTTTTAAAGAGTTTATACTATTTTTAAATAATAAGTCTATTTTATAAATAGCTTTCTTTAATAAATTAACCTTAACTTAATCTTTAACTTTAAATACTTTAAACCTTATATAATAATTACTTATAATATCTTTTTTTTAAAGTTTACCCTTTAAGGTATTAAAATATATAAATTATCTTAATAATAGCTTATTAAAGAATTATATTAAACTTTATAAGTTTAACCTAGCTATTATATAAGTAGAACTAAAATACTAAGATATACTTTTATATTAGGTTTTTTAATTAAGCCTTAAGGGTTAAGTATTAATATAATATAATAACCTTCCTTTAGCTAGTTAAGAGTAGCTGCTTTTAAAGTAAAAGTTTATTATAAAGTTCTAAAAACCTAATTTTATAATATAAAATAGTTTACTAACTTAAGTTTATATATTTAATAAAGAATTAAAAAAGAGCCTGTCTATATATATAAAATATATAAAAACCTTATATTAATAACTAGGCTAGGATGGTTAATATTCTCTTTTATTTTATTTTATTTATTATATACTTAATAAAGATAAAGATCTTTATTTATAAAAATAAATTATAGACTAGCTTTTTATAATTAAAAAATAAAAAGTAAAGTATACTGCACTATCCTTAACTATAAAAAATATTTAATTAGCCTTATATATATACTAAATATTAATATTAAAGAATATAGCTTAAAGAGAGGATATAAAAAAATTAATTTATAAACTAGATCTAATCTAGGTCTTTATTAAATAATAAGTTATTATAATTAAACTAGTTTACTATATAAAAAAATCTAATGCACTTACTATAAAATATATTAACTTATTAAAAAAAGGAAAAAAATAACTTTAATATTCTTTAATTCTTAATTAATTATACCCTTTACTTAAATAACTTACTTTAAAAAGCTTAAGTTTAAATATTAAAAGAATATATAGCCTAGATTTTTAATAATGCTTTAAGTATAAAAAGTAAAGATATATAAAGTAAAGCTACTTACTAAAAGAAAACTTTAATAAAGCCTAGTTCTTAATATAATAATAATAATAAAAAGTTAATAATATAAAGATAAAAAAAAAGTAAGCTTAAATAATAAGATTAAGCTTAAACTATTTACTTTTAAAAAAAAATACTATATTAATAATATAAATAATAATATAGTAAGATAAAGGTATATTTAATAAGCCTTTTATAAAGTATTAAATATAAAGCACTACCTTTATAATAATTAACTTTTTTTATTAATTAAAAATAAAGGTTAATTTATTTTATTTTTTAAAAATTAAGGTTTTCTCTTTAAATTATATAATTAATTACTTATACTAAACCTAGAATTATTTAAATAACTTTAAACCTGTTTTTAAAGAAGTATATATATTTAATTAAAAAAAACTAAAAAGGGTTTATTTTAACTTATTAAGCCCTTAATTAAGTAGAATTATTAAGTTGTAGGTATTATTAACCCCTTTTTAAGATAATTTCTTTAAGATAGGTTACCCTTAAACTAAGAACTATTTAAGACTTTATTATTAAAACCTTATTATTAATAAGCTAAAAGCGCCTTTAAGAATGCTATTAAGATAAAATACCCTAAATATTAATCTAAATACTTTATTAACCTTAGTAAAGGGTATTATTATTAAATAATTTAAAAAATAGCTTTTAATATTAATACTATATCTAAAATAAATAAAACTCTATAAAGATTTAAACTACTAAATGCCTACCTTAACTAACTTATTTTACTAAATAAAGAAGAAATAGTAATATAAACTAAAAAAGATCTATATTACTATAGAATATAATATCTTAATTTTTAATTTAAAAAAGTATCTTTATAAAATTATTATTTTATTAAGTATACTTTAACTCCTTTAAGCAGCCTTATTAATAAAATAATAACTAACCTAGTTAATATAGTATTAAAGAAAATTAAAGGCTTTAAAATCTTAAGAGGTAGTAACTAAGCTACTCTCCTTTTTTAAAGAATTCTTAAATAAAGAAAACCTTATTAAGATAATAAACTAAAAGATTAATAAAAATAAATATTTAAGTTTTACTATATTAACTTAAGTAGTCTAGTATAACTTAGTAGACTTAAAAAAATCTATAATATTAATATTAAGGTATATTAAAGGCTATATTAAAGGATAAAGATATATAGCTATAATAATTAATAATAACTTAACTATAGACTTAATTAATGCTTAATTTATAATTAACTAAGGCATCCTTTAAATTATACTATTAATACTTAATATTATATAAATAATAAATAATAAACTAGCCTATATAAACTAGTATGTTTATATTTAGGTTATAGTTGCTAGAATTTTAGCTATAGTAAAGGCTTATATAATAAAAGCTTATAAAGACTAGGAAATTTTATTAAGCAGAACCTAGCTTTAATATATAAAAGCTATAAAAGACTATATAAATAAGAAATTGTATATTTAAAGAGTAAAGAGAACTACTTAAACTATCTTAATTTACCTAGCTTTAAACTTATTTAAACCTAGCTTTAAAAGATACTTAATAATATAATTAAAATTAAGTATACTTAATAATAATAAAGATATTATCTTTATTAAAAAAGATTAAGAGATTTTAAAAAAAGTAAAGGCTATATTAAAATAAATAAACCAAGCAGTTTATAAATCTTTTAAATCCTTTTTATTAATAAAAAACTAAAGGCTATATAGCTTAAGCTTAATAATATTATAAATAAACTTAATAATTAAGTAAAAAAAAAAAAAAGGGTATAATAGCTTAAAGATAAAGAGGGAAGAAATAAATAAAAAAATAAATTAAAAAAGATATTTAGAATTATACTTAATCTAAATTAAAAAAAAAGAATTTATAGTCTTAATTTAAAGAAAATAAATATAAAAATAACTTTATTAATTCTTAAGGCTAGAATAATAAAAATAAAAAGGACTTTTATAATAACTTAATAAATTTAATTAAAGTAGTGGATTTATAAATATACTACCTTTAATAATAAAGATTAATAATCTTTAAGGTAGATCTAAGACTAGTTATAATAAAGGTAAAAGGCTAATTAAATAAAAAAGGCTTACTTAAATAAAAATACTTATTAAATTTATTACCTTAAGCTTAAATTAAAAAAGAGGGGTAAACTCTTTTTAAAGGAGGTGCTAAAATAAATAAAAAGATTAAGAAGAGGATTAAAATAAATAAAAAAAATAAAAAAAAAGAGAAAAGTAAAAAAACTTAAGGAAAAAGAAAAAAAAATAAAAATAAAAAAATAAAAATAAAAAAGTTTAATTAAAAAAACCTAGAATATAAATAAGATTTATTAAAAATCTTATTTAAGACTTATTATTAAAGGGAGATAGATAATATACTTTAAGATAAACTAGAAATAAAGAGGAACCTGTTTTATAAAGAAAATTAGGTTTTAAAGGCCCCCTCTTTAAATTTTTAAAAACCTTATATAAACTAAGAATTCCTATAGGTATTAATAAAAAAGAATATAGTTAACTCTTTATTAAATAATTATTACTTAATAATTAATAAAAATTAACTCTTACTTAATAATAAGATAGGTAAGAAGGATAATAAAAAAAAGGTAAATTAATTATTTTATATAAAAAACTTAAACTTAAAGGGGTCTTTTTTAGATTTTTAAAATTATTATATAAATTTAAAGAATACTTAAGTACCCCTTTAAAATCTATTCTTTTAACCTTACTAAAAATACTATTAACCACCCCTCCTTACTATAGATATAAGAAAAATTATAATAATAGGAATTTATATATAAACTCTTAATTTTTAAGTTAACCCTTTATTAAATTAAAAACCTTATAGATTTTAGCCCTTTAATAATATACTTTTAAAAATTATTATAAAATAGTTTAACTAGTTAAAGATTATTATTAATAATATAGCTAAGATAAAAAAGTAATAATACTAGGTTATAAGATTGTACTATACTTATTAAGAATACTTTATTAAAAAACTAAAGGAGATTAAACCTATAGATCTTATATAATACTAGATTTTATTAAAACTTAATGCTATATTAATAGCTTAAAAACCTGTTTGCTATAGTTAAGATTAATAAGGCTTTATAATAAAGGTTTTTTAAAATATAGAAAAGGTAAGGGTTATTTAGTAAATAGTTTTTAAATAAGGCGCCCCTTTTTTTTTAATTTTAAAAAAATAAATTGTTAATACTTTTTTTATACTAAAGGCAGGAATAAAATATAAATAAAGGAAAGAGGCAGTTTTTTAAGTAGTTTATAATTATTAAGATATTAATTAAAATATAATATAAATAGTATATTTATACTATAACTTAAAAGTTAACCTTAATTTAGTATAATATAAATAGCTAAAGGTATTTTTTTAAATTAATATATTAAATAGATTTTAAGGTATATTAATAATCTTAAAGGATTAATATAAGATAGTATTTATAGGTTTTAATAATATATAAAAATATATTAATATACTATAAAGGTTAATAAGGTTACCTTTTATCTACTTTTATTTTAAGGATATAGTATTTAGACCTTTAGACTACCTAGATAGCACTAGTTACTTATTTATATTAAGATATAATAAAGAGTTAAAGACTACTTTTTTTATTTATATAGATAATTATAATACCTTCTTTAAGAACTTTAAAGATTATTTTAAGTTTTTATAAAAGTAGTATTTTTTATAAGTGGTTTAGGCATTAATTTCCCTTATAGGAAAGAAAACTATATTATTTTTTTTTAAAATTAAATCTTTAAGATTTTTAATTAAGAATAAATATATTTACTTAGGCTAGAAGTACTATAATAAGTTTATTAAAATTATAAAGGTATTTTAATAATATTTTTTTACTTTTTAAAAAAAAGTATAGATATTAATTTACTTAACCCTTTTTATTAAAAAGTTTATTTTAAGGTAGGTAGATCTAGTTAAGACTTTAAAGAATATATTCTTTAAAAAGGTTTTAATAATTACCTTAAGTAGCAAGGTCTTAATAAAAACCTTAAATATACCTTAAGAATAACTAAAATAAGATAAAATAGCCTGTAATATTATAGAAAAGATTTATTAAAGTATATAAAATAATATAATATTTAAAGCTTATTTAAAAGTATAGTTTTACCTAGCTATAGATATATCTAAAATAAGTATAAAAGCTATTTTATTTTAAATAAAAAAAACTAAACTAAAGGGCTTATATAATAATAAAAACTAAAATAAGGTTTAAATTATAATATAAATATCTTTTTAATTAATAAAAAATAAAAAAAGGTATTTAATATTAGAAAAAGAGATACTAGTTATTATTTATATACTCTAAGAGTATTAATAAATAATACTATACTCTTTATATTTTATTAAGGTATATATTAATTACTAAAGGGTAGTAAAAACTATAGCTAATTATTAAAAAGTTTATAAAAAACTAATAAGATAAATAAAAATCTTATTAAAATTTAACCTAAAGTTTATATATTAATTAAATATAATTAAGGTTATAAAGGTAGTAGATAAGATATTCTATATATTAGACTTATTAAAGAATATACTTTTAAAAATATAATAAAGGAATGGTTTAACTATAATAAAAATACCTTTAAGTATTATAAACCTTTTAAAAATAACTTAAAATAAAGATTATAATACCTTAAAGAATAACTTAAAAAGTTAAACTATAATAATAAGCAGAGGGCCTGTCTTTAAGAACTTTTAATTTAAACTAGTTAATAATATAAAAAAATACCTTAAGTTTAAATAATATAAAAAAGTAATATCTAGCCTTATTTAAAGACTAGACTTAATAAACCTTAACTAGTGTAGGTTAATTAAAAAAAGATATTTATACTACTAGATTTACTAAAGTTATTTACTTTTTATAAAAAATAACCTATCTTTAAGTAAATATATTTTATTATAAAAAGTCTTAAAGATTTTATAATAAAGCTATAATATATAAAGATATTTTAAAGAATTTATAATAATAACCTTTTTAAAAAAAAAATATTACTAGCCTTAATAATCTTAAAATATAAACTATTATATTATTACTTATTTAGTTTATTAATAAACTACTTTAAAAATACTAAAAAGTATAAGCTAAATAATAAAAATTAATAAAATATAGTAGATAGTTAGAATAAATTATATAAAACTAATTACCTTAATAATAAAGAAAAGGCATGCCTATATCTTAATAAATATAGATTACTTTACTTATTTTTTTATTATTACTGCCTATAGATTAATTAATATTAAAGAAGTATATAATATTTAAAACTACTATTTAAGCTTAATTTTTAGCTAGCTATAATATATTTATTATAATAATAAATATTACTTTAAAAACCTATACTTAATAATAACTATAGAAAAATATAATATAAACTTAATTTATAGACCTATATTATATTTATAGTCTATTAAATTACTTAAATACTATATAAGGTTAATAAAAAATTAATTAATAAAATAAGCTATAAAAAGAAATAAAGAATCCTTAGAATGCTAGAACTAGAGTCTACCTTAAATTATAGTTTTACTAAATAATTAATATATATCTAGCATTAAGATAACCTTAATAAAGGCAATATTAAGCTTTACCTTATTTATATAATATAATTAAGATACTAAATAAGAACTATTACCTTTAGAAAAAGATAAGATTATATTAATTAAATTATTAATTTAAAAAGTTATATTATTAATTATAAATAAGAAAGAGGAAGATTAAGAATATATTTAAGAAATTTAAAATACTTAATAAATAAAAAAGACTAGTATAGAATAACTTAAATAATCTTTTAATATTAATAATTAAGTTTAAGAAAAATAAAATAAACTAAGTAAAGAAAAAAAGAAATTTCTTAAGTTATAAAAGAACTTATCTATAGTAATATAAAAGATTACCTTAATTATATATATTACTAAAAGAATAAATAAGAAAGAATATAAACTATACCTAAATAATATAAAACTATATTAAGTATAAAATCTAACCTTAAAACCTTTATAATATAATTATTAAGATATAATTAATTATAAAGTAAGAATAAGAGATCCTGTATCTTTAAAAGATAGATTAAAATAAAGAGAGAATAAAAAAGGGAAATAAATAAAAAGGCATATTATTAAAATAAAATTAAGAAAATTTTCTATAGGAAGATATAATTATTGTTTATATTAAGATAATATTATTAAAGATGCCTCTTTAGTTTATAAAAAGGAGTAATAATATAAAGGATAAGTTAGTAAAAATTAGGGTTATAAATATTAATTAAGGAAGAAGGGTAGAGACTAGACTTAGGAAGGATAAGGAGAAGAGAATATAATAATTATCCCACCTATTGTTTTTAAGTCTTTCAGGTAAGGCAGCTTGCCTCAGGTTAAAAAAAAAAGGAATACTATTAATTTAAAAGCCTTTTTATATTATATTCTATTTTCTAATACAATAAAGCAGAAACCAACTATAATTTTTATACCATTAGATAGCTAGGAAAAAGGGCTATTTAATAGTATAACTTATATATCTTTATTTTTTTTTTTGGTTGTAGAATTTATGAGTGTTATTTGCAGTATTTTGTAGTAAAGGGTAGCTAAAGCTGGATTTTGCGATTTTGGCCCTTTTTTCGATCTTCCTTTGCAGCGTGTGCTGGCGTTTAATGCGTTGAATTGATTTTGGCAATTTAAATTCTGTAGTCTTTGCCTTTACGGCTCGCTGATTTGAAGAAGGGGGCATTTTTGCGCTATTTTGAAGCTTTGACTTAGCAGAAAGTGAGATTGATCTCAGATGGGAATGTAGAGGTACCTCTCTTCTCTTTTCCTACCTAGGAATAGTACTATACTATAAATAAGATACCTATCCGATCCCCACAAGGACCCATTTACGAATTTTGCGAGGTAATACGGTAGTAGGTACTAAGGTTGAGAAAAACCCAACAGTCACTCCAATTTTTTTTTTTTGTGTGTGTGTGTGTGTGTGCAGAGTACGTACCTTTGCATGTGCGGCATCCAAAGAAGGAAAAGCACGTGGGGTTGTGCGGCGAATCGGCCCCACGCCAGATCGACGGGCAGGAAAAGGGACCCTGGCCGGGTTGCGCCTCAACAAAATTCCCAACAGATGTGGGGAGGAGAGACAATTGAGGTTACTTTTCGTACCTGGTGAAAAGTACAATAGGTAGATACTACCTTGGTACTTACTAAAAGGTAGGTTGGAGGAGGAGGGGATAGATTAGAGGGCTTTTTTTTTTTTTTTTTTTTTTTTTTTTTTTTTTTTTTTTTTGGAGGAGGAGGAGGAGGAGTTGAGTTGTGCTTTTGTCTCAAGTGAAGAAGGACAAAAGAAAAATTCTTTCAAATGCCGTGTAAACTACCTAACCTAGTACTAACCGACTAGTACGTAGTAGGTAATGCTGTGATACGTGAACAAGACTACCTAGTAGGTACTGGAGAGGCAATGTACTCGTACATAATAAGCCGCCTTCTTGCCACCTGCAGTGTTACGGCTAAAGGGAAGAGCACGAGTAGGGCTAAAAAAAAAAAAAAAAAAAAAAAACTGCTCACGGGCGTGTTTATCGCTTTTGCTCCATCTAGAGAGCCCATGTTTGGTTATTTTTGTTGGCCTGTCATGATCTGATTCTTTCTTTGAGTGACCTGACACGGCAGTGCAAAGACGCCGAAGCGGGCTAAGGGGAGAGAGAAAGAGAGAGAGGTGAAGAGAGGGAGAGAAAGAGAACAACACCAATGTTCTAGTTGGTGGTAGTGCGAATTTGATGGAGGGGGGAAAAGAAAAGGTTCGACTTGGCCGTTTTGCAAGAAAGAAGGCAAAGAGAGTGGCAGCAGGACGTTGATGTGTGATGCGTTCGTTGTAAAGTAACTTGCTCCCATTGCACAGCTGGAGCGCCAGGATGAAGCCGCATCTCTGGCATCTGGCACCTGCATAACATGGAGTCTTACTCCGTGCACACACAACCGGTTGACCTGGTGTTGGACGCATCAGCAGAACTCTGCTTCACATGTCTCTCTCCTGGCAAAACTATCGCCTACCTTCAATTGTTTAGGGCTCCTTCAGCCAGACCACCCCCCCCCCCCTACCTCGGTACGCCCGCCCGCCCATGCAAGGTTTTCTTTTTTTCTTTTTTTTTTCTTTTTTCTTTTTTCTATTTTTTCTATTTTTTTTTTCTTTTGCTTCCACTGGCGAACTGCAGCGCACTACGTGTCTTTTTTGGCTCCTTTGCCTTACTGTAGTTGAAAGGGCTGATGCTCTCTATACAAGGTGCAAGGTACATATACCTACTACCACCTCACCTTAGGAGGCACTACATGTACCTTTATGTGCTTTCCATACGGCTTTGTGCTGGACATGAGGTGTACGATTTACACTTGTCAGCCTTCGTACCTCAGTACCTAGTAGTACTACTACGTACTACGGCAAGGCCGTAGTAGTGCGCCGCCGCCGTATTGAGAATGAGAGGAGGTGGCTTTTATGTTTTCGCCGCCTTCTCCCTAATGTGAAGACAATGGAGACGCCGCCTCTATGCTGAATGAATTTATAATTACTTTTTCAGGCAAACGATTACTACCAAGGTAGATATAGGCACGCTGCGTATCTCAAAAGGAAACTTTGAAATTTTTTAACAGCTGCAAGTATAAGGCAGTTGAGTATGGTATATACCTAGATAGAGCTGAGTTGGGCCACCAAAAAAAAAAAAAGGTGCAAGGTACGAGGTACATCCAAGGGTCCAATTTTATTCTTCGGGGGACCCCGATCTGGCGTTAAGCTCACCAATTGATTTTTTTTTTTTTTGGTGTGTGTGTGTGTGTGTGTGTGTGTGTGTGTGTGCCCTCTTTGGGTTGGCTCTTGGGGGGGGGGCATCGTAAAATCCCCTTCTTTTCGAATCGCAAATCTATCAATTAAGCACCAGACAAGGCGAAGAGGGTAGAAGAAAACACAAAGCTTTTTTTTTTAAAAAAAAAAAATAAATAAATAAATAAAAGTAAGAGAGAGCCAAAGAGAGAAAGAAAGAAAGAAAGAAAGAAAGAAAGAAAGAGAGAGAGAGAGAGAGAGAGAGAAAAGATAAGGGATAAGGTACATACTCCGTAGTCATCAATCTGGTCGCTTGGCCCGCCCCACGGGTCTGACGTCTGGAGCGGCCCTCATCCTGTCCTCCTCCCGGCCTCTCCCGCCCCAACAAAATTTCAATTCCCATCTGCACAGCAAAAAACCGCACGCATGTTGCCAGTTGGATCTGTCAATTCCGAGCCAGTGGGGAAGGGGGCCCAAAATCGGAGTTGACTGGCCTGCCTTGCCTTTGGGCCTGGCTTGCTGGGCTGGCTGTGGTGTCTGGGTCTTTCTCTCTCTCTCTCTCTCTCTTTTTCTCTCTCTCTCTTTTTTTCTTCTTAGCCTTCATTCCTCCGTTTGTGCACTGAAACGGCCCAATCAATCCCAATCAGACCGGCTGCCACAGCGCATAAGGCTGTTCCGCTCTCCTGTCCGGCTCCTCTTTTCTGCCCTCTCGCCCATTCTCGGCCTCGCAATAAAGGACAAAAAGAGAGGCGGCCCCTCCGTTTGCTGCTCTCTTTCCCCTTCTCCTCGTCCCCCGGAGGCCCGTTCATCAGACGCATATCTTATCTGATAGTGAGCTGTGCTCTTGTCACTTGGCTTTTTTTTTTTCCTTCTCTCTTCCCCCCCCCCCCCCCTTTTTTTTTTTCTTCTTTCTTTTTTTCTTTTTTCCCGCCAGATTTGATAGCCTCAAGTTCTCTCTGTGAGGAAACTTGATACAGAGGTTTCACCATGGCGTCAACCGCTGTGCCTCTGCCTGGAAAGGCTTCTCTCCGGCGCAATATGGCCGATTCAACCGAGTCCTCGGCTGCCGTCTCACCCATGGACTCTCCCAGGCCCTCGGCTTCGTCCACCTCGCTCTCCTCTCTGTCCTCGGTCGACGTCAACGCCGCCAAGCCCGCCAGCTTTGGCCGCTTGGTCGACACGTACGGCAACGAGTTCAAGGTCCCTGACTTCACCATCAAGGACATCCGCGATGCCATCCCCAAACACTGCTTCCAGCGATCGGCCCTCAAGGGATACTCCTACATCGCCCGCGACATCGCCTGCCTGGCAACCACCTTCTATGTCTTCTACAACTATGTGACCCCCGAGAACATCCCCTCTACGCCCGCCCGGGCTGTTCTCTGGGCCGTCTACACCTTCCTCCAGGGTCTCTTCGGCACCGGCCTCTGGGTCATTGCCCACGAGTGTGGCCACGGTGCCTTCTCCGACTACCGCCTCGTCAACGACTTCACCGGATGGATCATCCACTCATCCCTCCTGGTTCCCTACTTCAGCTGGCAAATCTCCCACCGAAAGCACCACGCCGCCACCGGCAACATGGAGCGCGACATGGTCTTTGTGCCTCGCACTCGCCAGGAGCACGCCACCCGCCTTGGCCGCTTAATCCACGAGCTCTCTGAGCTGACCGAGGAGACCCCCGCCTACACCCTCTTCATGCTGGTCCTGCAGCAGCTTGTCGGCTGGCAAAACTACCTCATCACCAACGTCACCGGCCACAACTACCACGAGCGCCAGCGCGAAGGCCGCGGCAAGGGCAAGCACAACGGCATTGGCGGCGGCGTCAACCACTTTGATCCTTCCAGCCCCCTGTACGAGGCCAAGGATGCCAAGCTCATCGTCCTCAGCGACATTGGTCTCATCCTCGCCTTCAGCGGCCTCTACTTCCTCGGCAACAGGTTCGGATGGTACAACATGGCCATCTGGTACTTCATCCCGTACCTCTGGGTCCACCACTGGCTCGGTAAGTCTTTGCTTCATGTCTCAAACACACAGCCTGCAACGGCACCGCGCTGACCCCCGTCCTTTTTTTTTTTTGGTCTCTTCAAGTTGCCATTACATTCCTTCAGCACACCGACCCCTCTCTCCCTCACTACACGGCCGAGGAGTGGAACTTTGTTCGCGGCGCTGCCGCCACCATCGACCGTGAGATGGGCTTCATCGGCCGTCACCTGCTGCACGGCATCGTCGAGACCCACGTCCTGCACCACTACATTGCCACCATCCCGTTCTACAACGCCGATGAGGCCTCGGACGCCATCCGCCCCATCATGGGCGAGCACTACCGCGCCGACACCAAGGATGGCCCCATTGGCTTTATCCGGGCTCTGTGGCGAAGTGCTCGCATGTGTCACTGGGTTGAGCCCAGCGAGGGTGCCCAAGGCGCCGGCAAGGGCATTCTCTTCTTCCGCAACCGCAACGGCCTGGGAAGCAAGCCTCAGGTTCTCCCCAAGCCCGAGTAAAATTGGGCGAGAAAGAAGGAGAGAAACATGTTGAAATTTGTGCGTGAACTGCTGGCAAAAAAAAAAAGTAACCTTTTTTTTTTCGGTTGTTTTATGGCTTGAAACGATTTTTTTTTTTGCTAGCCGAATGGAACGACGTGTCGCAAAGGTTGATGTGTCGCTTGAGCCGTCATCTTGATACAGAGGGTCTGGAGATTTGGTAAAGATGAAATTAAAAAAGATTCATATAGAGCTAGATGTATATGAAAGGATACCAATAGAGACAACCTACAGACCAAAGATTTGCCTCTTCTTGTCTTGTGTGAATATCGTTACAAAGGCTTATCAGAGTAGCAGGACATGGAATGCGAGACAAGCGAGGCCAACCTGCGGGGGGGATGCGAGGGCTGCGCTGCTGGTATTATAACACAAAACCCCACAGCCGTGCTGGTGCGGTCAAGCTGGAATTTTTTTTTAAATAAATTTAAATAAATTTCTGTTTATTGGTTGATATTGATATGTGGCTGACTTTTGACATGGATCATCCAGCGAAGCGATCCATGACTTGTCTAATATAATGAATGGGATGTTGTCAAGTGTACGGGATAGGTACATATATGCCTCGCTACTATGGTGTGGTGTCGATAAATTCCGGCATGGCAACGATTCGCTGTCTTTCTACAAGCCAGGGTAATATATTACATATTAATGAGCAAGTACATGTAATATATTCTAGGGTGGTACTACTCCGTACTGGTGGTGAGGCTGGCTAATATCAAAGTCGTGGAGTCGAAAGGCGAGGTAGACGGCCTCGTCTGGCTTTGGTCTGTTTTTCTTTTCCTTTTCCATTTCTTTTTTAATTTCTCTTTTTTTTAAAAAAAAAATTTTGAAAAAAAAAATTGAAAAAAAAATTGAAAAAAAAATTGAAAAAAAAAAAAAAAACTTGGGTGTAAATAGTGGTGGGTGTTGAAAGTTTTACACGCCAACATGAAGTGTAACACCGACGAGCTAAAATCATAAAATATTACGGAATAGGCCAGCTGTTGTTGCTCTAGTCGACGTAGAAATCAAAAGCCCCTTTTGGATCTATTCTCTCCTGGCTTCACGGGAACCTGAGTGTAAAAAGGGACAGATTGCAATGTCATGTCCATGTCAAGGAGAGATTTATATATATATATATACTATATATACATATAGTATATATATATATATATATGGGCAATGCAAACCGCGCACCCGCCCACCAGCCGATGCGCAAGCAAATAAAGTAGAGAGTTATGGCGAGCGCGCGTCGTCGTCTTCATCCCGGCGTCTTCCACAGCCTGGGGCTGCTACTGGCTTTTGCCTTTTCTTCTCCCGACGACGATGGCGGCCTTGAGCACTCTCGTCCGATCAAGCCACTCGTAGACCCTCCCAACCAGCGTGTAGCCGGTCAGCGAGATGCCGTACCGGCCCAAGGCGGCGTCTTGCCTTCGCAGATAGCCCGACAAGCCGGCAAAAACATGGTCCGAAACATCGCGGATCTCGACGCGCGCTCCATCGTAGCCGCACTCGACGAGCTGGCCTCGGTATTGCTCCTCGGTCAGGAAAGCGCGCCACGGGCAGAGCAGGACGAAGCCGAGAAGCCTGACGGCCAGGGTTCCCCACACGGACGCCTCGTCGCTCAGTATCAGGTCAAAGGCCATGACGTTTGCGCCCAGCGTCTGGGCCGCGCGCTTGAAAATGGGCTTCCTGGAAGGCGAGAAGTGATACAGGCAGTCAAGCCCCATGAGCCAGCGCTCCGAGAACGACTCGTCCGCCAAGCCGTCGACAGCCGTGCAGACCGCCTCGCCCCAGTGCTCTGGCCTTGCGGCGTCCGCCTGGAACAGCCTGAAGGAGTCTGGGGACAGCCCGAGCGCCGTCTCTCCTCCGCCTCGTTCAGGCGCCAGTGCCCCGGCGAGCCGCCCTCGCGCTGCTTGCAGCTGCACCGCGTTCAGGGTGAGTCCCACGTAGCGGAATTGCTGCCGTGACGGAGCCCGGATAAGCTCCGCGAGGGCAACAGTCTGGTCGCCGCACCCAAAGCCCACATCCAGGACCGCGACGGAGTCTCGAGCGCTCAAAGCAGCGGCAAGAAGGCCCGCGGCGTCCAAGATCCTCTGCAGCATATTCCGCGCCGCCTCGTCAAAGTGGTCAACGGGACTGCCGTCGTCTCTCGTCCTGTATGCAGCAGCAGCAATGCCGGCAGCGGGTTAGAATCCAGCCTGATCGCCCACAGCGCGCATACGGGGATCATCCAACTTGCCAGAACCCCAGATTCATCCACATGGATGGCAGCGGCGTTTTGAGGTTGAGCTTCCAGTGGCCGAGCCCGTAAATGTCGCCGGACCGGGCGAGCGACATGACCGCGAGGGCCAGCAGGACGACCATGGCGGCGCATCCCACGACGAAGCCGACGATGAAGTCCCCGGCTGAAGATGGCCCGGCCATTTGACTCAAACCGCGTCCCGAGTATCAAAAAGGCAAAAAACCGTCTCTCGTCTTGTCTTGTCGGCAGCTAACAGAGCAAGCTGGCTGGGATAACCGGTGGAGAGAAACCCAGTCAGTTACTACGTACTACATACTAGTTAGTTGTCTCTGTTTGTGGGGCTGGGCGCATCACAACCGTTTTGTTCGTGTCTCACCAGCAACAACTAAAGCTTCCCAAACCGAGTTGACTTTAAACTGGCAACTTCTCGACCTGCTCGCTCGCATCCCTATGCATCCCTTGGTAACAGAATACTACTAGGTACTAATCTTAATCTATTTCATTGCATCAACATACATGCTATTTTGATTCCCCCTCCCTCCCTCCCTTTCGTCCACACCCCCCAACTGACAAAAATAGAGACCAGTGAGTGAATGCAAAAGCCACCCGCCGCGACAATCTCTCAAACTCGTGCTGGTAACAAAACCCAATTGTGTATTTGTCCCATCACGAGCATTCATGGCTCCCTCGAATCCAGCAAACGGCGAGCTGGCACGTGCTGGTTTCCCCATTGCCTAAATTTTTTTTTTAGCGGTCTATAGAGCCCATTGAAAAAAAAATAAAAAATAAAAAAAAATATCCATGTCTTCAGCTTGGTTCTCTGTGGGGTCCAAAATCACACCAGGCGGATTTGCCCTTGTTGGGCGCGTCGCCTAGCCGCAAGTCTTTTTCACCCTCCCTTTGAGAATTGACATCTAAGCTCCACGCAGGCGTCGGAGATATATATTTCAGCCAAATAAGCTGTTGTCCTACTCTCCGGCGGCTGAATAGGCAACTGCGCTTGACGGGGCCTCAATATCGATCGATACATTGATCATGCAGCATCACCAGTCACGGGGCGAGCCTCCGAAAAGTCGAGTCGCCATCATTGGAACTGGATTGGCCGGACTCACGACTGCATACCTGCTGAAGCATGACGGGCAACGGCGCTACGAGGTGACGCTCTTTGAACAGGTGCGTGCGCGCGCGCGCGCGCTCATATCAAGGCCTTCCCAGAGGCGATGCTGACAACCCGTCACAGGCTGACAAGTTGTCGCTCGATGCCGCGTCGGTGACCATCAAGGATGAAAAGACGGGCACGGCTGAGCGCATCGACATCCCGCCGCGCAGCTTCTGCAGAGGCTACTACGACAACCTCTGCCGCATGTACGACCACCTGGGTGTTCCCTTCCAGCGCATCCAGCTCATCTGGGTCTTCGCCAGGGCGTCTGCGGCCGCGCAGTCGCAGATCCCCGGCCCTGAGGCGGCAGAGAGGATGCCGGGGAGCTACTTTGTCTACGGCAAGAGGCTGCACGAGATGCTGCTGCTGTCGCCGCATTTCTGGCGCGGCTCTCTGCAGAACATCCTGCAGACCTTTTACCTGGCCCTCTGCCACGTCTGGTTCTTTGCGGCTTGCTTCTTCCTCCCGCCGCACACGGACGTGCAGCCTGCGGCGGGCTGCGAGTCGTTTCGCCAGTACCTCGACAGGATACGGCTGCCGCGTCAATATGCCGCGTTGTACCTCCTCCCCGTGCTGAGCATCATATGCAGCTGCTCGCATGCCGAGATGCTGGACTTCCCGGCAAGCGACGTCACCGGCTTCGTCAAGGGGTCTTTTCTGCGGGAGACGTATGTTGCCCAGGGCGGCATCAGCCGAGTGCAGTCGACGCTGTCGGCAGGCATCCAAGACGTCCGGCTGGAAACCCAAGTGACAAAGGTCCATCGGTTTGACGGGGGCGTCTTGGTACGCTATGAGCGCGCGCAGGGCGACACGCGCGCATCTTCCGAAGAGGTGTTTGACCGCGTGGTGCTTGCCGTGTCGCCAAACGTCGCGGCTGCAATCTTCAGCCCATCCAAGCCGATGCTGGGCGTGATCCCTACGGTTCCCGTCACGAGCACCGTCTTGGCGCCTCCAAACGCGCGATTCTCTCTGGTGCGCCAAGGGAGCCCCGTTCCGCCTGGAGGATGCTCATACCGTCGCGGCGACCCCCAGGTCATGGCTTTCCGGACCACCTCCTCCGACGGCGTCGTCCAGACCGAGTCGCTGCACTATCTATCCGGCGGATTGGTGGTGAGGACGAGCCCCGCTGGCGACGCCCCTGAACCGAAGGGGACCTTGGACACGTCAAGATTCACCAGGACGCTGCGCACCACAGAGAGCAGAAGCGTGGTCCAGAGGGTTATGGCTATGAATGGCGACAGCGACGGCAAGGCGTGGGCGAACGGAAGGGACAATGTTTGGATTGTAGGTTCCTGGTGTTGGGACGGAATGGTGCTGCTGGAAGGATGCATTGTCTCGGCGATGCGAGTGGCGGAGGATCTCGGAGTGGATATCCCGTGGCAGCACTAGCAGTAGATTTGCATATGCTGCTTGTTTTTGGTTCGGTTTTTCTTTTTTCTTTTCTTTTCTTTTTTTTTTTTTTTTTCATAAGTTGTTTCGCATGGCGATGTCCCAAATTTCTATATGATTGATTCGTTGTTTGAGAACTTTTCTTCCATTCGGCTTCGTAGCGAATCCCCCGATTTGAGTGAGTGGGCTTTTTCATCTTCTCTTCCTGCTCGAAGACGTAGCGTTTGTCGGTGAATTGTTGATTGAAACAGGACGCGAGACGTGACCAGTTGAAATTTAAAAAAAAAAAAAAAAAAAAAAACTTAAATTGAGAAATAAGCTATTGCACCGTTATATTTTAGAGTTTTGCATAAAAACCTTCTTTTTTCAAATTTCTTCCTTTCGGCTGACCATCTCTAGGGTAGCTCTGTCATCCCACCCCCGAGAATTTTTTTTTTTCTCAACCATCCAGCAGAACAGCAAAACGTTTCCCTTTTCTCCGCCCGCCTTCACTCAACCAAAAAAAAAAAAAATAGAAAAAAAAAATAGAAACCCCCCTTTTCAGCATCGGGCAACGAAAAGGGATGAGGTGGCGTCTTTGCTCACCATTTTTCACTCGCTCAGGCGCAGCCCCTAAGCTCGAGGCATCTATCTATAGTAGGAGCCGTGACGATGACAACTATGACTCCTTTTAAAAAAAGAAAAGAAAAAGAAAAAAAAAAGAAAAAAAAAGAAGAAAAAAAGAAGAAAAAAAAAAGGAAAAAAGAGAAAAAAAGAAGATATACATGCACCGCCAAGGACATCACCTACAACGGTACAGAGTTACATAGGCTTGGGAGATTAGGTATACTACAAAGTAGCATTCCACCATTACCAAGTAAGTCAGACCACATACTAGTCAGCCACACATACTAGTCAGCCACATCAATCAAGAATCAAAAAGAAAGGAAAAAAAACTACAATAAGGCCATAATATATTTTTTTTTATTATTTCTTTTATTCTAGATTAAATACATAATATATATTATTAATTTTAACAATTTTAACTTTATTAAACTCCTTAGCATGCTATACTTCTTGTTTTATTTTTTTCTTTATATTTATAATCTCTTTAATCTTAATAAATTAACTATTTAGGTTTTCTTCTACTTTTTATTTCTTTTATAGTCAGAAGCTATTAACTTAGCACTATAGATTATAAATCTTAGCCTTTAACATTACTATTATAGTATTCTATTAGTCTAGTTGCTTTTTAATCTTCTACAATAGCAGCCAGGTCTTTAGCAATACAACCTTAATTAAATATATAACTCTTTAAACTTATTATAATTATTTAAGAGTATTAAAATTAATTAAATCTACTTCCCTCTTCTTCCTAGCTGCTAATTTTACTATCTTAAAGGTTGTCTTTAATTCTAAAGGTTCTTAAATAACTAGATAGCTTCTTAATAGCTTATTAATATTAAGGGGCTATAGACTAGATCTAAGCCAGCCAGCTTTTACATTATTACTTATAAGGCCTTATTTTCTAGCTTTATAATAATATTTAAAAAAGATCTTCTTGCCTATTAATAAAGAATTATTATAGTCTTTATATTTTAATAAAGCTTAATAATAATAAGTCTTAATAAAGGAAAAAATTAAAATATTAAGAGGCTAAAGGATATAAGAACTATATAGCAATAGGAATAGTAAATAAATATTATTTTTAAAGTATTTATATAAAAAATTATTAATATAGTAATTACTATAATTATTAATAATAAGTAGCCTCTTTAATAACTACTTAGGTTGAGTTTAAGGAATAAAAATCTCTTATAGCTACTAAATTGCAATCTTATTGCTAGTTTAACCTTTAGTAAATAATTAAAATATCTAGTTAGCTAAGAATTCTACTTTATAAAGAAACTATTACTGCTAGACTATTAAACCCTTAAAGATAACTAAGGGTAGAAGGATCTAGCTAGTTATTAAAATATACTTAATAATTATAGTCTAATAGTATAATCCAGGTTGTTTCTTTATAATTGCCTTCTTTAAGGCATGCCCAAGCACTAGCTTATTATTACTACAGCCTTTTAGTATTTTAGTCTTATTTATATTATAATAGTAATGCCTTAAGATATCTTTAATTATTAAGAGGTCTTATAATTAAAAGAAATCCTTAATTATATTAATCCTAGCTTTATTTAAATAATAAGAATTAATTAGCTTGCCTTTAATAGTCTTAACTTTAGGGTTTTATTATAAAAAACCTTTTATTTATTATTTTTTAAGTAGTTAATTATTATTACTAGCTTTAATAATCTTTATTATAAATTCTTTAACTTATTAATATATTAAGGGAAGTCTTAGGTTACTTTAGACTAAAATCTATTTAATAAAATAAGATTCCTGCTGCTTAAAAAGGCATTAAAGGTATTTATTTACATTAGATCTTAACTAACTGCTATTTAATTAAGTCTATAATATTATTTAAGGGATTCTTTAGTATTGTACAGCCTTGTGCTGCAAGATACTATTTTAAATATTTTTTAATGCAGAAAGAATAGCTTTTTTAATAGATTTAAATATTGCCTTTTTAAAAATTTAATTAGATTTAAAATTAGTTAATAATTCATTAAGAAATTGTAATTGTAATAATGTAGGTTAATGTAGGTTGATGGTGTTAAGGGGAAAAAAGCAGTGGCTGACTAGCATGTGTGGCTGACTAGTATGTGGTCTGACTTACCTACTGGGTAGTCCGCACAGAAAAGAGGAGACATAGGGACAAGCCTTGGGAGTACGGAATTGGGCAGAATATCTTGGCAGAACGGGGGGCAAGTACCAATGCATGCAAGCCGTAGGTACTAAATACTACTAACCTAGATAAGGTACTAAGGTAGTACGTAGTACCTTGTATCGAAATTGTGGAGCGGGCCCTCCTCAGCCCGTTGACCTGGCTTACGGGGCATATGTACGGAGCATCGTGTACTACATACTATGTGTACTACTGTACTCCGTAGGGCATATATTTCGCTGACTCGAATCAGCTTGGAGCGGCATATGAAGCATGCCAAGGCACGAACTAGGAAAGCTCGGCAAACCATTACTGCGGGCTTTGCGCGGGGCAATTTGATGCGTCAAAACACTGTGCCAAGGATGGGGCATCAGACAATGGGGGATGACGGTGAGAGCGAGTGGCAGCAAAGGTAGTAAGTAGTACATGTAAGCAATTATCATTAACCCTACAGGCGGGCCCCTGTTGGTATTCTTGGTATTTCTCTATCAATAAGCACAATGACGCGGTTCTCCCGCTTCTGATGTAGGATGGAATGCTTCATAATCCCTATAGATTCACCTGAACCATGACGCCGGGCTGATAGCCAAAGCCAATGTGTTGTCCGTGTCTGTCGTGCGTTTCGTATCGTTGGTCCTCCCGGAACCGTTGGAACAAAAGAAAAAAAAAAGAAATGGAAAAGAAAAAGAAAAGCAAGAGAGTTGTCCCAAACAGACCGGGTTAAACATCGCCAGCGTTGTTCCTGCTCCCCCCTCCCTCTTCTCGTCGTAGTAGCCTCATCCGTGGTGTCCGTCGGGCAAAAAAAAAAAAGGGTAAACGTGTATATCCTTCTCCTTCTAAGAAAGTCGGGTAGAGCGGGTAAGCATGTAGCGTACTGCTGGTGGTAAGGTAGAAAATTAAGGTTGATTTGTCAATTAAGATACGACTTGATGATGGTGGACCGTGCTTTTTTTTAATTTTTTTTTGAGGATATGCGGAGAAGGAAGAAGAAGAAGAAAAGAGACAAAGTCAGAATTCGCAATGACGAACGGCCTCGCTTCCCAAAAAAGGATGAACCGCAAGCCAGCGCTCTATCTATACCATGGATTGGCCGATGCTGGGCTTCCGCGGTCTCGTGGGCGACCAGCTGTTTCGGGCTGCCACGCCGCCAAAAAGGCGGCACCTGCGGCGGTAGGATCTCCTTGATGCGGTGCAGAGGTAGGCAGCGCCAAAGGCGACGGCCGTGGCGATGCAGAGGAGGCCCAGGTAGAAGGAGTAGTGCTCGCCGATCGCCAGGAACAGGGCGGCATCCCAGCCATGCCAGCTGCTCGCCCCGCCATGCACAAAGATGGGCGTGGTGACCTTGCCGCGGAGCATGTGAGACGCCATGTCGCCGTGTTCGTCGGAGAGGATGTAGACCTTGCGGCTCTGGCGACCCCGGAGGACGTCGCGGACGTATTCCATCCACTGGTTGGAGTAGAACATGCAGCCGGTGCTCAGCATGTTCTCGACGTAGGGGATGCGCATGGGCAGGGCCCAGTGCAGGTCATGGCTGGGCACGTTCTCCAGCAGCTGCGTCAGAAAGGGGTGGCCAGGCTCGGCGGCGATGAAGGCGTTGTTGACGCCAGCCGGGTGGGCGCCAGGAGAGACGTAAGGCAGGCGGACAATGGGCGTCGAGTCGAGGGCGACGCGACAGGTGACGTCGAGATCAACGTAGATGCCGCCCGAGTGGTGGAGCAGGGCGTAGCGCAGGATGTTGGCGCGCTGGATGTTCTGGGCATAGCCGGTGTAGTGAGGCAGGATGTCGGGGTAGAACTCGGTGATGAAGGCCGTGGCGTTGGCGTCGGTCCAGAGCTGGTGCGTCCACTCGGGGTGCAGGTCGGTGCAGCTCGTGATGGCGGCCTGGTGCCTGGAGACGCTGGCGTTGCCAAGGGCGATCTGGTGGATTATCTTGGGCACGACGACGGCGTCAAGCAACGGCGGCAACGACGATGCCGGGCTTTCTAGCGCTTCTGGCTCGGACAGAATCCACGACGAGTTCTTCGGGTGCCGGTACAGGATGTCTGGATGGCCATGCAGCAGCCGGTAGAAGGTGCCGTATGTCAGGGCGACCTCGCCCAGCTCGTGGATGTGATGGCGGAAGAAGACGACGGTCCAGAAGACGGCCATGGCGGCCAGGACCGCCGCGTTTCGGGTCCGCATCGTGGGCTCGTGTCGTCGCGCAAAAGACAAAGTTCGGATCAGGCAAGGTGGTGGTAGTTATGGTGGGAGGAAAGAAAGCGCACGGGGGGGGGGGGGGGGTGAGCAAACAGATAAGAGCGGAACGGATAAGAATGCGCAGGGCTGTCCCGGCCGATCCGATTTCCCTTCTGCCCTTGTAATCCCCTTTTTGACTTTTCTCCGCAGCTTCTTTTTGTTGTTGTCCTATTGTTGACCCTCTAATTTCTCCCTTACTTTTCCCCCTCCTCCTTGCCGTATGGTGAATCTTTGTTCCCACCGGGTTGTTTACAAAGTATGATGTGGTGGGACCAGCAAGACGGAAGACAAAAAAGAAAAAGAAATAACTACTACTACGTACGGCCTACTGCGACGGAGTACTTGTACTTTGGATTGCGTACGGCGTCTGCCACTCTCCCTCCCCTCCCTCCCCCCCCTTTTCTTCTTCTTCTTCTTCTTCTTCTTCCATAGAATCCCAAGCTTCAAATAGAGACGGTGGAAATCCCCCGCCCTAGCGCTAAGCGAATCTATCCCATCCCTTGTCCCCTTGCCCTGCTCCTTGCCCTCCTCCTTGCCCTCCTCCTTGTCCTCCTTGCCGACAAGCCGCTGCGGCGGAGGTATCGCCATACCTTGGCGCTCGATACTTGCCGTTTGTGCCGTCTGTCTACGTGCGGTGCTCCGTAACTTTCGACAAGCGGCGAACTTGAGGCCTTGGCAAGCTTCTTCGGCAAAAAAGAAAAAAAAAAAAAAAACCGCCTTGGATGACGCCGCGTGTCAGGCAACAGAACCATGTAGTCCTTGCAGCCAACGGCGGCTGCAGTGTGACTGACGGAAGCCCGGCATGGCTGAGGGTCTGAGCGGATCGCCGTTCGAGCCAAGCCGCCAACCCTGGGCAGTGGAAACCCTTGGCTGCTTGGCGGGGCCTTGGCGGGAAGAGAGCCCGGGATTTTGACTCCAGCTGTGCAACTAACGGACCAATATTCCGGTGGCTTGCCAGCTAAGCCGGGGTTCGGGCAGCCACCTGGGCCGACAATGCGGCGTGGTTGAGGCGGTAGGGAGAGACGGCTAGAATTCAACTTGAGCGGTGGCTGATTCATTGGAGAGAGGGCACGAGGTGGGGAGGAGGATAAAAAAAAGACCAAAAAAAAACAAAAAAAAAATATAAAAAAAAAAAAAAACAAACAAACAAAAAAACAAAAACAAAACAAACCTTTTTAAAAAAAAAAAACCCCTACAGGTAATTCAATGCAGCATTCCATTTCCCCGAGGTAAAACTGTCGCGTGATAAGCTGGTCAACCTCCGCTTACTATACGGATTAGCGGACCCAAGACACTGCGTTCCAAAACGGGGAGAGAAACGGGAAAAAAAAAAAATACGTTCAAGGTGCTAGACGGAGTCTGAAGTCGAGTAAGGGCGACTTTGGGCCTAATTTTAGATTTTGCATCCCAGAGGGTCCGCGGCCGATGTACTCCGTATTCTAGAAAACCTCCGTGCCGGGTCCGCCTAAATAATTGTCGGGCAGGAATCGAAGCAAAAGTTTATTAGTTCTACTACTTCGGGCGGCACAGCTCTGTAAAGGGCACGGAGCAGCAGCAGTCGTCCAGTCGAATTTTGACCGGGTTGATTGATGAATCGGTTGACCTGAATTACGGAGTCCCCTCCGGCTCGGAACGAAAAAGGTAATCAATCATTGGTGATGATTTTTTTTGGGAAAATGGGTGAATTGGCTTTTTCTTTTTTTCTTTTTTTCTTTTTTGGTTGTTGTGGCTTCGGCTCTTGTGGGATGATCTAGCTCAAAACATATGCCGTCATTACGTCATTCTTAACCAGGGCGGTTTGTATTCCCACAAGGAGTATAAAAAGCCGGGATGGGGAATCAAGGGACCCGCCTTTTAGTAAGCATGGAACGGAACTACGCCACATGTGGCTTTTGCACCGTACCTCTCTGAGGCTCTCTCTACACTGCCGTTGTGATCCAAAAGGCTCATTTTCAAATTCATTCGAAATTTCGAATTACACGAGACAACGCTAACGCTTTGTCATCGCCGACACACACTAGGCGCCTTGGTCCTGAACATTTTTCGCACAACCAGCTCCGACATAAGACATCTGAAGGGCTAGTGTGCAAACCTGAAATCTAGTCTTTTGCTGCCCTGCAGCCTCGTACTCGCGACGTATTCCTGCCTTGCCTCCTCGCTCATGGCGTTCCAGACCCTGTCGCGCTGTTTGTTCCGCCAAATGTAATACCCTTTTGCAAGGAGGAAGAGGACGATCGCGAGCAGGTTGATCACGAAGAGGACGAAGTTGCCATGGTGATATAGCGGGGCGTCGATGTCGACGTATATGTACGCAGAGATGATGCTGCCAACCTGAACGGACATCTGACGCCAGGTAAAAGGAAAAATCAGTAACCAGATAGGCGACGACGAGATGGGAAAACACCCCCGAGGGATGCAAAGCTTGATCATCTTACGTTGTATAGCGCAGCTGATACGGAGCGGGTGCCAACGTTGTTGGAATTCTTGGACGCCCAGCCAACCAAGATGGCATCTTATGGGAAAATGTAAGTAAAAACTGGAAAAAAAAAAACAAAAAAAAAAACAGGATTGTTCGTCTGGGACATACGGCAGTACGGGTACGATGTCAAGACAGTGACAAGAGCATAGGTGCCCCATTGATTGACCATGACACCGGGCCACCAGCGCAGGGCAATGACACATGGAAGTGTCCAAATCACTTGCACCATTGACACCAGGGTACGCTCGTTCAGCCATTCCGACAGTCTTGTGATCAGAATGAGGTTAATGATGTGGAAGACGTTCTGCATGGCAAAATCAGTCGGTGGGCATCACGGACAATCAAACATGGCTCATCCCCCTAAATCTGGGAGAGCAATCTGAAAGACGCCTTACATATGGAATCGTCAGCAAGTTCGTGGTGAACGGATCAAATCCGAGTTTCCTCAGCGTGAGCGTGATATACGTCGCCGGCGGACTTGGAGGTATAAACACAACCAAGCCGAGTATATAGAGCGGCCAGAGGTCAAAGTCCTTCAGCGTCTCCCACAGCCGCTTCGGCGTAATGGCTTCTCGGTTGTGCATGTCGCCCTTGGAAGGATCATCCCTGAGCACCCTGTTGACGACAATGGAAATCTCGCGGTCCGTGAACCATCCGTTGGGGCGGAACCACGTCTTGGTCTGCACGGCGGAGGCGGGCATGAGGAAGAAAGAAGCGAGACCGACGGCGAGGGTGATCAAGCCCTCGACGAGGAACAGCCACCGCCAGCCGGCCCAGCCATGAACGCCACGAAGGTGCAGCAGCGCGAAGGCGAGGAGGGACGTAGCAATCCCAGTAACGGAGAGGGAGGTCCAAAAGTAACTGAGGCGGACTGGCAGCTCGCGGGACGTGTAAAAGTAAGAGAGCCAGAGAACAATGTCGGGAATAAACCCTCCCTACGTCATTTCGGGGTCAGCTTGGGCACAACACAAAAAGCAGGATGCGAACGAGGACCAACTTCCAAAAGGCCGAGGAGACTGCGTGTGCAGAGAAAGCTTGTGCGGCCGCTCAACGCGCATTGGGAAATGGCAACGATGGACCACAGAACCATCTGCACGGGGATCCACCTGTCTGGGCCGACCATCTTGGACACGAGCTGCGAAGGAAGCTCGGCAACCAGGAAAGAAATCCTGAATATGCTGTTGCCGTAGTTGTAGTCTTTCTTTGGCGTCAGCATCAGCTCTCTCGCCTGGAGGGCCGCTTGCGCTGCCCCAGATGTTGATGTGTGCATTTACCGTTCGTGTTGAGCCCCAAGTCATCCAGCATATTATCCGATACGGCCTGCGCAAGGTTCCCGCGGTCGACTTGCAGGCCAAAGAACATGACGCACTGCGCCATTGTCCCATGGGAAATTGGAATCCTCGTCAGCACACGCGCGCCAAGCACTCAACAGGTGTCAAACTTACGGCCCAGAGGCAAACCCGCCAGTCCAACTTCCTCACGAGGCGTCGCTCTTCTTCTTCGGACCAGGACAGCGACGGGTCAAACACGTGCCGGCACTCGTAGTTTGACTTTTCGTACACCTCTCTCCAGTGCTGGGCCACGGCCGGGTCACTGAATGGGTTTTTCGTCCCATCGTAGCCGCCTTCTTCGGATCCGGTAATATCTCTCGGCTGTTGGATTTGGTCCGACGTGGAGTCGAGGATGCAAGAATCCACCTCGTCTGTGCTGGCGTAGACCTCAATGCGTTTGATGTCCGCTGCCATTGTTGATCCAGAAACGTGAAAAAATTTTTAGTATAAGCAAGTTTCTTTCGACCGGCCGGCGGTATAAACTTGGATAGACCGCCACGCCCTGGCTGTTGCAAGGAAAAGTGCCTAGTCGTGTTAACACCCTCTCTGCCGAGATTTACAGTGTAAGTCGATGAATGTTGACGAACCCCCCGTCCATTTACTTGGTTTATAAATTCGCATACTTTGTGTATCCCCAATTACGAACTATTATTGCGTGATACAACTGACCAGGCCGATGAGGGGTTATTGACATATCTAGGGCTGCAGCCTGTCTGCGTCTCCGCTCCGTGTATGTTGAGCACGAAGACACATTGAGTTATTAAACCCATCATGATGCCGATTGCGTTATGTGATGGAGCAGGCGCATCAGGTATAGGAGACGGTATCAGAAGCAAGCCAATCGCCGGGACAAATGAGGTACGTCCGCTGCGAAACCCGGCATAACTTTCCCAAAAGCGGCTATTGCAGATGTTTCACCTGTGATATTCGAGAGAGAGCCTCGTCGGCTCTTCGAGAAGAGGGACCTCACCTTAGCCCGCCAATGATTTGCAAAGCCTTTTTTTTTTTTCCGAAGGAGGAAAAGGAGGAACCTTGGAAGATCTCCCGCAGAGATGCTTAACCTTTGCCCTTCTTTCTATGACGGTATAACGCTGTCCGCCTGCCATTGGTAGCTGCCTCTGTTCGGATGTCGTGATATGACGCCATTCACACACCTTAGAGAGCGCCGCAGACCAATGTGGTATTATAGGTATGGAGTGATAAGGAGCTATAGGCGCCTCAAGAGTGTGGAGAAGATATGGAGCAGAATAGGCTAAATAAAGCGGAATGAATCTTCAGCGATCTTGTGCTACTGCTATACGGATACGCATCACGGCACCAGGGTACTCCGTACTGCTTACCTTAGTTCCCTAGCGCTACGCAAGAGCCTATCTAAGGTGGAGGATCTGAAATAATTCTATTGGAACGTATAATAAGTTGCTTCACCAAGCTTGCCAGTTCGCCTGTTTTTTTATCTCTTTCACGCCTTGATCTGCAAGTTATGTAACACTTAGTTATGAGTTGTATAATTAAAACGGCAGCGGGTATTTGCACTGTGCCAGCCATAACCTTATTATCTACTACATATGTAATTAGGTAGTACTAATATTTATTGAGTACGGAGAAAATTACTGACCCAGCAGAATGCCCCGAGCTCACGTGACTCTCTTTTCGCCTCTGCATCTACATCTCAGCATCGCAAGCAACAACCTCTCTGGGAGATGCCGGCTTCGAGTCGCTTTGCACATGTAGCACCCGGAAAACCAGTCCGATCTCGTGCGCTGCGGTTCCCGACGGCCTGGGACCAATCAGCAAAACTTACCGGCGGCCCAATCGTGAGGGCCCGCCCAGATGCTCGGCTCCATGGCCTCGTGTCTCAACTGGCTGCAGGCTCGCCGTTTCAGGAGGGTCACGACCAGCCTGTTTGCCTTGGCCCTCTCCATCGTCACCATTGCGCTCCTTTCCAGCCACCTGGGGCCGGCCTCAAGTTCGCCAGCCGTCGAGCTGTCGAAACCGGCGTCTTCGGGCTCTAACGCGCTCGGCCCCAAGTTTCCTCTCTGTAGCCATCGGACAGACCCCAATGCCACCTGGCCCTCGGAATCGTGGCGGGCCGCGGCCGAGTCCAAGTTTGGCGGACACCTGGATGACAAGTTTACGTATGCAGACGGACTTTTCTCGCATTGCTATTCTATGCCGTGGAATAGACGTACTCACAGTGAACGCGCAGGATCGCCATGTCGACGTTCCATCGCCCAAAGGAGCTCCGTCGCACCTTGACCACCCTCCTATCCGCCAAGATCCCCTCGCTGCACGAGGTTGTCGTGATTTGGAATAACTTTGACGAAAAAGAGCCCGATGGCTTTGTCTCCCAACACGGCGTTTTTGTACGATACCGAAAACCGGTCCGCAATAGCCTGAACGAGAAGCTCTGGCCGGATCCCAAGTATCGCACCAAGGCCATTCTCTTGTCCGACGACGACGTCTTCTACCGCCCCGAAGATCTGGAATTTGTGTTCCAGATGTGGCGCGAATTTGGCAGGGATAGGATTACGGGGGCTCTTGCGCGCTGTGCCTCAGCTCTCCCATCTGGCGACTGGGACTACAACTTTTGTTCGCAAAAGGAGCGCCAAGACGTCTACTCCATCGTCCTGACCAATCTGGCATTCACGCATATCGCATTTCTGGACCATTACTTTTCCGACGACCCTGCCGTCGCCAAGATCCGCTCGTACGTGGATGACGCCTTCAACTGCGAAGACATTGGCCTAAACTTTGTTGCGTCAAGGTTGACTGGTTCGGGGCCTCTTTTGGTCCGCGGGCGCTACCAGTACGTCAACTTGGATCCTGCGGGCGGCATCAGTAGAAAACCAGGCCACATGGAAGCTCGCAGCAAATGCCTCAACATCTTCGCAGACGCCTTGCAGTGCATGCCGCTGGTCAACGAGACCGGACGGATAGAACACGGGGTAAAACATAATGTATGGTATAAATCTCTATGGGACGTGATCCACGGCTAGCGACGCGCTCAGGAAGCGTGTCTTATTCTTTTCTTTTCTTTTTTCTTCTTTTTTTTTAAAAAAAAAAAAGATTTTGCGTAATATTAATGTTAATGGAACCGACACACACACACATACATACATGACTCCCAACTTTGGAACGTGGACCTGGTTGGGACATCAGCCCCCACAGCTGCGCGGAATCTCGATCGGCCTCATGCGAGGCTCCTCAGCCGTTCAATTATACAATGGCCATCGGGCTTCTCGCCACGACGGCGATACCTACCATCACGGGTGTAGGCCAAGCTACCAGCACTCAGAAGAAGACGAACGCAGCGAATGAGAAAGGAAAGCTTTGCCTGACGGCAGACGTAGAAGGAGGCGAAGAGGACGAAGACTATGAAACGGATTTCGGCATGCCGAAAAGTCAGAAAGGTACGCCACAGGTGCGCAGACGGCGATCCCCCCCACCCAGCGGGCTGGCGGCATTGGATTTACGCAGATGATTGCCAATATCCCCCTAGATGGATGCCGACTTTCCTGGCCACTATTTTACGTACCCCTGTGAGGAGCAGCACTTGGGGTTACTGGGGCACCACCTTAAACGATCCGCCGATGCTCAACTAGAGTTACATCATAAAGGACACGCACGCGGTGGAGTACGGTTGTCGCAAAGATACCCTTGGCCACGTCATTTGTGCCCTGGGGCTGGAGCGAAGACGTGGCCTTCTTAACCCTGCAAGGTAATGAGGAGTGCTTTGTGGAGAAGCCGGGGTGCGATGGTAATGGTCGAGAGCCATGGGTAGTGTGCCGGGATCCGGAGAACGAGATACGTAGTTGTACTAGTCAGGACGGGGGCGGAGGAGAGGTGTAAGTCGTTGAGGCTGAGGAGGAGGCAATTGCTATTTGAGCACGGAGGGCAAGTTTCATCAGAGACTAGGAAAGGAAACGAAACGAAACGAGCTTGAGAAAAGTGCCGTGTGCAAAGGTGTGCTTAGACTTAGATGGAAAGATGTGTGAATAAGGGTTAATTGCTTTTATCGCGATGAGGTGTGTGGCCTGGGAAAAGAAGCCAAATTATGGGGTAGCAGTAGAGGTGGTACTGCGGCATAAACGCCCTGGAAATGGCGAGGGGTTGTGCGGAGCATCTTAACCCCGGAATAGATATAATAGGACGTCGATCCCTGTCTCTTTTACCTGCCTGTGCAAGAGAACTGCTTCAAGCAAAAAAAGAGCTATTATTTCATTATGAGTTCATTCATAAAAGTGGTATAGAGGTGAGGCGTGCGGATAAAGGGGGGGGGAGGGACAAAGAAAGAAAGAAACAATAGGGGTGAAAAGGGAGCAGGGTGAGGAGATAACCTGTATGTATGTGGGACGTAAGAAAGAGTAATGGGATATATCATTATGATACTCCGGGTATCGGCATCAGGATAGACGGGATATTGGATATACATAGTAGGGCAATAGCCAAAGGATAGATGGGCGTTGTTCCGGCGTTTTCTCGGTGTTTGTCTGTCAATCTGGCGATAGCATCAATCTGCTGTATAAAAGATGTTCTTGTCTTAATGCCTGCAAATCTCATCGCCATGGCCAAGCCATTCATCATGAAGTTTTAATTAATTCTTCCGCAACGCTAATCAAGGCGTCCATGCTGTCATCGCCGCACCGCATCTATCCTTACTCCCCCAACTGAAACCTGTTTGAACATAGAAATCTCGCGCCACATAATAACTGAATACAATGCCTTTCCACTTAGCCTGTGGTAACTGTGGCTTGTCTCCACGATGAGAGAGATCGCTCTAGGGTCTCTCTCTGGCCTTGGTGGATTGGTGCACAATCTCCTCAGAACGGCGGGATTTGAACACGGTCCTCGACGGCCTCGGACTTGGCAGTGCCACTGATGCACTGATGCACTGACCGGTAAGAACCAGAAGTAAGAAATAAGAATTCGGCAGCTTTGGGATTGATGGTTTTGTGCCTTTTGGCCTATTAGCATAAGTTTGGAAATGCTTTGACAAGAACAGAGAGGCTTGGAACAACTTTATACTTCTGGTACCTAGTGTGTATGAACGATGCAATTGTTGCTTGGTGTTTTTATAACCATTTTGAGGCATCGCTGTAGTGCACATAATTCATTTATTGAATTACATATCTGCCATGTTTGGTTATCGAGTCAAAACGCCCTGTATCGATTGTTGGTTGATACGGCTCAGCTAGGCATTCTTACAGGGTACGGGGTAGCATGGCCCGTTTTTTTTTAATGCGTGGCGAACATTCTCACCGTGCAACTCTTTCAAGACTCCGCTTCTCATGAAGTAGCTGAGAGCAGTTTGGCATTTATCATCCATCTCATCTCACAATCCTTTGTCTTTTCGAGATAACAGATATAATGGCGAAGATCGTCTTTTTAATGGCTGACTATGGCCACGATCCTACAGGTGGGCCAAATAGTCACATCATCATGCCAATGAATGACAAGGAGCTGAACTTCCGCTCAGAAACCTGTGGGCCTTATACGGCGTTCAAGGCCGCTGGCTTCGATGTCAAATTCGCTACCGAAGTAGGGAAATCTGCTCGATGTGACATGAAAATGCTGGAGGGCCTCACGCAGCGCCTCTTGGTCCGTCTTTGTTGACTCACGTGCACTTTTGAATATTTTCTCACCTGGATCTTAGGGTGCATCTTCATCCATTGTGAAGAAATATCACGTCATGGCGGATTCAGATGAATGGAAGAACCCATTGTCGTGGTCTGACGAGCAATTCACCCTAGACGCGTTTGATCTCGTTTTCCTGCCAGGAGGACATGACAAGGCTGTCAGCCAAGTCATTGACTCCGAAAGAGTGCACAAGCTGCTGGCCGACTTCTTCCCCAAGACGAAGAAGCCGAGCAAAAAAGCTGTCGGGGCGGTTTGTCACGGTGTCATGGTGCTCTCGGAATCTAAGCATCCCGATGGGACCAGCGTCATTCGCGACTGCGCGACAACAGCGCTACCGGCGCGATTTGAGCAGCTAGCTTTTTGGGGCACTCGCCTCTTCTTGGGAGATTATTATAAGACGTATGGCGCAGGAAGTGAGAACGTCGAGGACTCGGTAAGTTCTGGCAAAGTCATCCATCACCTGAAGATGAGGCTTTGGTGCTGACGCCGGGAACTGCAACCTAGGTGCGAAAAGTTTTGGCAAGCCCGGAACAATTCAAGAGCAGCATTGTGCCATCACCGTAGGTTTTTCGCCGAGAGAAGGACAAAAAGCGTCGCTTCTTAACCTGTATTATGCCCACTAATATCTTTCTCCAGCTTTGTTGTCGAGGATGAAAACTTCAACTACGTCACAGCGAGATTCCCCGGCGACGTAGAACTGCTGTCGCAGAAGCTAGTCAAGCTAGTGCAAAGCCTTTGATGGGTTACAGACATCTTGAGAATCGGAAAGAAACACTATCGGTGAATACGGCCTGGCCAAAAAAGAACCGCTAGTGTTGTATTGTATCACAATCTACCCAGGGGAGCTGTAATACTCATCTCCCATCGTGGTGATGTTGCTTCTGCTGACAACGAGAGGCTGCATAGCTACCGTGTGAGCAAACGCAATGTAAGGGTCATGGTGCTTGAATCAGAGAGTTAAAAGACAGTGGTAGAGGTCGAGCATGAGTGGAAAGACTGTGGTAGAGGTCGAGCATACGGCAAATGCAGGCGGTTGGCAGAGACATGGGAATGTCACCGCTGCTTACCTGGGATGGAGAAGGTATTTGCTGGCGTTTGTCGTTATTACTGTAAAAATGGAAAAATGAAAGACGAAGAAATGAGAGCCTTGATTTGTCTCGTAGCTCAGCTGCTCGCACACTTCTAATGACGCAACGGCATGATGTTATTTTAAACATGCTGTTCTGCTAAGCGACAACTCGGAAAGAAGCGTGTCCTGAGTAAGAAAATACCAGCAACAAGTTGCTGCGGGTTGTTCACGAAAGATGCATCATATAGGAAAGATGCTTTTCAAGATAGAATGCAGATAATATCTGTCTGTCTAAGCGCTTGGATCAATGTTATAGTTACGCAGCTCCCATCGCTGCTCTGTTAACCACTGAAGGGCATTCTTTCAGGTCACGATGCCATGTCCCACCCATTGCAAGGTCCAGTGACATCAAGTAGATGTGAGGATATTCCCGCATGCGTATTGGCTTTGGGAGGCTTGTGGTGCTTAGATTTCAGTAATAGCGGCTCCATAGCTCTACTCAAATAAAGGAATCTAAAGTCCTCGGTTTCTCCCATCGAAGTTGACATCCGCACCTCGCATGTTTTTTTTTTTTTTTTTAAAAAAAAAGGCTAGATTAAATTGTATTAGGCGGAAGCCTCAGCCAGTCAAATGTGTCTAGTAATTCAAAATTGAAATCACTCATATCTTCTGGCAAACTTGTGTCCCATGTCATATCAAACTCCTGCTGGGTTGAAGGCCTTGGTGCCGGGTTCAGAGCTTGCTCAATCACCCGCTCGACCACTGATTTAATGCTGTTGCACAAGTGAGCGCTGGGTGTCGTCGGCCCAATCCACTCAAGGAAGCTAATGAGCAGGCTGAGCTGTTTGATTATCATGGACTTTGTAATTTTTGCTGTAGTTGCTGCTTGTGCGCCACAAGACGTCTTCAAGAGTTCCATGCATAGTATGCCTCCTGCGGGCGCGGCGTGCAGCATGACAAGCCACTCGTAGTCGCCTTGGAGGCCTTCCAGGCGATTTTGCTGTGTCCAGAATGCGAGGGTGAGGGAAATCATTTCTAGGCTTATTTCAAGCATTTGCGAGCTGTATAAGCCGTTTCCCTTGTATGACAGACGCTCAATGAAGAATAAGTTGCCCAGGTGCTCGAGGCGTACCAACAGCCTCATGTAAAGGGCTGAAGGGTTAACCATGTGATCGTAAAAGTCTTCCTTTTTAAATTGCAATGCGGGCGGAAAGTGTGACATGGCATCCAACTCTCGTTTCCTCAACTCGCTTTTTTTTTTTTTTTTTTTTTTTTTTGCAAAAAGGGTCAGTGGAAAAAAGGCTCGCTGAAGAAGTATAAACCAAACCGTTTCAGTTGGATAGCGTAGACTTACCCAAAGTCATGGCTGCTCTTAAGATGAGGTGCTTGAAGCGCCATCTCTAGAATTTCACTTCTTATTTGACCGAGTATATACCAAGCTCGCAGAAGGGCTATTGGAAGGTTACTCCCCTCGGTACTCCATCCATCTTCATCCACCCGATGACTCTTGATCTTATCGTCCATTAATGAGGCATCATCAACATCGAGGGGCAATGGGGTGGAACAGAACCTGCTGCTGAGTAGCGGAGGCCGACCCGTCAAAGTAGATACAACCATGTCTATGTTGAAGACGGCACAGAAAACTCTCCGCTTGATTTGAACAGATAGCGAGTCCTCTGGTAGCGGATTGGATGGTTGAGATGTGTGGAGTCCAAGAAAGGTAACCATGGCGACAGCATCCGCATGTTGGCGCCAAAATTCAGCACCTGGATAGAAGAATTATTAGAGAGGATTGTGGAGAATTATTTAGCCATTGGGCGAAGATGGCGGCATCGACAAGAAGCTTACCTGTGTCACCCGTGATGAGCGATTCGGTGAGACTATGAGTATGCAGGAGATACACCATCATTGTATTATTGCAGCTGCCCCGTCGGCAAAGGTCGACACACTTGGTTGCACTGGTCTTGTACATTTGCATGAGATTTCTACGGTTGTGATTCCCGAGCCACTTGCGCTGTTCCGCCGTGCTATTCTCCGACAAGGACAAAGTTCCAAAGGTCCAAAATGTAAATAAGAGGCCCAGGCCTTCCCATCGGAAATTGACACCAGTAAAGGCCCCAAACCATTGCTCGGGATCGGCAAAATCTTCCCTGAGAGGCTTGGAGCTGTTGTGAAAAAGCAGCAGCGCGAGCTGCGACATTGCTTCGTTATTTCTGTCACCCTCTAGGAAGTTCCCCAACTCCGCCCACAGAGAGCTGTGAAGCCGATCCAGAGCGAGGCGGCACCAGGCATAGTTTGGATTGATATTCCTCCTGTGCATGTAATCTGCTGCATCCTTGGTAGGAATAGTTCGCAGCACTGAAACGGCAGCCTCGAATGCGGCTGCGTCTGGTGCCATCTTAGTCGCCGACATCCCGCTTTCATTATTACCAGCTAGGCCATCAACGGTTGGCTCGCGACAGGCTGCATGGTCAAGGTGCTTCCAGGTCTCTCGATAGAATTCGGGAAAGCTCGTTGCCCCGAGATAACCAACGTTTTCGTCACATGGCGAAGCAAGATCTTCAAGGGTTGCAGGGCTTAGTGTCGGGACTTTTGGCGTTGCTGGCTCTCCCTGCTGCCGGCTTCCAAATACCCCAGCTGATTGGCTTCTGGTAGTGACTGAAGGTGAACCTAGTGTTACGAGCTGCCCCTGGATCAGATATCGGCAACTTTGGGGAACACCTTTGCGGATGCACCTCGAGCAAATAGGGAGTCTGTGGTCGCAAGCGACCTTCCTCCGACGGCAATTCTCGCAAGATTGCGGTCGTCCATTGCGCCTCCGGGGGACTTCAGACGAAATAGGGAAGTTGGCTGTGGTGCTATTCATTGTTATATTGATAAATAGGCCCGCCGCCGCTGCTTTCCCCAGTGAGACGCCTCACAAGCGGACTGAATAAGTGAAGACGGAGAGCCGAAAACCTGTGATGGAAGCCCGTTGAACTTTTGAAATAGGCGGCCTTCGGCTTCGGCGCTCGGCATTGGGAACTCGGCGCTCGGCTCTATTTTTGACTGGTGTCTACTCTGTAAATAAGCAGTGCTTTTGTCTGCTGTGTGTAGTCCAAGTGGATGTGGAAATGATTCATGTATATCATGTATATCATGTACATACTGTATACATATAGTATGACACCTTCTTGCTCCCTCCACCAAGGTGAGTATTGAGTGAGGCAAATAAAGCAATAGAACATCCATGTCGGTCGTGCGGCAATTCCGCGAACTCGGTCTGAAAGCCGAAGATGGACACAGACGTTGGATTCGCAACCAAAGAGCAAACAGCCCATTGGTGTTGGGTTCGAGCGGTACACTTGGACAATGTTGGTTGAGTAATTTTATTGCCTTGTCCCAACGACAGCCTACTGCATGCGTGCGTTCGCAATGTTGTTTTCGAAGAGGACATTGACCCAAATGCGCACCGACCGCTAGTTGCATGAACAGAGAGCAACACGGATTCATGTGACATGAAGAATAACGTGGAATGCGTTTGTTGGTTGCTCAAAATGTGAGCTAATAAAAGGGGAAGCATCCCCCCCCCGGTTTCCTTTCAACTCGTTTGGGAGACAGCTTCAACTGAAGAGACTTGTCGACACCATGGGGTGCATAACAGAAATCCTCGCAAGGCAAGCAGCAATTGACGTCCTACTGCGATATGCAGACGCCCTCGACCAGGCTAATGCCACCGAATTCGAATCTTCTTTTGCCGATGATGCGATTCTCGATCTCTCTGCTTTTTCATCTCTCGGTATGACTTATGAGCCGCTCTACGGGCGCAGCATCATTACCGCCGTATGTATGAACGCAGTCGGCGAAACTCTAGAAACAACTCACTCGTTGAGCAATTTTCTGGTCAAACTGAACGAGAACAATGATGGTGCCAATGTCACCTGCTATTCGGAATCTCAACATATAAAAAAGGGACAAGCCTTTGCCTCTGATTCTCAAGATAATTCCATCATAGTGAAGTGTCGATACCAGGCGACGGTTGCGCAGCAGGGATCCGAGTGGAAGATTGAGCGTCTGGATATTATCCCACTATGGAGCAAAGGAAGCATGAGTGTTTTTGAAAAGTGAAATGGGATTTGGATATTAGACGCTACTATGGATGGATGGGGGCGATGGATCAAAGTCAATAAACGCGGCATCTAAAGCATCCGGATTGGGAGCAACGAGGTCCTGCCTGTATGGAACTAAAGACCTAGATAAATTTCAAAAAACATATCAGAAATTAACTTATCATAAATGGAAAGAGATGATATGGGAGTCACTTTGATTTAATTTGAAAATTTCTCACCCTCCTTTGGAAAAAATATCCGTAACAATGTTCTGCCTCGAGCATAGAAAGAGACCAGGAGCGCCGATACGGCTGCCACTATCCCTTCAATTGCCCTCCCCCCTTCTTCCTAAAGTATTAATAACTAGAGAAAGCAAAATTTGTGAATACTGACAGCGTATTTGATAACATTTATATAAAGCGTGGTATTTCAATTCTTTGACACCACCAGTTGTATTCATTTTCTTTACCTGAATCTCTGTGTTGAGATTTCTCTTCCTTTGCTTCTGCTCGCTTCTTATTGATTATCCGTTCATAAATACCATGCCTCAGTTAGCTCACCCGACTGATGACTGAAAAAAAAAAAAAAAAAAAAAGACTCGGGCATTCCGGTATTCCGCCCATCAAGGTAGACTTCCTCATGGGGGCGTTTCTGCTGCCATCTCTAAAAGCTCCCATTAAGTGATTCAAATTCAAGATGAAATGATCAAACTTGGTGACCTAGACCGTAGATGTGATTAAAATAGGTGATGAAGTGTTCCTCAGCCTGTGACGTGGCTTTGGTATTCCCCAATGCAGGCTCACTTTCTCGCGGTACGTTCAAAGAGACGTTCGTTTATGAGAAGGACCGTGACGGTTACGCTATGTGGGTGGTTGGAAATTGGCATCCGGGGGAGCTGCCGGAGAAATTGGCTAGCTCTTTGTCTATTGTCTTGATAACATGCGAACTCCACTACAAAAAAAAAAAAGGAGAGCAACGTCAACTTAATGGATGCCGGAAGACATTAGCATCAGCCGGCATCGTCGGTCTCTACCATGGCTTCACTCCCTCAGTTTTGAGCGCTGTTATTTATCGCGACCTCTATCTCGTCACGTACGACTCGTTTAAAACCACGTGTTGTCATTGGGGCTCCAGAGAACAACTTTCTGGCTTCTTTCTGTCTAGGTTACTTTAACACTACAGCAGCGGACATCGCAGCCTACCTAACGATACGATCCGCCGGCGCCCATGGATGATGACTTTGAGTGAACCAGTCGAATTCAAGAGCTCATACGATGCCGCGAAGCAAATTATTACCAAGAACGGAGCACGTGCTCTCTTCAGTGATGACGGAGGTAACATGCTTCGTGGTGTCGCTGGCGCTGGCATTTTGTCAATATATGATTGGCTTCGGGGAGTTCTGTTCAGCACGACTTTCAAAGGCTATTCGCATGTAATATATGCTTGTTTAATAGCTATTCAAATACGAGCTTTGTAACAAAAGGAATTAGGAGAACTGAGAAGTATACTTGGCCCCGATGAATCCCTATTATTGCCACCTGTATGACAAAAGAGAGAGAGAGAAACAAACAAAGGATATACCATATGGATATTTAATCATGTGGAGATATTGAAGTGCTACAAATCAACTTCAATGTAATTACATGGCTAAATATTACAAACTTATTGAATGTTGAGTTAATATTTCTTCGAGATCGTCATCGTCAGGAAGCTCCCATGCCTTCACATTCCCTTTCACGATCCAATCCCTGACAACGTTCAGCTTCAACAAGGCAGCTACCCCAATCACCAAGTTGATTATGGCAACAGCTCAACTACCACCCGAATCTTGATTTTCAAATTTCCTTCCTTATTCAGATACCTGAGCTGACACTGCTTTAACGTGAGTAACCCCTGAGCATAACGTGAGTAATGCCTTAGCTGGCCAGGCCGTTCTATTCTAAGTGGGGTACTATTTTCCTACACGCCCCTTTCGCCATACTAATACTACCGGCACCAGATAATCCCAATTACGCCATCGATACAACATACAGACAGGGCGCCTTCATTACCTCATGCTTACACATAGAATATGCAAGTTAAATGTTGCTGTTACTAGTATAAGTTCGCTTTGGTTTGGTGCTCATGGGTAAGCGGGGAGGTTCTGAAAGCATACTTAATATTATAGACCTATTATCTCGGGTGGTCACTCTATACTGTACTCGTTTGTAAATATATTCCTGTTTAGGAAATGTTACAGATATAAGCTCGGCTTACATAGTTCTGGTAGGTTATAATTGAGTACTCCGTGCTTGACAAGCTCTTTTCGGATGCGCCTATGTTAGCTGGTCAGGAATAGGGAATTACAGGATAGCTTCACCAGTATTAACCCCCCCCTTTATAGAGATCGTATAGTTTTATGGTCGCTAGCAAAACGCCCTTGATTAACAGAGCCACCACTGTAATACTTACGGCAGTTGCTGAATGTAAGCATTGCCTATTTTGTAACTATTTCCTATTTGTATTTTACTGCCTAATTTGTAGTTATTTCCTTTATTGTGTCTTATTCCCTGCTTTGTAACCATTTCCTTTTTCGTCTGTTTGACGAGCTTTTAGTATGCGAGTATAGTGACTTGCTTGCTCTATCTTTTCACAATAGATTAAGTGAAAAGTGACAGATGTTCACTTTAATTTACACTGGATATCGATGCAACATAGGCTGTGTTTTATGAACATATTGGTACGTGCGGTTAATCGGCTGTCCAATCGGAACTCTAGCTGTCGATGTGGTTGTCTTTTTGGCTGTTAATAGCAGAAACGCATTTATTTCCTAGTAAAAGTACGACAAAGAGGATCTACATATAACACAACTAAAATCCATGCGCCTTTGAATAGATCTAATTAAAAGATCTGCATTATTCTATGTTCAAACCTCATATCTCACTATACTGAGACGCGTACTTGTATTCTAAAGCTTTATCTTTAGACATTTCATTTCCTAATGTAAATTCCGCCACTTTTCGTTCAATTTTCTTTTATGAGCTACCTGGTTTTACCTAAAGGCTGAATACATTTTATTAGGAGATTTATATTAAATATCTCTCTACTTCTGTATCCTTGTGCTCCTCTGTACGGTGCGGTGCGACCCTTCGGTCCACATTGTACACGCTGCTCAGCTAAAACAATTTCGAAAACTAATGTTGGAATTCGTGTTAGCTACTTCTTCAAACGGCGTTCATATACATAACATCGCTTACGCGGCTTTCGAGTTGGTAAGTCGGAATCACCATCACCAAGGCTAGGTTGACTGAGTGTAATGGGTTCACTTATGTCTAGAACTTGAAGAATACAGGTGTTGTCTTGTGCGATATCTGACATTGTATTTAGTTCTTCGATGAGAGAAAATGCAAGAACTTTTGAGCTTTATTTAAAAAGATGGTTTATCCGTAAATAAAGGGGTGGTGTATGTAATGTTGAAAGAAGAAGCACGATGTTATATAAAGAATTGGATAAACAGCCTTTTATACTATTTATAAGAAACGAGGATATTGGAACGTGAAGTGATGGTAGCTTCTCTTTGTTCATATTCGTGACATTCAATGGAATCTATTCATTAGGCTAGCCAAGGGGAAAACGACTCTCAAGACTTGCGTAGACATGCTAGAATATCAGGAAGTGCGTCGATCTGTGCCTTTGCTCAAGTATGTACTCCATACTCGGTTGGGTAAGGGGCCTCTTTGCACATCAGCACTACATGGGTACGCTCCACGGCTTAGAATTTTTTATGCTAAGCTACTATATACCAGTACGTGCTAATTAACATCCGTATATAACCTCCGCCGTGTGGTTTTTTTGATCAAAAGATTTTCAAAGTACTGCTGTAGAACTTCATAAACGTTTACGTCGAAAAGCGTACCCAGGGGGGGGGGGGGGGTATATACCTACTAGCGGCGGCGCTGGCATTCATGTTCATCCCATCCCTACATTACTCTAAAACCCCCGTATGGTCTCGAAATAACCGCAGCAGTTCAGCGTAAAATTTCAAGGGACTAATGGCGATTGTATCTTGCATCATCCCCTCGTTGTACTCCTATTCCGTAAATTTGTGCTTATTGGTTCTTACTTCGTTTTTGACTTCAATCAGTGTCACCTAATACAAATAACGCAAGAGGGGAAACAATGGAAAAGGTCAGGTGCCCAATTGTTTTCTTTTTTAACTTTGTCCGTGGTCCGCGAACTATTTTACAAAATCATGCCCACTTATTGCATTCCCAACATTCGCTCTTCAGGCTTACTTATTAAGTTATTGTAATGTTCTCCTACTTATATAGAAATGATAAATACTCTTAAGAAAACTATACACTCTCTACAGTATTATTTAGAAAATAAGAGTATGACTTTTCATTAAGAGTTAGCTATGGATTGCTTTAAGAACTTGCTGCCTTTTTTCTAGCAACTATTTAGGAAGGATTTATATATCCAGGTAACCTTCTTTCTCGTTAACTGAATCGCCCTGCCTTATATACCCTCCAGTTAATAAATACACGTCGTTGTCTACCAATCGCTGTTGTGACTGACTTCTCCACCGGCCAGAATTGGCAAACGCTTTCAGGAGGCTCTTCAACGATGTCTTTTCGGATTTCCTTAGGCAAAGAGTTCGCGGTAATACTACTAAATGCTTCTATCATGCGCTGACTTCTATCTGTGAATATGATTTGTTCCGGTTGCCTGCCAATGGCCCAAGCATGTTTCTCCTCGACGGGCTAGCTTTTGCAGAGGCCTTGGGTAAGCTTGTTGTAGATATTTTCTCGACATAAACCCAGGCACGAAATTTATAGTAAAATGAGGGAATACTTCAACCTTCAACGAGAAAATTTCTGAGCAAAATTTTATAATATATGACTAAGTCTCTAAATTACAGTACAACTTGCCTTATCGAACGTTTTTAGAATCGCTGCTCAAATAGTCCGGTTGTACAATCTTTAGTTGTGCTTCCGTTTTTTGGCCGATCGACCGCTCTGTGGCTTTCGGTCGTCCTCTCGGTGAATAGCTGCGGCTGTCACCCGGGCCTCACTGTTCCTCTCAAGCATCTTATAGACCAGAGTTTGAACCTTGTCTTCAAGATTCAATAAATTCCTTTTCGAATAAATAACCGATAATCGCTTCTTTACCATCTCATGTGTAGGACTACCCGGTCGGTGGAAGTCTTTCACATTTATAATCGCATCCCAGGGATTAATTTGTTCATCCCATTTCACTATCCAAAGGATTGTAACACCCAGAGCCCAAACATCTCCGGGAAGTCCGCGAGTTTCCTCTGGTTCAATGGTTTCAGGCGGAAGAAACCCAAATGTTCCACCGTGTTCGTCGTTTTTGGATTTTGTATGGCCACCTAGATCGCCGTGTTTGGGTTTTGTATAGCCACCCAGATCGAAATCGAATAGTATAGCGCCTCGTTCACGAGAAAAGGCAATATTTGATGGCTTAACGTCGTAATGGATTATTTTCCGCCTTGATAAGTACGCAAGAGCCGATGAAATATCAAAGAGTACAGTCTTTGCGTCAGCCCAGCTGAACTCTAATTCGCAATTCTTGTCAAGCGATAGGGGGAGATGCTCTAGGTATAATGCGAAAACTCGGGGGTCAGCTGCCTCAAGCGATACGATATTTCGCTATTTGTGTTAGTAGAAGACTTGAATATTGGTAGGCCACTTCCTTACATGACGTAATTGTTTCAGAATTTCCATCTCTTGTTTCATTTCTTTATGCGCAAGACGTTTATCAAAACGAAAGACTTTGGCAACCAGGTTGATTCCTGGCAGTCTAGAATGTCGACAAGAAAAGACAATTGTCTTAGATAAACCAGAGATCGCTTCCACTCGTTGTAAGTCATATGTCCTTTTATCATCACGCAAATCTTTAATGCGAACCGTTTCTCCATCAGCAATATCTAAAATGGAGGTCATAGTTCTCGTTGGAGTATATTGAGCCTCTCGAAGGTCTCTAGGGAACAAGTTTGTAGCCAGAACAGTGGGAACCTTTTCGTCATTGTCGGCTGAGATGCTGAAACCTTTGTCCCGAACTAAAATGTCAAATATGGGATAGAGACAGCTTGTTGTCTCATCTGGTTTTATCGAGATCCTCCATGCACCAGAACATATAGGCTCCTTTCCTTTATTATCAATTTTTTGCTTTGTTAGTGATTCGTTAGAAGAAATTAAGTATATACTTAACCCTGAGCGATTGTATAAATGGCAGCCATTACTGGCTGGATCATATATAATGTCGCACCAGAACACAAATGGCTCCATACGAGTATCGAATCGGAGATCCGATTTCACCGTAAAATCGACAGTATCTTGAACGACACCAAACATGTGCTTAAAACTAAGCTCTCGCGAAGGATAACGAATGCTGCCCTCTAGAGTTTTGAGATCCTCACTGCGAATATAGGGAGACTTGATGACCAGTCGAACTTCCGGCATTTTACCCAATGCTTCAGTAAGGGCATTTTCATCCAATGGTTTCTCGACTGCTTTGACAACGTAGGCTTTGACCCCTTTCCGGCCGGAGGAGCTTCTTGTTTCTGGAGCTTTGGAGATTTGCTCATCCGACTGTTTAGAGTGCTGAGCCTTCATCTTTAGACGAAAATTCCGCCCAGTATTTATTTCAGAAGAAGATAGAATAGATTGTAACAATCGAGTAAGCAAAGCTGTTACTCCAGTTTCCTTCTGCTGCCTTAGCCATTTTTCAATGGATAGACCAATATTTGTTTTGTGAGATGGCGAAATGCCTTGCAACAAGCTGTTGAGTAAAGTTGCTTCCTGCATCCAATCTTGAATCCGCTTCTCTAGACTTATAATAAATGGCTCAATCATCGTTTCTTGACTAGATAAATCAGACTGCGATGAGGCAGCTGGCTCTTCGGTTTTGCGCTGTAGGGATTGGCTTTCCATCATGTTGGTAGGTGGTACGTTGGTCTGTACCAGGAAAAAAAAAAGAAATAAAATGCATTTGACAATATACCCTGTCTATTTACTTTGCAGGAGAGGGGTGGGCTATATATATGCCTGATATACACGCAAAGCCCCCTGCATTCCAGCAAAACCGTGAATGTATAATTTCCACACTGTATTACGTCTTCTGTCGTGTCCTTTATTACGTCCCTTTATCTATTTTGCATATTACTATGTAATACTCCGTATATATTTTTCATTGAACAGTAAGCGCGGAGTACCTTTGCCGGATATCGCATTACATAAAGAAATGTATGCTTTGTTATTTGGAACAATAGTCACAAGCAATATAAGAATGTTTCATTTTATATCTCTTCTTGAATTGTACAATCAACTAAGGCCCGGGTATTCTGCCTCTTGAACTACGCCGCTGCACCCAGCCCTGCCGGGATAACGACCATGCCCATGAGAAGCGCTCGGCAGCACTGAAACCCGGGTTTTCTGCCTCTTGAACTACGCCGCTGCACCCAGCCCTGCCGGGATAACGACCATGCCCATGAGAAGCGCTCGGTAGCACTGAAACCCGGGTTTTCTGCCTCTTGAACTACGCCGCTGCACCCAGCCCTGCCGGGATAACGACCATGCCCATGAGAAGCGCTCGGTAGCACTGAAACCCGGGTTTTCTGCCTCTTGAACTACGCCGCTGCACCCAGCCCTGCCAGGATAACGACCATGCTCTTAAGGCAGGCTAGTAACTAAGATTAAACCTCAATCGGCTTTCCATTAGAGTCTAATTGCCATAACGCAATCCCCTTATTCCTTCGTGAGACTCTGGTATTTAGAGAATTCGTAGTATGCCTCTGTGACTTTTGGCATTTTGATCTCTTAGCTGGCCTTTCTTCTTCAACAGCAGAGGAAGAAAAACCGTGAGATGGAGAATCTGCGGCATGACTCTGTGACATTCGGCGTTTGAATCTCTTGGCTGTCTTTTCTCCTTGGGCGTGTTTAGTAGAAGAAGATGAAGTATCAGGTAATAAAGGATCTGCAGTATTATTCTCTGGCATTTGGCGTTTAGATCTCTTAGCTGGCCTTTCTTCTTCAACAGCAGAGGAAGAAAAAACGTGAGATGGAGAATCTGCGGCATGACTCTGTGATATTCGGCGTTTGAATCTCTTGGCTGTCTTTTCTCCTTGGGCCTGTTCAGTAGAAGAAGATGAAGTATCAGGTAATAAAGGATCCGCAGTATTATTCTCTGGCATTTGGCGTTTAGATCTTTTAGCTGGCCTTTCTTCCTCAGTATCTTCAGAGGAAAAGGCCATGGAAGAAATTGAAGAATCTGTAGTCGGAAACTCTTGCCTTTGGCGTTTAAACCTCTTAGCTGTCTTTTCTCCTTGGGCGTGTTTAGTAGAAGAAGATGAAGAAGAAGATAATGAAGAAAAATCTGCGGTAGAACACTCCAGCTTTTGACGCTTAGATTTCCTTTTGTTATCGTCATCGTCATCGGGACTAATATCGAAGTGCACCTCCTTCTTCCTATTGGTTCTTAGTACTAACTATTTAATAAATTAAGTAGTACATACCGCTTTGTTTGAGATTGTTTCCCTTTTTGTGTGGGCTCTGTGTCTGGTTGTATATCAGAGCCAAACGAGTCAGATACTAGTTCAGTTCCGTTCCATTTGCTGTAGCCGTGCGCTATAGGACCATAGTGATGAATGTCAACGAAACGCATGGATTCCTCGGTATATTGTACTGTATCCGGCTCCCAGCCAAACGCGACGCCTTGGAGAAGCCGTACAAAGCTCATATAACAACGAGTACCGCAAACCTCATCAATTTTCCTTGACGCATCTTCAGAGATAGTTTGATGCCAAGCCCTGCTAATTATTTTATTCAACACCATCAGATGCAACTTGACTTCTTTTTTTAACTCCTTTTTAAACTCCTTTTCGTTGGTAACATTTTTGTTTTCAGCAATTTTTATGGCGATGTCAAAAAAATCGTCATCTGAAAAGATAGGAAGTTTCATGAGATTGAACTGCTCCCAACAAACTTTCCAAAGAAACTCTGGATGTTGTACAGTATAACCATCCAGGGGCTCGGCTTGGCTGTTCCAATGTTGAATAGTCTCGTTCCATTTGTCGATCATGTCACGATAGGACATTGGGGGTTTAAGTCGATTCATTATTAGTGCGTGAGCCGCGGTTGCGGTAGGCCAGTGAAGATGAAGTTGAGAAAGAGATGATTTGTCGCGATTTCGTGGCGCGTATGGCGGGGAATTATAAGGCACAGAATCACCTGATTGCCTTAGTAAGCCGGCGGCGGGTGCAGCGGGTGCGACAGAGGGGCTAAGCGGGGGAGGGTGGAGAACTTTTGCTCCTCACACGGGCCGAGGCTAAAAAAGCCCCGTTGTTTTATGGGGAAAAGCAATCGCCTCACTCGTTAATTGGCTGTCTTGCAAAGTTGTTTTATGGGGAAAAGCCAATCGCGTCACTCGTTGATTGGCTGTCTTTTATAGTGTTTTATGGGGAAAGTACTCCGCACGGAGTAGGCTCTAGTCCGTTTCATTAGCCGTCTTCTTTTATAAGCTTAATCGGCTAGTTGAGCAAGAAACTCGGTCCCCACCCGCGCCCTACCGCCAGTCCAATATAGGCGAAGGTACTCCGTAATAGTCCGTACGAGAAAAGGCGAATGGATGGGGTGATACATAAGTTTTTGAGAGTAGAGGTGACAAAGATATTTCTCTTCATGAGGTACGTATTTCTAGCCTGCAAGATGCAAGCTTGGTAGGATTCCAAGCATATGTAGCCCGTTTCATCTGTTTCTCTGTGATGTTGAGGTATTAAATGCATCACTGTACTCCGTATTCGAAATCATAATGTTCCAGATGAACTCTTGCAGCCTCAATCTATGTAACAAAAACACCATCCAAGATATATCATCAATCATTCGGAAAAGCTCCACGACGACATAACCCGGGAATTTCCAGTCAAGGTCGAAAAGTCACACAGATGAGCTCAATGAAATTGCTGTCTATATCCTTCGCATAGGAGGAGTTTGTGCCGACCACAGGAGAAAAACAGAGTCCATGCAGGAAGAGCAACGAGCACAGATGAAAAAAACTAGAGAGAATTATTGAGCAAACGTTGGGTGGTCTTTGATCGTCGCGAACAGTCACCTCAATACAGCAACCCGCTCGATAGTAGGTTACACAGCTATATCCTTGGTTATTATTTATTAAATCAATAGGTATACTTTATACTACATAACAGTATTGTATATATGAGTACGGAGTACGGGCTTCATGTTTATATCCCGCTGGGATATATATTTATGCTATGCCTGTGCTTTGCGGGCTGGCTTAGGTGGTACTACTACTCCGTACTATATTGGAAAATGTCATCCTTGATTCGAATTATTTATAATGGATTGTTATACTTTCAATGATGCCATTGTCATTAAATTTATGCTAACTCGAAAGCTTCTGTTAATTTTCATAATTATGTCATTTATCGTAGGCATATAGTTTTCGTAGCATTATTTATGCCCTCTTTGTAAACAGAATACGTTGCGAAAACAACTGATACCTAATATTTGCTTTAAAATGTTCACGTCACAGCTTCAATCATCAGACGCTGTTGTCACTCTTACTTACAAACTGTTTATAATTTGGCTTCAAGTGTGCTTATGTTTGAAAGTTTACCAGAGTCTGGGTTGATAATAACCCATCTTTCTTTATCGATTTGCTTCAGACCAGACTATACATTTTATGCCCTTTAAAAAAAAAAAAAAAAAAAAAAAAAAAAAAAAAAACTTTACTAGTAGTACAGTTAAATATGCCGACTAGCTTCCGCTATAAATAAAAGAGTTATCTACTTGCAATTCAATTGAATCCTTTCTTTGATAATCCAGATAGCCTACGTTTTGCCATTGGCCACTTATACACTACTATGGCGTCAATATCATTCTCCATATACTGCTTTGACGAAGCTGCTCTAAAGCAGTCTGCCAAGCAGCATGTCAATTATAGCATGATATTATACGTTGCTGAGACAACTCTCAACGTCATTGAATGCGATTCTAATAATACGCTGCCCACATTGGGAAAATTTCATCAGTCATCTAGTCGCCTTCTTCAATGTCTCGGTGCTAACATTCATGTCAACTCTAGTCTGCCCTAACCGTCTCAAATATGCAACATCGCCTACAATCCGCAGCAAAACAAAGCAGCACCCACCGTCTTTTCCTAGGTGCCCTAAATTTTCTCCACCAAATGCCTTAGTGACAGCTCCCCCAAGAATAAGCACTGGGCCGAGCACACAAATAAATATAGATGCCTACGACTTTGGCTTCACAGGCAGTGACATCAACAACATAGAGAGATCTCTCACTTCTTAGGTATGACCTAAAAATCACTGAGGACCACCTATATCGCGACTTACACATTTTCCTCAAGCCCCTTTGCATTAAGTTTGCCAGGGAGTTCACTCACAAGAAGCGTCACCGCAAGGAGTAGAAGCCACAGTAGGAATTACACTGCCGCTTCCAGTATACCGGATATCACTTGGCACGGAAGGAATACTCTACAAGAATAGACGGTCGGAGAGCCATTTATGAGACATCCTTTACTAATTGCTACAATTATTTACATAAGAGATAGTCTTGCAATCTTAAAGCGCACATAAACAGTTTGAAGTTTATAAGGCTAAGACGTCGTCGGTCAAACTTACCAAACTAGAAAATGAACATGCTGAAAGAGCTACGTACAATAAATAGCACTGGTTATATTAAAGACTTATAAGAGGCACTATTTGGTGTTCACATATCTACATACTTGGAGCAGAGTAATAGCTTATCCAGGCGCTGGCCGAGCTGGCCGACCCAAGATGTGTATTTTGGCAGTCCTCTCGGGCCTTTGGGGGTGAAATTTTGGCTAGAATGTATCACTTTATAATATATTCTTATTAAAAATAAAAGGTTTAAAGCACAGAAGACTAATAAGGCTTATATTCAATTAATTCTTAAATAAACACGCTATATTAAGGGCTTCCTTAAGAATAAATATTGCTGGCGTATGTAGTAGAGCTCCTGCTTAAAGCTATACAACCGCACTTTTAATTTATTTCTAGGAAACGCAGAAGAAGTTTTCTGGTCTTACAAGACTGAAATTTTGATAGTTTGTTTATTTTTCATTATTAGATAGCCAGACCCTAACCCTTTAAAGTATACCAGCTTATTCCTATTACATTGGCCCCTACCCTACATCGGTTTTTAAAGCTGTTAAGCTGTCAGGAGCCAGGGAGCTCGAACCACCAGCGACCCCGCTAAGGACTAGAAGCTTTAATACTAGACAAAAGCATTTAACCTAAAGCATAATATTAAACAAAAGTATATAAAAGCTTTAGCACTAGACAAAAGTATATAGCTAAAAGCTTTAATACTTAATAAAAGTATTTAGCTATAGTAAGTAGTTTAAAGTATAAAGGGAGAGGGCTTTACCCTTTTTTATAAAAGAAGGGCAGAGATAAATAAAGTTATATACACAGACCTAGCTGCAAACCTACTCCTACCTTTTTTTACAATACTTATAACCTTACTTTATTCTAAGACCTACCTAAGATTTATTACTCTTCTTTATTTACTTATTTTTAATAAGTTTATCTCTTTACTTAAAAAAAAAGAAGATTATTAAGATCTTAAATATAGACTTATAGCTTAATTATACTTTTTATACCTTTACCTAATATTAAGCCTACTATATAAGTCTTGCTTATAAATAACTTAAAAATTAAAAAGGAGGAGGAGGAATTATTTTTATATACTAAAAAAGAGTTATTAAAAAGGTATAAAAAAGTAATAAAGCAGTAATAAAAAAAAAAAATAATTTAATATTTACTTATAAAAAAGCAAGGGGAAAACCCTTTTTTTATATATAAAGAATTTAAAAATATACTTAACTTAAAGTAACCTTATAGCTTTACTTAAAGTAAGGTTTAGCTACTTACTTTAAAATATAAAGCTAAAACTTAAGCTAAATTTTAAATATATTATATAGTCTTTTTTATATATTTTACTCTTAAGCTTGCTAGGTTTAACTTAAATAACTAGAAAGTCTTATATATAGCTAGTTGCCTTTATATTAATATACCTTTATAATAAAAAACCTTCTTTATAATAAATTATTAAAGTAACCTTAACAAGCTTATATATCTAGAGTTTTTAAAGTTTTATAAATCTTAACTTTAAGATGCCTTTATTAAAACCCTTAATATTATTAAGTAGATAGAATGCTTAAAATAAGGACTTACTAAAAGGATTTACTTTTTTATTTTTTATTTTAATAACCTTAAAAAAGAAATAGTAAAATAATTATTAAAAAGCTTTAAGATCCCTTTATTTTTATAAAAGTACTACTTAAAAATTTAAAAGAATATTATTAACTAGGGACTCTTTAATAATTAAAAAGGATTATATACTGCTATTATTTAAGTAAAAACAATAATATATATAAAGAGGAAAAAAAAATACCTTAACCTTAAGGGACTATATTAATAAAACCTTAATAAGCTAAAAGACTTAAATAAAACCACCTCCCCTTTTTTTACTTAATAAAAAGGTAATAAGTATTAATATAAAATACTAGTTTATTAAAAGTATAAAGGGCTATATTATAAAAATGCTTATAATTAACTTAATTATATAATATATTAAAGTAGTAACTATACTATTAATAAACATAACTAACTTATTAACCTAAGTACTAGCTTTAATATAAACCTTATCCTTTATTCTAAAAAAACCTAAGAATTTAATAACTACCTATATCTAGACTATAACTTATTTATAAAAAGGCTAGCTAAGGTTTAGGTAGGTAAAAGGTAGTAAGTAGTAACTATATTATTTAACCTAAGAAGTAATTAATATTTTATTAATATTAAGTATATTAAAGATAGCTTTATACTACTTATAAGTATAAAGGCAGGCACTGCCTTTTTTAAAGCTATAGAGAAGATTTATAAATAGCTTAATACTATCTTTAAGCTTTTAAATAATTAAAAAGTAGTAAAAAAGCACTACCTTTACTTTTATATAGTTAATATATATAAAGATATATTATTAATATAACTATAGTTTTAAAAACTTAACCTTATTATATCTTAAAAATAAGATTATTAATACTACCCTTTATTTATTGTAGATCTTTAAATTGCTTTATTTATATAATAAGTTAAAAAGTAAGAGTAAGAAGTTAAAATATAAATAATTATTATAGTAAAAGGAGGACTCCCTTAAGACTAAGACTAAAGCTTAAAGTTAACTTATAATAAACCTACTACTATATTACCTTTAAAATACTTAAAGTATAAAAAAGTCTTTTTATAAAAAGAAGTATTAAAACTAGCTCTTTTTAATAATTTTAACTATATTATTAAATTAAAAAATAATAAAGCACCTATATAAAGACTTATTTACTGCTTTATAAAGAAAGAGCTGAAAATACTTTATAAATATATCTAAATAGCCCTGTAATATAGTTAAATACAATAGTCCTGCAGCCTTTTTAATATACCAGTCTTATTTATTTTAAAAAAAGAAGGGAAGCTGTAATTATACATTAATTATTATATACTTAATAAAATAACTTAAAAAAATAAAGCGCCTTTGCCCTTAATCTATAAAATTATAGATTATCTTAAAGAAGCTAAAATCTTTATAAAATTAAACCTTAAAGATATATATTATTAGATATATATTTATAAGGGCAATAAGTACAAGATAGTATTTTACTATTAATACAGGTATTTTAAATACTAGGTTTTGCCTTTTAGCTTAATTAATACACCTACTACTTTTTAGAGTTATATTAATCTAGTCCTTTACAAGCTTCTTAACTATATCTACATCATATACCTTAATAATATTCTAATATATAGCTATAACCTTGCAGACTACTAGAAGTATATCTTTAAAGTCTTTAAAAGGTTATAGATACATGGCCTATATATTAATTTAAATAAATATAATTTTTATATTAATATAGTATTATATTTTAGATTTATTATTTACTTAGATAGAGTTTATATAGAAGCTAGTTATATTAAAGCAGTAACTACCTGGCCAGAGCTTAATAATATTAATATAATACTTTTATTTTTAAAGTTTATTAATTTTTATTAATATTTTATAAAAGGGTATAGTAAAATTATAACTCCTTTTATAAACTTAATAAAAAGAAAGACTAAAGGGATATTCTAGCTAGCCTTTAGTAAATAATAGGTATTTAAATAGCTTATTAAGGAGTTTTGTAAGAAACCTATATTAGCCTACTTTAATCCTTAAGCATTAATATATATTAAGATAAATACCTTAAAATATATTATTAATACTATATTAATATAATAGCAAGGAGGTGCCTAGTACTTTATAGTATATTTATTTTATAAATTATAAAGGCTTAAGTTAAATTATATAATTCTAGATATTAAGATACTTATTATTATAAATATATTTAAAATATAGCACTATTACCTTATATATTTAGAACATAAAATTTACATTATTACTAACCATCTTAATTATAACTACCTTATAATAAAGAAGAAGTTATTAAGTAAGTAAGTATTATCTTTATAAAAACTTATACTTTATAATTTTAAGATTAAATATAGACTAGGTAAATTAAATCCTATAGATGCTTTATTTTATAAAGTGGATTTTATTAATAAAGAAGGGATAGTAAAGCTAAATAAAAACTACCTAGCCTTTTTTTTAAAATACTTTTATAATGCTTTATATACTCTTAAGTTTATATTTTAAAGGGTTAGAATAGATTTAGTAATATAGGGATATAACTGCTTGGATAAAGGGTTACTATCTTTATTAACCTTTTAAGCTAAGAGAGTTTTAACTATAAATAAGCAAGTGGCTTACCTTTAGCAAGCACTAGAGAGAAAGTAAGTAGTTTAAAGGTGCACTGCTATAATATTATTAAAGACTTACTAAATACTTATTAAGGCCTTACTTAAAGTATAGTAATAAGATACTTTTATTACTAGAATAATCTAGCAGCAAGTTAATAATAAGCTTACTATAGATAGCTATAAAGAATGCAGCTAGGTTATAAAGAATAATAAGCTACTGCACTATTATAATTATATATTTATTCTTTATAATATAAAAAAAGAAATATTATTATTATTATATAATAACTTAATAGCAGGCTATTAAAGAGTTACTAGAATATTAAAATGTATTATAGAAAATTATTTTTAGCAAGGTATAAAAAAAGATATTATTTAGTATATTAATACTTATTTAATATACTAGACTACTAAGCTAAAATATTATTAACTTTATAGTAAGCTAGCTTTATTATTAATATTAAAATAGCCTTTTAAGGAAATATTTATAAACTTTATAATAAGACTTTTTAAAATTATATATTAAAAATAATTATATAATACTATCTTAGTTATAATTAATAAGTATATAAAATATACTTTATATATACCTTATTTTAAGTAAATAACTAATAATAGACTAGTAATAAAGTTTCTTTACTATATCTTTAAATTATATAGCCTACTAGATAGTATTATTATTAATAAAGGCAGTATCTTCACTAATGCTTAGTAATAAAGTTTCTATTATTTATTAAAGTGCAAGAGGTGCCTTAGTATAGCATTTTACCTATAGATTAATAGTTAAATAAAATATTAAAATTAAAATTTAGAATATTATTTATATTTTTTTTATAATAAAGACTAACTAGATTGGATTTATTATTTACTATTTATTAAGTTTTTTTATAATATAGTAATATACTTAGCCTATAAATATATACTAGTATACCTCTTTTTAAGCTACTACCCTCTAGTACTAGGGGTTACCTTAGCCTAATTTCTTTATATAAATAATAATATTATTAAATATATTTAGAACTTATATAATATTAAGAAACTAGCTGTAGATATACTACAGGCTTTTAATAAAGCTTATTAAAAATAGTATAATAATAAATATATAAATAAGCATTTTAAAGTAAAGGACTAGGTATTAATTTTTATAAAATACCTTAACCTACAGCAACCTACCTATAAGTTAATAAAAAAATATATAAGACTATACTAGATTAAGGGTATTATAAAAATAAGTAAGCTTATTTATAACCTTTGCCTGCCTTTTTTATTAAAAATTTATAATATATTTAATATTATAAATTTAAAGCAGTATAATTACAGGGATAGCATGCTTATTAAGCTAGTAGATCACCTTTTTATAGCTAAATAAATATATAAAATTAAGAAAATTATAGACTATAAATATAATAGTAAAAGGCACCTTTATTATATTAAGTAAAAGGATTACTTTAATAAAGAAAACACCTAGATTAAGAAATCTAACTTTATAAATAATAAAATGCAGCAGGAATACAAGACCAGCTTATAACTAACTACTTAGTAATAAAATAGCAGTAATTTAAAAAAAAAAAAAAAAAAAAAAAAAAAAAAAAAAAACTATTTTTTTTTAAATAAAACTAACTACTAAGTAACAGCAACTTAATATCTATTCCTCTTTACCCTTTATATTATTATCCTTTATTTATGCCTTTTTTTATACTACCTTTATAAATATATTAAGCACTTTATAATTATATATCTATAATAAGATATCTAGATTAAAGCAAGCCTATATATAGTTAGCAGCTATTTATTAAAGAACTATATACTATATATATTTATAAATATTATTAATATATTTATAATTATTAATAATAAATTAATAATATTAATATTAAGATATAGTAGCATTATATAATATATACTCTTTCTTTACTACTTCTTTATAGCTATATTTATAACACTTACTTATACTATAGCCTTTAACTTTATTTTTAATTTTTAAACTACTTTCTTTCTAGCAACCTATAATTTCTTAAATTTATCTTATTAATAAGTTAACTACTATCTAGTATATACATATTATTGCCTCTCTTACTATATAACTAGATATTATTAATCTCTATAACTTTTAAGTAATTATTAAGCCAACCCTAGATATTAAGATGCAGGCTTTATTACTTAACTTATAGTATATATACTTCTTACTAATACCTACCTACTAGTTAATAACCAGCTACTATTTACTTAAAACTAACTTACTTTTATTATCTTAGTATTAAAATAACTTATACCCTTTCTTTTTATTATTTAGTATAAGAAAATATAATAAATATATTAAACAATATTAATATAGTATAGTGTAATTAAAGTAAGTTAATAACTAATTATTAATAACTAAATACTATATACTTTTTAATATTGCCTTTAATAGCAGTAAGAGATATTAAATATAATAATTATTTTACTTAAATAATTAATTACTAATTAGTTAGCAGTAAGAATAGGGATATTAAATAATATACTTACTTAAGGCAGATTATTTTATAATAAAAAGAAAAAAAAAAACCTAAAAGCTAGAAAAGAAGAGAAATGCTTATTTATACTAAAAATTTTTCCTCCCTTATTACTACACTCCTAGCTTAATTATAGCTAATTAATAAATAAATAATTATTATTAAAATTACTATTAAGCAAGTTATTCTAATATTATAACCATTTTAAATTATTCTTATTTTACTACTTATTTACTTTTATTTTATTATTCCTTTACTTTTAATTTATTACTTTATTTATATTACTAGTATTAAAATATTGCTATTATAATAAAGGCATAGGTAAAGAAAGTAAATAAAACTAGCTAAAGAAAGGGGAGTTATTAAAGATAAAGTAACTAGTTACTATCTTTATTTAAAAAGGCATTTTTTATTATAATAAAATCAGCCTAGTTATTAAGATAGATATAAAGGGAAATAAGAAAAGGATTAAAAAAAAAAGGATTAAAATAAGCCTAGCAGTAAGTTAATTATAAAATAGTAAAGGAAGAATAAAAGATATACTATAGCAATAGTTACTAGCATGCTATTTAAGGTATATAATAAGTTAGTAATATCTAGCTATACTTGTACTTTAAGATAATAAAGAGCTTGCTATTAGTAAGGGCATTAAGAGAATATAGAGCAGGCATTAGAATATTATAGTATAGGTGGCAATATAGGCAGTAATATAAGCAGCAATATAAGCAGCAATCTAGGCAGCCTTTTAAAGGCTTTTTTTATCTTGCAGACTGCTATTTATACTTTCTTTATAGCAGCTTGAAATATATTAACTATAAGATAAAAAAATAAAAGCAGTTAATTTATAGCATTTAGGAATAGTATTATTAACTTAGCTAAAAAGGCTTAACTAAGAGCTTGCTGTAGCTTAAGAGGGAGTTTACAAGCCTTATTACCTTTATTATTAAGACTTTAATAATATATATATTTATTGCTTTTATTTAGACTTATTAAAAGTAAAGAGGTAATAATAGCTATAAAATATATTAATAGTATTTATATAAAGCTTAATTATATTCTTTAAGGCCTAGTTTACTATATATATTAAGTAGTAAAGGCAAGGATTAAGGCTAGTAAAAGTTAGCTATAAAGTTACTATAATATAACTACTATATTAAAAAAGGCTTATAGCTTAAAAAAAGAATGCTTAAAGTATAAAAGCTAAGGGTGTAGGAGGTGCTAGTAGCACTATAGGTATAGGTGCAGGAGGCATTAAGGCTAAAGGGGCTAGATAAGCTTAATAAGCTTTTTTTATAAAAGCTAGTATTACTAGCTTTTTAGCTTTTAAAGTTAATAAGTAAGTTTAAAAGGCTATTATAAGAGAATAGTAAGAAGGAAGATAGGCTGTAAATTTAAAGAGAAGGGAAAGAAAAGAAGGATTAAAAAAAAGGTTATTAATATAATAAAGACAAGGAGGTATTTTTTAATAAGCTCCTTGTATAGGCATAGCTAATTTATAATAAAAGGCTTGCTATAAGGCTGTAGTATAAATACTAGCAAGATGCTGCTTAAGACTGCTACTATAACTTAAATAAAAAAAATACTATTTATAGTATTACTAGGATAGTAATATAAAAGAAGGGCAGCCTGTTAAAAGCTAGGGAGCTTGAACTACTAGCAACCTTACTAAAGACTAAAAGCTTTAATGCTAGATAAAAGTATTTAACCTAAAGCATAATATTAAATAAAAGTATATAAAAGCTTTAGCGCTAGATAAAAGCATATAGCTAGAAGCTTTAATACTTAATAAAAGCATCTAGCTATAGTAAGTAGTTTAAAGTATAAAGGGAGAGGGCTTTGCTTTTTTTTATAAAAGAAGGGCAGAGATAAATAAAGTTATATATATAGACCTAGCTGTAAACCTGCTCCTACCTCTTTTTGCAACACCTATAACCTTGCTTTATTCTAAGACCTACCTAGGATCTGTTACTCTTCCTTATCCACCTATCTCTGATATAAGCCTAGGCTAAGAGATAATTATAGTGGCTTGACTCTTTATATAAAAGTAGACTCGCCGAAAGGTTTTACCTTCCATCTAACAATGCTTTTCATATTCCTCACTTACTACATTAAATCAACTACCATATATTATTACTTACTGCTGTTTTATATACATTACGCAAAGGGTAAATTCAGGTTATTCTAGAATATATTACTCTGATCCCTTATTTAACTCGTCAAAACTCATACTCCAACCCCTCTCTTATTAAAACTGCCTAGTTTTGAAAAGTTTAACCAAGGCGTTAGCGCTATTGCGCAGTCATATGGATTAACACAGTCTTGGAATCCTCCCTCACCTCTTCCTAGCCTACACAAGAGGATAGGCGGTTACCCAAGCCCACCTCCAGACATGATGTACGCTCGCTCCTACAGTACCAGAAGTGATAGTCCCCATGCCAGAGCTACATTGCTGCTCAACCAAAAGTCGAGTTTGACAAGTCATGGGCGTTCCCAGTAGAAATTCTCCGATTCCTTCATATGCCATCGAAATTCTTTTTTAGCTTGCAATCCCGCATCGTAAAAAGCCTCCGCCAAAGCTTTTCTATGTTCCTCCACCCTATCTCGGTGGGCCTTCATTCGTTCGTTCCGAGTCCAAATTGTGGACCGTACCTTTTTGGCAATGCCCACCCAATGACTGACTCTATCTTACAATTATAGTTTTACATGTTCGAGGTGAGGTATTGCGTTTGGCAATCTCCATTCGCTAGAAACTATGTCTCGGCCAGCTTTGGATAAATCACGAACTAGAACATGTACCAAGGACCGCTCTACCCGCTTCTTGAGATGCCATAGCCCTGGATCTACGAACCGGGAGCGATTCGGGTACTGGTTGTCATTTGCACCCGGCGTATTCGACATGTCATTTTGCGCAATGGTCGATGCCGCAGCATTGCATGTCTCATTTACGTAACGGCCGTGATGTAATAACCCCCCTGTTGGCAATCACTGGCTTGGCTTGTGACGAAGATGAGGCTATTTCAGTCGTACTTGAGCTTGTAACGCCCGCATTCAAGACATGAGAGTGCGGGTCTGCGGCGGTGATAAGGTTCTTTGTCCATGGGTTCCGGCTAGCGCCAGCATGTCTCGGCGGTATTGCAGAAAGCAAAGATTACGTTCTGCCTAGATGGTGTGTTCGAGTTACGTGAGTTCTCCGGACGGAGCAGGCACAGTACAATACAGATGCTATGGAGCAACCCAAGAGCAATGAGACATAGTAAATGTAAGGGGGGAAAATCAGGCTCGGCCAATTCGGACATGGGTGTATGTATGAGAGACAGGCCCAATATTTCGGCCGACAGACTTTCCTCCTAGCGCCGCCCAGTGCCGATCGCGATCTGCTCGCGCATCGAAATCATTCACAGACCGACAGGCAACACCCCTGCGTGGCCCCCCCGAGCTGCCGTGGAATATCGGATGGAATCGCCATAGTATGCTCATGCTACCCCCTCGCCCCATGCAGATTATACATTTAGTGCGTCTAAGCAGCATCGAATGGCGAGAAACACCAAACCTCGGCACAACCATCACCCCTTCGAAGCCCGACTCAACGTAGGGTGTCTTCCCTGCAAGTGTCAAGAGCAGCTAGTAATCCTTCTTCTCACCTACTACTCAGCCAATGCTCCTGTCTAACAGGATCTTCCCGATACCCTTCTGCTGTTGCTGGGAATCTGCGCCAAGGTAATCCAGATCTTTGCGGAGGGTTCATATTCAATGTTCAGTGCCCGCTTTCGTAACTATGGATGGTGTGCGGAGCGCCTAGGGAGAGCGTTAAAAGTAAAAGAAACTTACGCCAGACATTTTTGTGGCCTCTTTCTCCGGACATCTCCTTATAGTTGGCTGAAACAATAGCGCGCAGCTCTGCATACGCCTCCTGGTCAAAAAGAGCTGGTGACAGGCTCTTGGGCATTAACCGGCCACATCTTCAGAACCCCAAAGCCCAAAGCCCACCACTTAGGTGCTTGAGGAGTCATCAGCCACCGCCATGACGGTGTGTTGGGAGTAGAAGCTTGCTGTCTTTCTCACATACCGCCATGAATATGCTTGACCATCTCTGGAAGCGTCCTGTTCCTATCCCCCCTGTTGGACAGGGAATGGCCGCGCTGCAATGTCATCGTTTTCGGGATGAAATGCTGCAGCGGCAACGCATGCAATAGCAGAGACATCGTCCAGAGTGGCCTCGTTTACACATATCGCCATTTTAAAAAGACTCGCGAGGCTATCACAGATAGCAAGGAGAGCAAAGTATCGACTACATTCTACTCCGTACACCGTATAGGATCGAGATACTGTATATAACACTTTAGTGACGTGTAGACGAAGCCTGTGCCGATGCTAAGCTCTCCTGAAATGTCAAAATGTCAACTCAAGGGCGGCGTAGATTTTTCCCCGGAATCTAGTTTATCACGTGTAGTTGAAACTGTGTAAGGTATTCATTTACATATTATACATTTCTCGATTTCGATTTCGTCAGGCGTTGTTTATTTATAGCTGTTCATAAATGAGATCACGCCGGAAAGAAGAAAAACAAAATAAAAAAATAAAATAAAATAAATAAAATAAAAAAATAAATTTAACTTAAGTAAAGGGACCCCCAGGGTAGGTCCCTCTTGAAAACCGGACAAGAGAATAATAAAATTCGATGTAGACCTCATGCCAAGTAAGACGAAAGATCTTGATTACTGCTTCTTCTAAGCTGCCGGCTAAAAGTTCTTGATGGCATGCTCGCCTGGTGCTTCGTGTTGGCGTCTAGGGCATGGGCGCCTTTCCTTGGTAGCCTCAAACTTGAATCCACTTATCGTCCTGGGGTCATGAATGGACCGTAATGCTCTTTTCAGCAGGTAGCTAAACAAGCCCGTCAGGGGGGCAATCGGTCCATAGTAGTAGTACTCCGTACGCCTTACTAAGTGAGAAATGGAGCTCAGAGCTAAGCCCGTTGCGTGATCTTTTGTTGATCCAGTTCAATTTGTGTCGAATGTGGAGAAGCGGGAGAAATAAGTATGACTGACACCTGCCCTGCATATTGACTCTCACCCTTGTTGGTGAGCAAGTACAACAGTCTCAGTTATGCCTTTGCTTAAAACCTCGGGCACCCAGGGGTTACGGCTCCCGGATAAAGGACCACCGAACTGGTACCAAAAGAGTTTTGTCAAACAAACCAGCACGCGATCCATGGTTATGCGGGAGGGCTCAGCTTAATTACCGAGAACATTGCTCCGTAAGAGCGGGAGGATAACCGCCAAGAACCTATTTTGTAAAGTGTTGACTTTTGTGCTGTCTTCAATATCGACGCCTATCAATGTTGACGATGTATGAGAAATGAGGGCCTCCATTGTCTTTAATGGTATTACTTTAGTAAGGTTGACTGACCGAAAGAGCGGGAAATTGAGCGGGAGAATAGATAGGTTATGGGTAGACAGGACGTGGCATTGCTACTTATGCAGCATATGTCTATTAAGCTGCAACCCATCCCGTACATTACGACGAGACCTTGATCTAAACTGGTATGATTGGTAGTCCCTCCCAACCAGGTAGTCGGAGAAGAGTGCAATACACTATCAATCGCCGACTCGTCTTTTAAACTTGAGGAATCGAAACACTTGAATTTTGCTTTCGTGGAAATAATTCTGGCTCGAGATGCACAGGAATGCTTGCTTTCGTGTCGCACATCTAAGCTATGAGGCTTGTTGGATACGGTTGCCGAGCACGGCAAATGCAGGCGATGCTCCAACAGGGACAACGAATACATACAACTACAACTTCAAGTCCGTTGCGCCAAGGCAAAGGAGGAAACGAACTGACGCTCGCATCTTAGCTTTAGAGCAGCGGCTCGCGGAGCTTCAGGTCGCAGTGGACTCGCAGAGGCTGAGACAATACGACAATGGCACCGCGCGTGCCACCGCCTGCAGGTTTACATATGTACCACAGTCGACAGCTCACTGGGGTGAGAGGCTGCGGCCGTCAACTGAAGACCGGAAATGGCTGCATGAAGCAGATGACGAAAATTTGGTGCCAAACTTGTCAGTCGCCATCTTCGATGGAGACGCATCTGAACAATGACGCATGGATTCAGATGGCAGGCCTCATGGTATGAGCTGGGTCTTTGGCCATGGAGCGAGGACATCTCACCCGTGGAACATACTGCTGCCGAATGGTGAACACGTTTCGTTGACTATCTGTTTGATGATGTGTGTGGCTGTTACATCCGTTTTCCTTTCCTTTTCCTTGGCTTTGCGCCCCTTTGAATGAATCAATGCGGAAAGCTGACTCAAGGATAGCGCCGCCATCTGTCTGCGTCGGCCCAAGTCGATGACCTAGATTGTCAACATGCGTAAGGGCCTTAGACGCCTTTGATGAGAAAAATGATAAGTGATTGGTTGGATGGGGATCAAGGCGTCGTACGCGCCCGGGGTGCAAAGCGGAGCTGATCTTTCAAGCCATGTCGGCCGGCATACTACGTATATCGTCGCTGGAAGGCAGATTTGGCGATTGGAGAGATGCTGCTCAGCCCGTGTTGGACGGTAAGGGGCTTTCAATAGCTTCTACTGCCTGTAGTGGCTGGCGGCTAATGCACACGCATCACAGGCTCACTTTGTATGCATTTCTTCTCCTGTCGCATCAAGCTACACGAGCTGGCTGTCACATGCAGCCCGGTGTGGTCGGTATCACACTCAGAGATGCAGCCACCGAACTTGGCAGCTGCTGGGGACAGGGCCCATATCCGGACCTTCATGTCTCTGGTCTAATCCAGTCATTCCAACTCTAGATGATACCTTGATATTTTTTTTTGGCGTTGCAACGCACAGCCGCTGTCCCGCCGTGATCAACATTCGAGCTCTTTACGCGCTGAAAGAGGTGTTCGCGGTAGGGAAGCGTGTAAACCATCAGCAGGGATATCTGTCCGAGTTTGTGAACGAGGAGGTGCTGGCTCTCAAGTTGTACGCCAAGCAAACTGAGGTGTTTTTCAAAACAGGCCGCAGGCGCAAGAAGGATTCACCATTCCGCAGATGGCATTGAATGCGCTGCCCAATGTCTTGCTCCCTTTCGACGGCATGAAAAAAGCGCCGCAAGAGACAACATCGGGTGCAGCAGCCGGAGCCTCTTGGCCAAGAAAACCAAAAAGGGGCTACAGTTGAGGCGCCAAGTCGGGATGATCAACGGACTTGAAGCAATATTAATTATTGACTTGGGTGATATTCAAGCGCCATCTGTGAGCCAGGACCAGGACCAGGATGGTAATACGATCGGGGGTAACACCAGAATGACCAACCACCAGGTCGGCCACCAATGACGGCTTCCATGCCACGCTGGAGGACGCGCTTTTGGCCCCCGAGTTGGCGACGTTGAGTGATAGATTCAGATTGGCTATTGCCAGGGTGAAATCGGCTAGCCATGGGCCATGGAAACCGGGCACTCTTGTGCTGATATAAGCATGTAGCTGAGCAACTCGGCATGGCGAGCGAAGCATGAAGCAGTCATGACAGGATTAGGGTTCTGCAAGCGAGATGCAGTGTTATCCCAACGAGGAATATAGAGGCGGCCAAACGCCCAAGCGGTTCAATGGGAAATGAGACAAACTTGCAATGAGACGGGGCTGACGACGAATCAGAGATTCCTCGCTTTTCTTTTCTGTTCTGTTCCTTTCCTTTCCTTTCACTTTCCCCACCTAGGATGTTGTCCAAGATACTTTGGAGAGGCGGTCACCGCAGCAGCTTGACGTAAATTGCAAAGTTGCTTTCCCGGTTACGTTGTGAAACCCTGCAAACAGGCTATTGCAACGCAGCCAGGGGGTGCTAAAAAGGCAAAAAGCAACGATGAGGGGTTTATCGGCCTCCAATTACTTGTGGCTTTTTCTTTCCTTTCCTTTTCTTGGGGTGGTTTTTTTATTTTCATTCATTTCCCTTTGATTATTCATGTATTAATTCCGAAATCTTTTTGGCCTTGCGCTATCCGGCGACTATGAGAGTGAGTGACAGCGATAACTGTCGAACCGTTAGTGCAACCAACTTTCGTAGATTAAAGCGGCTATGTCGTATTACCCGTGGGCTAGTTTCCGTGGGCAGAGTTTTTTTTTTTTTTTTTGCCTGCCTTTGATTTGTGATCCCTGGTCGAGTCGCTCAAAAACCGTTGTCAACACGCATAACGACGATGCTCCTGAATTGCACGGAGTAACTAGTACACAACCTGGCAAACGTAAGTCAACGGGCGACCAATGTTCACAGTACGGTAGAGTCGGCCAGTCGCCAATCTGACCGTTGTGACACCTCCCGCAGCCTAGGAGATTTAGCATACAGTACACAGAAAAACGTAAACAGAGATGCGGCTGAGGGCAGGGGGGGAGAGATTCCCACTGCATACATGACAAGGGGGGGGGGGGGGTTGGTGGGCTTGCCATGGATGATGTTCTTTTTCTTTGTTTATTTTGGGCTAAAAAGAGGGCTTTGGTGGAGGACACGAGGTGAGACATTTGGACGTTCTCGGATGCCTTGGATGCCTTGGATGCCTGGGATGCCTTGGATGAGGCAGCATTGAATGCATGACAATTGATCTTCGACTTTCAGCTTGACGCAGCTCCAAGTGCGACTTTACTTATCAGCAGGATCTCCAAGAAGAGTTTGTATCTCGGCCAGCCTCTTTTTTTTTTTTTTTTTCACACAGATTGCCATCGCGGTTTGTTAAAAGGGTACTCGCATGATGGGTGTGCAATGCCAGTGGCTTCAGGTACATGTATACCCAGATGGTAGCACAAGGGAAATCCCATACACAGTGCGCACTGGTCTAACCACGCACTGGCGAGGACCATACTCCGTAAGTGCGCATCGGATCCACTCTGCGGGGTGGCGCAACGGCGGCTAAGCCATTCTGGGCAACGCTTCGCCAATCATGTGCCTTGAATCAAGTTGAGAAATCGCCGCTAAGCGTCCACGTGACCTCCCGTTTTCCCAATTTCGCTGCTCCCCCCCCTGCTAGCTCCTCTCAGCCGCCCCACCGAAGTAGATCTCAAATTGAACTGTACTGCCTTATTAATCGGTGTCGTCTTGGCAGCTGGAAGCAACTCTTTTCATCTTCAAGTTTTGTTTTTCTCCTCTTTCACGTCTTGTCCCTCCCCCCTTTTTCTATATCGTCACAATGATCTTGAATACTTGAACCTCCCTCTCTCCCCCTCTATCTCCTCCAACCCCCCCCCTTTTTTTTTTTACAACGAAAAAAAAAAAAAAACCTTCAAAAGATCATGGGCATCGCCTCACTCTCCTTCCTATTCTTATCCTTATAAAAAAGAGTCGGGCGAGAGAGCTAGGGAGCCAGAGAGGAGCTATGGATGTGCTACAACAGTCACTTGGCGCCACCAAACGGTTTAAAAACTCCTGCACCGAATGCAAGCGGAGGAAGCAAAAAGTATGTACTACCAGTCAAGATATGGCATGTTATCGAGTAGTACTAGCATATATACTGACTTTGGCTCCCCCCTTTCCTCCACCCCCTTTTTTTTTCAAATGTAGTGTAATCGGATATGGCCTTGTCTTCACTGCAAGAATCGCTCAATTGAAAGCGAGTGCCGATTTATTACCAAGCAGCCAAGTGCAGCGAGTCAAGGGCCCCAGGGCAATACTGAAGCTGTAATTCAGACAGCCCTCCAGACCTCGGAAGAAGCATCCAGCAGCTCAACAACAGCTCAGGAAATTAGCAGAAAGCGCAGGCGTGACAGCAATCAAGACTCCGACTCCGACAATGCCGACTTTGACCAAGACATTGGAACGAGCGCCGTTGTGCGTTCCGGTGACTTGAATCGCCTCGCAAGTCAACATTTTGGTCGGCAATTTGCATACCTTGGAATTGGAGCACAGGTAAAATCGCATTGTATTTCCTTTTGAATACGTTTTGGTTCTCACGTGTAAATCCTTCTACAGATGCAATGGCTGCAAAAGGAGGGACCAGAAGACGATCAATACTACATATCGGCTTCGGCCTGCCCTGCACTTCAGAAGGCCTTGGAGACTCTCCCCGTAAGACGAGAGCATATAGGTATGGTCTGCTTTCGGAGGGCAACAAGACTGGTTTTCTTTCCTGTCTTTTTTTTCAACCCCCTCCCCCCTTTAGTGATATGGGATAGCTTGATTCATCAACTGACTCGGTGTTGCCGCTGCCCGTTACAGATGCGCTCGTTCTAAGCTTTTTCCAAAACGTAAACCCTCACTATGGCCTGATTCACCGATCCGAGTTCGCCATGGAATACAAGGAATGGTGGAAAAAGAGAGAAAAAGACGATCCGTTGCCCGTTCCGTGGACTTGCTTGCTGCTGATGATATGCGCGTGTGCGTGCCAGCATCTGCCCATCGACATACAGAAAAAACTTGAGCAAATGCTTGGTGCCAGCTGCCAGGACCGCACCGAGTCTTATCATTACGTAGCGCGATACCTCTACAGCGCCATTCCCATCGGTCGCTACCACAGGAATAACGTCATGTGGCTCTTGCATTCGACGTACTGGTACAAAGGCGAGGCCATGTTTGTGGAGTGTTGCCATGTTTTCAACACGGCGGTTAGAGAAGCTCAAGAGCTCGGTATGCCGCATCCATCATGCATGCAGTTTGTCGTGTCAATGCCGGCTAACCTCGCCTTCCTTGCGACTGGTGTCAGGATTCAACAGGGAAGATACTTCAGAGAGTCTGTCGAATTTTGAGCGCGAGATGCGGCGGAGAGCTTGGTGTGTGATAGATTCATGGGATTGGTCAGTACTACCATAGGTGGAGCTTTTTCTTTTCTCTCTCCCCTTTCTCTCTCCCCTTTCTCTCTCAACACAGCGTATGCGGAAACATATGCAGCTCAGCTTACCAATGATGCTTTTCTAGGCAAATTGCTTCCGGGCTTTGCCGAGGCACGATTATCGACCATAGCAGCTGTGATGCACAGCGCCCGTCATTGACGCTGGAGCCGGACGGACAGTTCTCCCCCCTGATGCACATGAACATGCAATCGGAACTTATCCACAGGTTGGCCAAGCGGTTTTCTTCCCCTGGCCAAATCAAGACGCCTAGCGAGATCATGGAGTACAAGGCAATGATTGACGAGTGGATGCTGAATTTCCCGCCCATCTTCGCGTTGGAAAACCCGGACACGTCATATGATAAGAAGCAGGCCTGGATCGAGTACCACCGCCACTACAACTACACCATGGGCTTTATGATGGTCCTCAACCCATTCCGACCGCACATGAACCAGCCTTTCACCGAGGACACCCCGGAGGAGCTCTTGGAGCTCCGCGAGATTGCCGTCGATCTGGCGCTGCGTATAGTGGACGTGCTGGACAAGTGGCTGCAGTTCCTCACCTTTCGCGACGGACGATTCCATTTCATCATCTTTTCGCTCGTCGACGCGGCGACCGTGCTGACCAACATTGTGCTCAACGACAAGGCCGGGACAGCCCCCCGCCGAGACGACATGTACCGCGCTGTCAAAAACGCCCTGGTGCTGCAAAGGAGGCTGCTGTTCCTGTCGGTGTCGGCCAAGACGGGCTTCAGGATCATTCAGAAAACGGCCAGACTGCTTTTCCGTGCCGCGCCCCCGGAGCACTTGGCCTTTATGCGGCATGAGCATGACGGCGACGACGCGCATGCGGCTCTGCTCGCCGCGTCCGCTCCAGCGCCGCAGCACGCGCTTACGAATGTCGGCGGTGTTGGTGTTGAGGATGCCATGGACCCGAAAACATGGGAGCAGCAGGCGACCAAGACGCCAGATCAGGCGCCTGTTGCCGAGACAGGGCCGCAGCCTCTGTCTTCCAACTATCATAATGACACTGCAGCTGCTCCGCCCGAGTATAGCGAGCCTGCAGCTCCTCACGGCGGGGGGAATTTGCCTTCAGAGCCGATTGTGCCCATGCCTTTGGATTACGTTGCGATCGCATCTTCAAACTACACCACGGCCATGGCAGCACCTCCCAATGATTCGGAAATCACGGCAGCCTATGCCGAGTCTACATTTTCTGGCCATGTCTCATCTCCGCCTCCACCCTATGCTGCGGCCACTTCTCTAAACCACGTTGGAATGACGTCTTGTTATATTGAACCGGTGCTGTCTCCTTATAGCGGGTCTACATCTCTCGAGCACATGCACATTGCGGCTACAGATGCCCCGGGTGTCAATGCCGGGAGTATTTCTGTTCCATTCTCCGCTCCTATCATATACGGCACTCCCGCGCATCATCTCTCTTGGGCATCTTTTCATGATTCTGGGGTTTACGCTTCTTCGCAGCCTTGTGGACCCCCCACAATATATCATACTCCGGCACCCTTTGCTGCTCCCCTGGTCAATGCCACCACCTCCATGCTGTCGTCTTATGCTTCTCCCGAAAGCTGTTCATCTTCCGGCGCTTACGACGTCCCCACGATATATTATGCCCCGATGCCCTATGTGGATTCCATGGCTGAAGCTGCTTCGACCTCTTCTTCCACGCCTCCGGAGAATTTAACTCCTCCGGACAGTTTCGGCCCTCCAGCTATGTATACTGCGGTGGTGGACACCGAGTCATACTATACGCCTGCAGATCATGGTGGCCATGGGACTCATGTTTTGTCTACCTCTTATGAGTTTGCCGAAGCATATGACACTGCTCCTATAACCCACTCGACAGCGACTGGCATGTGACTTGCGATTTCCCGGGATATATAGCAGTACAAAATTGCACAATCTTTGCCTTTTTCCTTTCCCTCTTCCTTCTTTTTCTTCTTTTTTCATTTTTTTTTCTTTTTAAAAAATAGCAGTAATAGTTTGTAATAATAGTCAATTGCTTTGATTTGGGAGAACTGGAGACCATTTCGTAATAGGCACAATGCACAGCAACAGCATCGATTACCTAATTCAATATAGTACGTATTAGCTTCCACCAAAAGTCACCTGTAATTCTCAGTTGACGCGGCCACATACATGCACTATATATAGCTCGCGCTGAGACATGAAAGAAAAAAAATAAAAAATAAAAAATAAAAAATAAAAAAACTTGCAAAATCTTACACGTAGAAAAAGGCCCTCAGCTATGTAATTTTTCAACACCGGCTGGCCCCACGACGTGGCTCACCCACCGCCTTTCCGCATTGCCATTAGGGCGCCTCAAAAGTTCCCTGGGTCCTGTGTGCGGTTAATTCTCGGCACAACTCGCCCTGATGCTGTTTTTTTTTTTTTTTTTTTTTTTTACCAAATCACCAGGTTGTTGAGAGACACAATGTCGTGCTGCATAGCCGCGCCCAACCGCCGCTTGCAAACAGGGGAGCTTCAGCATTGATTGAGCCCGTGGCGAGTCAATGCCGCCGCTGGCCATCGCCGGTCCCAGCTTCTCTTCTCCGGCTTCGCCAGATGCCAGGCCGAGGTCCGTAAGCCGCTCAGAATGGGGTGGCTGCAGCCTCTCCGGGCCGTTCAAGCCCTCTCCCCACACTCGGCGAGACGCCTGGCCGCGACCCCGCCACGGTTCGAGGGGTTGACAAGAGCCTCTTCTTGTGTCGCCTGCCGTGTTTTTGCTTCTCTCACTCCTCCGCCTTCTGCTGCTGCTGCTGCTGCTGCCTCTTCTTTTCCCTCTCCTTCTTCTCGTTTGCCGTCACCGCCTTCTCTTGGCTGCCGGGATACGTCTCTTTCTTTATCCAGCTCCCCCTCTTTTTCTTCTTCTTCTTCTTCTTCTTCTACTTTTTTTCCTGCGTCATCGTCATCGTCTTCCCCTCGTCTTTCTTCATACTCGCCGCGACTTCCTTTTGCTCGACGCCCTCCTGCACGTGCTGCTCGCCCCTCGTCTCGCTTCTGCTCCGCCATGTGTCGATCCAGAGCTGGCCTCGATGCCGCGGCCTCGGCCTCGGTCCAGGGCCGCGAGCTGCTGCCTGTGAACGTGGTGCCTCGCCATTACCATCTGACGGTCGACACCGACTTTGACAAGCTGACATACAAAGGCACCATCGTCATCGACCTGGACGTTTCCCAAGACTCCACTTCCATCTCTCTCCACACTCTTGAGCTGGATATCCATAGCGTGAAGCTCCTTTCTGGTGGCCAGACTGTTAGGTGACAACTTTTCTCTTCTCCTATACACTTTCTTCCTCTCCTTTTCTCCTTCTTCCCCCTTGCATTCTTTTCTCTTGAATGGTGCTGACAGGCATGGTCGAACCGTGTTGTAGCGTCACCCCCGTCGTCACATACGATGAGGCTAGCCAGGTTAGCAAGTTCGACTTCGGTGGCTCCCACACTCTCGCAAAGGGCACCACGGTGCAGTTGGAAATCGACTTCACTGGCCAGCTCAACGACAAGATGGCCGGGTTCTACCGCTCTACATACAAGAGGTCAGACGGCACCGAGGGCATCCTAGCGAGCACCCAGATGGAGGCCACCGACGCTCGCAGAGCGTTCCCCTGCTTTGACGAGCCGGCTCTAAAGGCCAAGTTCACCGTCACGCTCATTGCCGACGAGAACCTGACGTGCTTGAGCAACATGGACGTTGCCTCCGAAACAAAAGTCCAGTCGAGGGTCACTGGTGGGACCAGAAAGGCCGTCCACTTCAACACCTCTCCTCTCATGTCCACCTACCTCGTTGCCTTTGTTGTCGGCGAGCTCAACTACATGGAGTCGCGAGATTTCCGGGTCCCTGTACGTGTGTATGCTCCTCCTGGCCAGGACATCGAGCACGGCCGCTTCTCTGTCGACCTCGCTGCCAAGACTCTGGCGTTCTACGAAAAGGCTTTTGGCGTCGACTTCCCCTTGCCCAAGATGGACCAAGTTGCCATTCCCGACTTTGCCCAGGGAGCCATGGAGAACTGGGGCCTGGTCACTTATCGAGTCGTCGACCTGATGCTCGATGAGAAGGCCAGCGGTGCTGCTACCAAGCAGCGCGTGGCCGAGGTTGTCCAGCATGAGCTGGCCCACCAGTGGTTCGGCAACTTGGTCACCATGGACTGGTGGGAGGGCCTTTGGCTCAACGAGGGATTTGCCACCTGGGCTTCGTGGTATTCCTGCAACATCTTTTACCCAGAGTGGCGCGTCTGGCAGACATACGTGACCGATGACCTGCAGTCCGCCCTCTCCCTGGACTCCCTCCGAAGCAGCCACCCGATCGAGGTCCCCGTGAAGCGCGCCGATGAGATTAACCAAATCTTCGACGCCATTTCCTACTCCAAGGGATCCTGTGTGCTCCGTATGATCTCGACATACCTAGGAGAGGATAAATTCTTGGAAGGCGTCCGCAAGTACTTGCAGAAATACGCCTATGGTAACACCCAGACCAGCGATCTGTGGGACTCGTTGGCTGCCGTCAGCGGCAAGCCCGTACACGAGGTCATGACCGCGTGGACAAAGAGCGTCGGATACCCCGTCCTCACCGTCACCGAGAAGGAGGGCGAGAGTGCTATTCACGTCAAGCAGAACCGCTTCCTGCGCACCGGCGATGTGAAGCCCGAAGAAGACCAGATTTTGTATCCCGTCTTCTTGGGTCTCAAGACACAGGATGGCGTTGATCAGACGGTGGCCTTGAAGGAGCGGGAGCAAGAATTCAAGCTGCCCAGCACCGACTTCTTCAAGCTCAACGCCAACCACACCGGAATCTACCGGACGCTGTACTCCCCTAGCCGCTTGGAGAAGCTCGGCCGGGCCGCAAAGGAAGGCCTTTTGTCGACCGAGGACAGAGCCGGCATGCTTGCAGACGCTGCCGCGCTCGCCAGCTCTGGTTACGGAAAGACGTCTGGTGTCCTCAATCTTCTCAAGGGATTCGATTCAGAGACCGAGTTTGTCGTGTGGAACGAAATCATCTCTCGGATTGGATCGATCCAGGCGGCTTGGATGTTTGAAGACCGGGCCGTCAGAGACGGCGTTCGAGCCTTCCTGAGGGAGCTTGTCAGCGCCAAGGCCCACCAAATCGGATGGCACTTTTCTGAGTCCGACGGCCACGTCGAGCAGCAGTTCAAAGCCACGCTCTTTGGCAGCGCCGGCTTGAGCGGCGACGAGGCTATTGTCTCGGCTTCCAAGGAAATGTTCAGCAAGTTTGTGGCTGGAGATAAGTCGGCCATCCACCCCAATATCCGCAAGAGCGTATTTGCGATTGCCCTCAAGTTTGGTGGTCAAGAAGAGGTAAGCCTTTGCTTCTTGTTTTTTTTTTTTTTTTTTTTTTGGGCCGGGGGTTGCGCCTGAAATGCGTAGATGCGAAGCGGCACTGACACATTGTGCGCGCAGTATGACAAGATTATGGCCCTGTACCACGCATCGACCAACAGCGATGAACGGAACACTTGCCTCCGCTCTCTCGGTCGTGCCAAGGACCCGAAGCTTATGAAGAGGACCCTGGCCCTGTTGCTGAACGGCGAGGTCAAGGGCCAGGACATTTACATGCCGGCTTCTGGATTGCGCACCCACCCCGAGGGTATTGAGGCGCTGTTTACATGGATGACGGAGAACTGGGACGAGCTCTACAAGCGACACCCACCTACCCTACCAATGCTCGGCTCCATGGTGTCACTGCTGACGTCTGGCTTTACCACCTCGGAACAGCTGGCCAGAGTCGACAAGTTCTTCAGCGGCAAGAACAACAACGGATACGACCAGTCGCTTGCGCAGAGCAAGGATTCCATCCGATCCAAGATTTCCTGGCTGGAGAGAGACAGCAAGGATGTGGCAGATTGGGTCAAGACCAATGGATATTCAAAGTAGGTTGCAATCACTACTCTTGATTGGTGGCTATTATCAAGGCAATGGGGGGAAAGAAAATTTACAAAAAAGGAAGATGAAAAAAAAAAGACGATAAAAAAAAGGAGAGGTAAGAAAGAGAGAGAGAGCAATGAAATAAAAAGGAATTCAGCAAAAAAAAAAAAAAAAAAAAAAAAAAAAAAAAAGGAACGTGACACCAGGTTTCCCATTGCTAATAGGCCTTTGATGAAGATGGATTCTTGTGCACAAATTGTGAGGTGCAGTCTAGCAGCATAGACGAACTTTACTCGTAGAGTGATTCAACAAACCCGCACAGCATAAGCATCCGTCAAATAACAAGCAATAAATCGCATAGCCCAAATAGCAATCGCAAAGCTTTCGGGCTCTTGTTGTTTTCGCCCTGTTGTTGCCACTATGGCGCTTGACATTCTGGCGACAAGTTGCCGCAAGGTACAGCTTCAACTACCATCATAAGCACGAAGCGAAACAAAGGTTTCCAACTTTGCCGTCTTGTTTTTCTTTCTTCTTCGATTCGATTCACCCAGACGAGACCCCAGAATGCGAAATACGAATCGAAGCCTGCGCATTGCTCTCATCAGTGCCCATCTCCGCGATTGATGCATACTCCCGCTTATAGGCAACCTCCGTGGCTTATCTGCCGGTTCGGTGGCCCCCGGGCGTGGAAGCGGAGCCCGGCGGTTGGTGTGTGTCCGTGGCGTTGGTGCTCGGCACTCATTTGTTGATTTTTTTGGAATAGAGTTGACTCACGCTGCGGAGAGTTGTGACGTTTTTGGCGTATGTATATAAGGGGAGGGAGGGTAGAGCTCTGTGTCTCGAAGCTTTTCCCAAAACTTAAAAAAGAAAGGGAGTTTCAACAAATCATCGGCTCAATTCTCTGCTTACTGCTTCTATCAACTATTGTAAAAAAAAATTGGAGGGGGGGTCTTTTTTAGACATCTTTAAATTGCCCTTTAATCACCCATTCTGCTCTGGTACGTTGGTCTTTCTTTTTTTTTTTTGTCTTTCTTGATTTGAGCTTTCATCTTTGTCTGTGATGACCTCCTACTTGTTGTTCCCTCATGTGGAAACATGCTTCAAGAATGACTATCTCGAGTATCCCCCGGCGTTTGAAAATTTCGTTTTACATGGTTTTATAATTGGGATGAAATAACTTCTTCATTGACACACATTGGCTTTCTAGAGCAATCACCACCCATCACCATATTGGTGGCATTTTGATAAAGGCTGCGGTGGTTGGGTCGTCTATCTAAAATGTGTTCTCATCACAGGGAGGAGAGTGAGGGCGAGAATCCTCCCCTGATGCCGCTTGCAGATCCTCAGGATGACGGTGTGCTTCCAAGAGATATCCCCCACCGCACCACTTTTTACGACTCGGTCGTGGAGCGGCAAATGTCCCAGACCGATGCCAAGCTCTTCTATCAACGCAGTCAGCTAGACGACTCTCGCGGTTCTGCTGGTGGTGAACAGGTACCACCAGGCTCGTATAATGACCCTGTCGCAGCTCTGGGATCAAGCGCGGGCCTCGAGTACGAAGGAGAATCCGTGCTCTCGGACTCCCTGGGGAAGGCTTCCGTTGCTGGGATCGACAGCGCTAGGATCGCAGCCGAAGCCAGCAGAGGCATCTCCAATCCCAACTTTCTTGATCCTCAGCCACAAGTGACAGCAGAACTGAGCTCCATTTCCAAGAGCATTCAGGACATTATAGAGCTGCGGCGGAAGTACATGACTCTCTCCCTACAGCGACCCGGTGATGATCCGCGGGATAGCCCAGATTGGGGCATCTATCCACCCGGCGACAAGGTGGGAGGCGATGTTGACATGGATCATTTCATGCCGTTGCCCTCCAACGACGACAGCATGTCATTCAAACTTAGTGATGTTGGCGTCTACGAGGTGTTTGGGAATGCCGATTCCCAAACGCCCGCTTTCCCTGTCCCAACAATCAGGCAGTTTTACATGGATCTCGACAGCATCCTGACGGCCTCTTCAGATGGGCCAAGCAAGAGCTTCGCCTTCCGCCGCCTGCAGTACCTCGAAGGCAAATTTAACTTATATGCACTCCTCAACGAGTACCAAGAAACCGCCGATAGTAAAAAAGTGCCTCACCGCGACTTTTACAACGTCCGAAAAGTAGATACACACGTGCATCACTCGGCGTCCATGAATCAGAAGCACCTGCTGCGTTTCATCAAGAGCAGGATGAAGAAGAATCCGGATGAAGTTGTCTTGTTTCGTGATGGCAAGCATTTAACACTTGCTGAGGTGTTTGCCAGTATTAATCTTACCGCTTATGACTTGAGTATTGATACCTTGGATATGCATGTATGTCGTCCCAAGGCTGGCTAGCTAATGGCGTTGATTCCAAGTTAACTTGAACTAGGCCCACGTGGACTCCTTTCACCGATTTGACAAGTTCAACCTCAAGTACAACCCCATTGGGGAATCTCGACTCCGGGAAATCTTCCTAAAAACAGACAACCTAATCAAAGGCCGCTATCTGGCCGAGCTTACCAAAGAAGTCATTTCCGATCTCGAGGCCAGCAAGTACCAAATGGCCGAGTGGCGTCTCTCTATTTATGGCAAATCGCTGGACGAATGGGACAAACTGGCAGCTTGGGTCGTCGACAATAAGCTTTTCTCGCAAAACGTCCGCTGGCTCATCCAGATTCCTCGCTTGTACGATGTATACAAGGACAACGGCTTGATGGAGTCGTTTGAACAGGTCGTGACCAACGTCTTCCAGCCACTATTCGAAGTCACCAAGGACCCATCCAGCCACCCTAAATTGCACATTTTCCTTCAGCGCGTGGTTGGCCTCGACAGCGTTGACGATGAGAGCAAGATTGAGAGGCGCTTGTACCGGAAGTTCCCTGTCCCAAGGGAGTGGGAGACGAAGCAGAACCCACCGTACAATTACTGGATTTACTATCTGTTTTCCAACATGGCATCTCTCAACTTCTGGCGCAAGAAGCGTGGATTCAACGCTCTCATCCTGAGGCCGCACTGTGCCGAAGCTGGAGACCCGGAGCATCTGGCCGTTGCGGCACTCTGCTGCCACAGCATCAGTCACGGCGTCTTGCTCCGCAAAGTCCCTCTGCTGCAGTATGTATTTTACTTGGAACAGATTGGAGTTGCCATGTCGCCACTTAGCAACAACGCACTCTTCCTATCGTACGATCGCAACCCATTCCCTCAGTACTTCAAAAGGGGTCTCAACGTATCCCTCTCAACCGACGATCCTTTGCAATTTGCCTTCACAAAGGAACCTCTGATGGAAGAATACGCAGTAGCCGCTCAGATCTACAAGCTCAGCCCCACGGATATGTGTGAGCTGGCCAAAAACTCGGTCAGGCAGAGCGGCTACGAGGCGGCCATTAAACAGCAGTGGCTGGGGCCCAACTATGACAAGCCGGGTAGAGAAGGAAATACTATGGCTAAGACGAATGTTCCTGACAGGAGAGAGGAGTTTAGATACCATACGCTGCTTACCGAGAGAGAGATGTAAGTGGGTTTCCTTTGCTATTTTGAGCCTCTTTCTGATGAGGATAGAAGATTGCTAATTAGCATTACTGAATGGCCATGTAGACTTAGCCGATACGCGGCATTCGATCCGAATGCCGAAAAGAAGAATACCCAGATCGATTTGCCCGTAAAAGCACCAAGCGGAACTATACCTTCTTCAAACGCGATAGAAGCAGCATCAAGCATCACAACTCCGATACCAGCAGTCGATCAGCAATCACAGCCTCCTCGAAGCGCTTCCAATACAGTCGCAGACGCACACATATCCGGCAACGACCCGATGATATTCCCTGGCATCCTGAGTCGGGATTCTAGTCTGCGCAGTCTAACCAAGGTTGGCAGCTGGGGTATTCAGTCCACTGAGCTTCCTAGTCCAGAGACTGAGTAAATTACGCTTGCTATTGATATGTATTAATATATATATATATATATATATATTTATTTTTTTTAAAAAAAAAAAAGCAAGTATCGAAATTTGACGCGCTTCTTATTTATGAGCATTTCATTCCGGTCAAGGGAATTGCATAGAGCTTAACACTAAATGCCAGGCTTGCTGTGCGCATTTAATGGTTACAGAGGCTACTCACTGCGCCCCTGAGTATGAGCTCAAAACTAGGGGTAGAGGCAAGTCTTGCTATAAAGGCATCGGTCATATATCTGTTTAAAGCTTGACTGACCTCTGGGCCGTAAGCTGATGGGTATCCTTATGGATACCAAGGCATACTCTTTATAGAGTGGTGAGCGAGATGACACCATTACTACCATTGTCAGTACCGAATATGCAATTGGGAGTGTCTTGCCAGATAAACTCCTCTCCATGATGAATATATATATATATATATATATATATATATATTCACAAAAGACATAGAAATACTAGCACTTTTTCCTGAAACCAAGGTAAATAGGTATCCCTCGCCCATGCAGTCAGCTCCCGAACACCCGCAAGTTGCAACAATAGAGTAAGTTTCCATCACGCTCGTAGTTGCGCCAAACGTCCGTTGCGCGAATAAATTTGGTTTTCCATTTTTGCATGTAGAAACCACCAAGTGCCATATATTTCCTTGGACGATAATGCCTGGGATAAAGCCAAGTTGTGCCAATGCCGCAAGCTTTTTTTGGCCTTGAATTCTTCTTCTCCCTCATCTGTTGATGACGCATCAACGTCTTGGATCAAGGGCTCTGAGAGAAAGGGCGAGAGTTGTTGGGAAGATCCGCGCGAGATCAGGCTGGGATGTGGACGAGGGCCAAGAAGGCCAGGCCAGCTATCAGGGGGCAAAAGGCAGCTCGACTACCGACTCTATGCGGCGCAGATTCCAGTATTCAAATCCGTCGCGTGATGGAGATGCGCCCACGTTACGCGGGGCTGGGGGAGCAGGGGTTTGGGACGCCCGAAAACGATGTTTGATCTGTTGATGTCCGTATGCATTGGCAGAGTCTCAGTATCTCGTACGTAACCGCAAAAGTACTGGGTACCTAGCCTAACAGGTACTCCCCTTGGCGGGTACTTGAGGTCCTCGTACTCACTCATCACTACTTGGAAATTGGCTGGCAACGAAACGAAGCTCCCCTTAGTCCATCTGGTAGACTTCAAGTTTCGCCCATCTATGACGAGGCTGTTCTTCCGTACCAAGTTCCCGCTCACGCGTCCTTCGCCCACGACAGCTATTCAGAATTAGAGAAATGACTGTCGATGTCTTGTCTTTAGTTGCCTGGAGACAAGGGGATCTTAAAAGGCGTAGAGCCTCCTACATCACAGACCGAGGACAACTTGAGGTAGTGATGTAAGGCTTGCTTCTTGTTTAATGCTTGCTGCTATCTCGTCTTAAATATATTCTTTAATATAAACTCTATTCTACCTCTCTTCTTCCCTGTCCCTTAACATCCCTCTCTCCCTAAAAGCTATGGTCCTACCAGCGAGTTCATTAACGTTTTTAGGACAGGAGAGACGCCAGTTCATTCAGGTTATTTCGCAAGTCCGTTAGCATTGTTTCTGAGCATTGTAGTCGCTCCAATCGCTCTAATCAGTCTTGTCCTGCAGTTTAAAGAATGTGGTCTAGCGTAGTCTTTATCTTTCCCATTCAGCTGTCCAGGCTTTATAAGAGACTATGCATTTTGCAAAGTTTAGTTTCTATAATAGTGGGATCGGTTTTGTTATTAGGAGCTATGGAGAGAAGATTAGACTTAATCTTTTTTATTGATGATGTAAAGTCATCTGTAGTCTTGTCTATCGGTTGCTGAGGGTGTTTTGTTTTTCTCGTCTTCGGGCCTGCCACTCTGCTAGTGATATTGCCGGAATCGTTGGCAAGGTCGGCTCATCTGGCTGTGTCGCGGTCGCGCCGCTAGGATTAGCTTTTTGTACGAAACGGCCATGTTTATCCCGTGGGCGATTGGGTTTTCTAGGCATTAGTTTTATTGAATGGTAATTGCTATTATGTCTTGTCTTTAGTCGCCTGGAGATAAGGGGATCTCAAAAGGCGTAGAGCCTCTTATGTTATAGACTAAGGATAACTTGAGGTAGTCATATAAAGCTTGCTTGTTCTTTAATGCTGCTATCTTGTCTTAAATATATTCCTTAAACTCTATTCTACCTCTCTCCTTCCCCTTCCCTTAACAGTCGATGCTTGACACTGCCTTTGAGGTGCAAGTTTGACGCTATAACTCTCTGATATTGTTAGTTGCGGAGCGGGAAAATTGTCGCGGGAAAGCTATCATTCGAATTATTAATTTCAATGATCCCTAAGCCCTTGTCAAGCCAGCGATATCCTCGTTTGAGTTCTGCACCAACACTTACTTCTGTGGCATGGAGATACTATCCAATTATCTATTAGATACGACGGAGCAGCCTTGGTACTAGGTAGAATTTCCAAGCTTTGTATGTCTTTTGAGGTTGTTGTTAGTATTAAGAAGAGAGTACTAGGCCGGCCTAGGTCGGCTTCGTTTGGAAGATATGAAACATCTTATTAAGGACCCTTTCCGGGCGTTTTCTTTTCGCCACTTGCAGATTTTATATCTACATGAATGGCAGAATCGGGGAATTAAAAAAAAAAGGATCGTTTTTGGCATTAGATGAAAGTAAACAATATGGCAGCCATCCGGCGAAGTTTGGTCTGATATTCGAGATAACAAGTTTCTTCCAATACGTCTCGCGTCACTGCGTGTGTAGACTGTGAGCACCCCTTTAATTCTTTCTCACGCCGGTTTGCGGCCAGCGCAGCTCAATCTTGCCGCCCACTTCTTGAACGTTGAACCATTCAATAATCTCAAGTCCATCTTTCACTGGCTTTGCGCCATCTAGCACGCGGCTTTGAAGTATAGCCTCGGCAGCCCACCACAAAATAGTCGAGGCAAAGTTGCGCGCAATGCATTGCCGCGGGCCTTTACCAAAGTAGAAGCTGTCTCGCAACATCTCCGGTGTCGGCTCCAACCAACGCTCCGGCAAGAAGTCGTGTGGCATCGGAAATACGTCCGGATTGGAATGCAGAGTGTATGCCCCAACGCCGACGCTCGTGCCAGCAGGGATCGAAGGCAACCCGGGGACCTTCAGCCCGCCCGGCGGGACAATGCGGATAAGGCGAGTGGGATTGGCCACGGCGAGACGGCAAGACTCTTTTACTGCTCCAGAGAGATAGGGGAGAGAACGAGCATCGACGCCAGGGTTCCGTATGAGCTCCTCGAAAGCGCGGCCGTACCTAGAGAAACTGACTCAGAGGGTTGCCCCCGTAAGTGTAGGCTCGAGAGAAACTCAACTTGTCAGGGGCTTGGACCATATACCAGCAAAACACCGCCAAGATCCTCGCTTCTCCGTCTGTACCGGCAAACATGATATCGATTACTTGTGCTATGGCCTCCTCTCGCGAGACATTTGCGCCGAGCAGCCGCCCTTGATACGTTTCTTTTTCTCCTTGAGCGATGCTATCGTCTACCACTTTGGTGGCGAATTTTTGGACAATACTGTTGCTTGTAGTAACTGAAGCCCTATTCTTGTCCAGTCTCGCGGCCCATTTATGGATCACGCCAAAAATCCAGCTCGGAAGATTGAAGAAGCGACCAACCGCAGCGAAGTCATCGACGAATGCACTCGCGCTGAGTTTTGCGCTGCCAACGCCGTCGAAGCACTCACCGACGAGATACTCGGTCATGACGTCCATAGCCATGGCGCGAAAGAGATTGTATATGTCGACCGGCCTGCCAGCCGCCAGCGACTTTCGACGCTCTAGCTCCGCCACTGCGGCATCAATTATCTTCTGCAAAGGTGGTCTGCTGTTGGCAATTGCTTGTTGCGCAAACATGGGCGCCACTGCCTTGGCTCGAACCGCCCTGTGAACGTGATCAAGGCCCGAGAAGAGAGTGGCAAAGCCGTTGATATCGAAATTGCTGTATATGGCGCTCTTCGTAAAGCCGCCATTCTCAACGTAAATGGGATGGATAGCCGCTCCGTCAGAAATGGCAATCTCATTCGGGGCAATGCGAACTACGGGTCCGTATTTTCTATGCAACGCAGAGATCACCCGACATTCGATTCCCTTCCAGCTGAGATACCAGTACCAAACTGGAGTGAGACGGGCGATGAGAGGGCCCGGAACGTGATGAAGGCGGTCGGCGTACAGTCCGTGAAGAGTTCTCAGCAACAAAATCAAAATAATGGCTAGCCCAATGCACAGTGAGCTCTGAGGCGCCAGAACCGAGGCAATATCTGTAACAGCTGCCATTGCGATTGATGACTGTATGTAGATAGAGCGAGCGACTGAGTGAAAGGAAATTCTTTGTCCTGCGGGTGCCTATTGAGGGGTTTGCGCACCTTGGCAGTAGGATTCAATGATTCATGCGCGCAACAGCTACTAAGAATCCTCCCTGCATGAGTGGTGCCCAAAGTGTTGAGCAGTCAGTCGATGCCGCATGTTCCCACCCTCGAACACAATTCCTATCGTCTACAGTAAGCGCCCCAGCGAAATACCGGCTCTTCGCCAAAACGCTCAGCTGTGTCAAGTAGGGCGGGAAACACAGCCGTTGCGAAGCCGTTGTCGTGAACTATCCCATCGTCAGTGAGCTTGTTCAGGAACTGAGCTAGGGCGCAAAACTGCCACTGAATCTCCACCAGATTTTGCTGAAACCAGAGATTTTGGGCAAGTTTTTGTGTCAATCGGCCCCCCGTTGCTCAATCATCCTGGCTCGATTCTCCTCTAGTTTTGCTATCGCTTCTGGCTGAAGAACAGCAGTAACAAGAGCATTTAACCCTCGGCGCTGATACGTTGTATAGGCTCTTTAAGAGCTTGTTAACTACCGAGGGATTTATGCGAACTAGAGAAGCAAGTAATTCAAAAAAAGGAACAGACAAACCTGGGTGTCATTCAATCATTCATATTCACACTTAACCTAACGCACGCTACCATAAGTTAGCGGGCATGTGAGGATCCTACTCTTGCCTGGAGCACGAAAAGGCACAAATGACACGGTTGATGACTCGATTGGTCCATCGGAGATGCTAAGACAAACGCTACCAGGCATCAACAGCTTGGCAGGTGCACCTCAGCGTGTGCTGCTGGGATCACGTAACATTTGTCTTCTCTCGGCTCTCTGAGATCGCGTCAAGATGAAGATTGATTCGTAGTCCCCTCTACTCACGGACATTGGGGCAACGATGAAGCCGAAATGGGTTACGGTTCGAGAGTTGATTGACTAGTGACGCCAGAGGGGGAAGGAGAAGCATCCTGACCAACTAGAATACAAAGGCCCAAAGACATTCTTCAGCAGCACCAAGAAGTCCCTTCAGCATCATTGACGTAGTCGCGGCAGTTTTGTAAACATGCAACGCTCCACTAAACAGGCTCTGGATCCATCTGCCTATATGCCTCTCGGCATGCATAGTGTGCTGTGCGGATGCAGGGCCGGGATGATCGGTCGTGTGCTCCGCTCACCTGGCTATGTCGAACGAGAAATTCTCCGGCTGATTGTCAAACTGCTACATGAATTATTGGGGATACTTCTGATGCTTCTGAAAGTTTTCGTTTGAATATATAAAGTACTTGCCAGTCCTATTACTCGTGTAGTTAACTAACCTACCATACAGAAAGACCAAGCAAGTCCCTTTGGGACTACTAGAAAGTGCGATGTTAAATAGGTAGTTCAGTCATATAGTAAGTACATCCTCGAAACGAAGAACTCCGTATTATAGAGGAGTCGAATCGGGCACCACACTATTACTCCGCATGAAATTCTTGAAATGGCCCCTGAATCTCCTTTATGCAACGATGGGGACGGCTCGGAGATAAGTATCCTTTACCACCAATGAGCTCTGGAGTCCCGCATTCGCTCCTCGCTTGGGGGGTCGGCCCAACCTGGCACAAGTATGGTATAATGTTCACCGATATTTTATCCCAATTCGTTTATTTGAAAAGAAGACATGTGCACTTGTGCAAATCTTCGGCGCTGAGGAGCACTTCGTACGGCGTCTGATGTGGTGCTACGTCCATTTCCCATTGTATATACGAATTCGTGTTTGATGATGAGCCTCACTCAGCCTGTGGCCATCTGTATCCTCTTTTCATATATAATTCGGGGATTCCCCGTATTCTTTCGAAACATGCGATTACTCATCTCGATTTATAATCTCTCCCAATGGCATAGATGACATGCCTAGCGGCATAAACTGGGCGGATTTGACGCCTCAGCCAATCAGCATTCGATCCTCGGCTTATGTGGGATTCAAGTCCGAGGTTTAATATTCCGAGGTTTCTATGCTGCGAGGCTGCTTCGTTTCTATTTCCCAACCTGCCATGGCCCTTCCAAAGGTTTGCTAAGCAATTGCATTTTTTAGGCAAAGAAACCGAAGGATTGGAGAGCCAACATGTCGACTCGCCGTTATCGTTCTGCCATTGCTTGCCAAACATGCCGGGTGCGCAAGGTTCGATGTAGCGCGTCCATGACCGGAGTTCCGTGCATTAGCTGCGAGCAGGACCAAACGGAATGTGTATTAAAGCCAAGACAAGGCAAACGGTAAGACAGACAGACGCTCATGGCCGCGACCCATGGTGGTAACAGGATGATGATAATCACCGAGTCGGATTGCTGATTGCAAGCCACACGTCCCACAGCCTTCGGCAGAGCACCACCGTGTTCCCGGCTGCCCGTCGCTATGTTGAAAGCTCGGCATCTCGAGACACCGCTAGGCAAGGCGATCATGAGCCCGGGCGTCCAGGCGATCATGAGCCCGGTCGTCCAACGGCTGATTCCAGCCCCAATGGCGGCGACCTTGTATCATTACGTGGTTCGCAAGCACCTCTGGATACACCAGACACCAGAGCATCGGCTGCGTCTAGTGATCCGAGCGCTGCCGATGAAGAACAAGTCGGTGTTGAAATGGTCGAAGTAGCCTTGGGACACCCGCGAAGAGCAGGCCAAGTCCCATACTACATTGGTATGTAAACCAAACGTGGGCACTGGCAACGATTCCACTCAGCGGCATATCAACTTTTGAATTAACTCTCCCGCAGGCGAGCAGACGGGGGGGCCAACCTCCATCATGCATATTTGCACAACTGACCAAGCTATACCAAAACATCTCCTCATGCCAGCAGCAAAGCAAACGATTCTCACCGAAGATGACGAGGCTTTTCTTCGGAGCAAAGGTGTCTACTCGTTTTTATCAGATACAACATGTGATAGTCTGATACGGGCATATTTTCACAATGTCCACCCGATCATGCCCGTGCTGGAAGCCGACAAGCTCTTGGAGTATCACCGCTCCAAGCGGCTTCATGAGTACAGCCTTATCCTGATGTGGAGCCTCTTTACTATATCTTGCAATGTAAGCACATGCATGCCTCGGTTTTTCACAGATGTAGTGGCTAAAAATACGAACCGCAGTACGTCCCTGCGGAGATATATGAGAGCGAAGGCTTCACATCCCGAAAAGCCATGAAAGCCGAGATGTTTTCTCGTGCGGTTGTACGTGAAGTCTGATGATGAGAATCCGGTCTCCCGAGCGGAACGCCAAATTGATTTGATTATGTATAGTGCTTATATCACAACGGTGGCGAGAAGAACAAGTTTACCCTGCTGCAGGCGACGCTGCTGTTGGGCTTCTGGAATTCAGATATAGAAGACCATATGCAGCCATGGCATTGGAGTGGCCAAGCCATCAACCTGTGTCAGGTGCTGGGACTTCATCGCGACATCGACTCCGTCGGGTACAACACAAATATAACCGAGCGCCAGCGCCCCCTATTCCGCAGACTATGGTGGACGTGCTTCTGGCGGGATCGTTGGATCTCCGTGGCACTGGGGAGGCCACTGCGAATCAATCTCGACGACTCCGACACTCCAGATCCGCTAGTGACGGACATGGCTGCGGACTTGGAGGGCATACCGGAATCTATCTCTGCGGCATATCTGCCGAGAGACTTGCCGCAGTTGGCGGAGAAGTGGATTCAATTGATACACATGGCAAAGTTACTGGGCAAGATTCTCACACAATGCTACCAGCTTCGACGACCCAAACCAACAATTGCCCAGATCGATTCCCTAGAGTCAGAGATTTTGCGCTTCGGTTTGGCAGACCACCCAGACCCCATGCTGTCTCGATTGGCAACATTTTATCATTACCATTTGCAATTACATTACCAGTTGGTGCTCTCCATTCCCGCCCCCCTTCTTTCTCCTCCCCCCTCTTTCTCCCCTCCCCCCCCCCGCCCCCAATAAAAAAAGGGGGGGGGATGGGGGAGGGGATATAACATTCCAACTAATCGTTGTAGAGCCATCTTGGTCACATTCTATCGGCCTTGTAGTGCAGAGCTTCCTCTAGATCTTCCTACTTTTCGGCAGAGAGAATGGCAGCAGGAGATGCAATCAAAAGCCATGTCTGCCGCCTCAAAGACCTGTAATATTGTCTATGCTCTCGCCCAGGGCAACTTCTTATGCTTTGCTGGACCCATGACGTACGTCGTTCGATGCATTTATTTTGTTTGTTATAAGAAGGAAAGGAAAGAAAGAAAGAAAGAAAAAAAGGCACCATGTCCGGCCGAGTCAGATGCTAACGGTTGAGTTAGGCCTACGCTTCTGGTTCCGGCAATGCAGGTCTACCTTCTCAATTGCAAATTCGGCGACGCCTTATCAAGGCGTCTCGGATTAAATATGCTAAACATGTGCATGATGATCTTGGAAGAGTTACAACAAACCTACTCGGTCGCTTCCGTATGCCGAGGCATTTTCGGAAAAGCGATACAGCAGCTTTTCCCGGATGATGCTGCAAGTATTTCGCTATGCCATCCTCTCCCTGGACCAGATGCCATCACTGTGGCGGAGCCGATGCCATCGACGGCTTCAATTGTAGATCCTTCCCTTCCGGTGGAGCTATTCGGCTCGAGTGCTTCTAAAGCTGATTTCATCGATGCACTCACAGCTGAGGCATCCATCTTCAGCTTTGTTGATATGCTTAATCTAGGATGAAAAAACACAATTGCATGATGTGATGAATGATTTCGAGCGTATAGCTCTGGTTGGGTCTTCAATGCTAAACTTGGGTACTACGTTAGACATGGCAATATAATTGCATGTATTTAGAGCTGATGGGCAGCAAATAAGGCCCGTCTCGGGACGGAGCGAGCATGGAAGAAACGAGACACCCTGCACGTACCATAATCTCCACTGACGTTGCAAATATCAAATCGAATTTCGCCTCTTGCTATGACGAAAAGTGCGGATTTCCCATGCCGCTTCGAGATACAACACTAGGTCATACACCATAGCACTCTATTGCTAGTGAGGAGGAGAATGGGTAGCTATCACAAGAAAATAACGTAACGTGCCTTTACGATGCGGAAAAACACAGCCCCAAATGCCCACGATTACCCGAGCTTGACGTCTATACCGAATATGGGCTGTGTTTACAAGGTAGATCAGGCGTTTTGTTTTTGTATACACCTTCTTTTTTTAATAAAATATATCAACAATAGTGGTTTATTAGTGTTTGGCTAAGTAGGGGTTCTGACTCTGTAGATGCGTACGCAACGACAACTCATGATGCATGCTACGCATGGACTTCATTCACTTGGGTTATTTTCGTTTACCCGTTCGTGAATATAAATGCCAATGCTATATATCCAAACTCTCCTAGGTTCAGTAACTGTTCTTTCAATCTCCTACATCCTTTCTGTTGACAATCACGTGTGGTCACACGCGATGCCCTACAGCAACCACAGCCTGCCCCAGTTTTCCGTTTGCATGTATGTTTTTGATAAAAAGACTTGTTCTTCTTTTTGATAACTTTCCTAGCTTTCTAGATAGCCTTCATAATGTCTCGTGTCTCTCATCTTCACACTTTCTTATTGCAACCAGCATGTATTCGAATCTCAAATTCTACCCCACGCTCGTTTCCGTACCCAATAACCGCTGTCAAACTTTCCACCTCCCTCTATACCTACGGATTTCGAAGCCAACATGGTTACTCCATCAGCATTGACTCTGCGTCTCGTCTCACGAACGCCGCTACCGTCATTTGCCTTTAGTCAGGGGGCAAGTAACACGAAACATACGCTGTGGAAATAGCAACACCGAATAACGTTGATGTTAACACCCCAAGTGCATTTTAGTTCCCACCCTCTTCCCCCCACGGCTCTTCCCGCTTCTTCGCATCAAGTCATAGCTTGCTTCGACGATGGGGAAAGAAGCCTTCATTCATCCCATCCCCTGAGCAATTGAAGATTGTACGACTCTGCGCTTCCCAGAATGTTGTGGTGTCGGCGCGGCCTGGATCAGGCAAAACAGCCACGGCAGAAGCCATTGCGGCTGCCCACCCAGACAAGAGAATAGCGGTTATCCTTTATTCCAAGAGCCTTCAGCTTGAAACTCAACGCCGTCTTCTTGCGTACCCTAACTGTGAAAGTTTAACTTACCACGGGATGGCCAGCCGGCTCTTCGGAGGCATTGTCTGCCATGACGCAAAGTTATGGGAGCATAGGAGAAGAGTCCTTCATCGCAAGGAGCTCCCTGAATGGAATTTCGAGCCGTACGACATCATCATACTGGATGAATTTCAAGATTGCACTGAGCTCCTCTTCTGGTTGACCATTTGCTTTATCCTGGCCAACAAGCGGAAAAGTGGTCAATCGGCAAGGCTTGTCGTGCTCGGTGACGAGCGGCAATCCATCTACGATTTCCGTGGCGCCGACCACCGTTATCTCACTCTGGCTCCTCAGATACTCGATCCCATCAGCCCATATCCCTTCGTCAAGGTTCCTCTTAGCCAAAGTTTTCGTTTGTCGGTCCCGTCGGTTCAGTTCATCAACGATGTCTTTCTCGGTGGCGAATCATACATCACTAGCTCAAAGGACGGTCCTAAACCCATTGTTCTCAGATGCTTCCCTCGTGATCGCTATGCATTGGCAGAGAAGCTATCAGCAATAATTAAGCAGCATGGTGCCAGCAATAGCACCATTATAGCGCCTCATATACGTAACAGTAAATCTGTTCAAGATTTGGTCAACATATTAGCCACAAAGTATCGAATGCCGATTTCTGTACCGATCGACGACGAGGCTCCCTTGAAAGACAAGGTGACTGATGGGAAACTGTGCGTTTCGACTATCCACCAGTTCAAGGGAAGCGAGCGTGATCTGGTTATTCTTTTTGGCATCGATTCTTCGTTTTTCAGATACTTTGGCCGCGGTCTTCTAGACGACCGCTGCCCCAACGAAATCTTTGTAGCTCTGACACGCGCCGCGAAACAGCTCGTCTTGGTCCATCATGAGGACAAGAAGCTTATGGCTTTTGTGTCTGTGGACGCCTTATACAAAACAGCCGAGGTGGTGAACATGACAAGAAAAGAGGCCAAAATTGCACCGCCTGATGCACCTGGCCGACCTTTGGAGCTTGGGTTTGCTTTACCTTCATCAGTCGGCGTCCGTGACATGACCAGGCACGTCCGGGACGAAGGTCTTGATCTCATCGTCAAGCGTGATCTGTGTATCCGACAGCTCTCGCCACCTCTACCTGAGCATGAGCACATTAACCTACATGACACCGTGCTTTCGGACGAAAAAAGGAAGTTCCATGAAGCTGTAAGCGATATAAACGGCCTCGTCGTTGTAGCAGCCTTTGAACACCTTATTACTGGGATGCTAATGACTTTTGACCTCGACGAAAGCATTACTGACGCAGAGGTCCCAGTCTGTCCGCAGCAGTATGTCTCTTGGCTCTGTCGATACGCTTGCGAATACGAGGCTCGTCTGTCTGGCTATCTGCCGCGCGTTATCCAGATGCGAAATCACAAGTTCGACTGGATCAAGCCCGAGGACCTTGCCCTGGCCCAGAGTCGACTCCAAGATAAACTGAAGGATTCAGCTGCCAATATTAGATTCGAGGTTGAAGCGGATCAAGATTTTCATGTTGGAAATCAGAAAACTCGGCTTCGAGGCCGAGCCGATATCGTCGTTTCAGACTCCAACGACCACCAAAGCGTCGACACTATCTGGGAGATCAAATTTGCCTCGCAGCTGTCCAACGAGCACATCGTGCAGGCATGCACATATGCCTATTTACTGGCCCCGCAGTCTAGCAAGTTGTTTCGTGTTGTACTCTATAATGTGAGGGATGGAGAAATGTTGGAAATCGCACCGCGCAATGGACAAGAAGGGCTGCGGCATATGATTGAAAGCGTTTTAAGGCTCAGGTGGACGATCGAAGGAAAGATGGAAGATGGAGCATTCATCAAGTCTTGCACAGAGGCGATGCTGGAGTTATCAAACCTGGATAATTCAGGGGAGTGAGAGGTGTGAGCTGGAGCGGGCACTGGGAGCAAAGCTCTTACCGTACACCGATAGCATTGGCAGGGAGACAAGAGAGATGATGTTGACAACCCGCAATAGCAGTGGGCCGCCAATGAGATTGTATTTTGCCCATCGTATAGCGTTGCTTAGTTTGCACATTGCAATTGTATGAACAGAATGTCGTGTTTATCTTTCCATCCTACTGAGCGCACGTCGCAAGCGTCAAGCCAGACTCCTGCTGCTCATCGCCCCATTAGATCGAATTATTGGTTGAACTGGCACGATAACGATATTTTACCATACTGAATCCATTGGACGTCATCTTCAAAGACGTAGAGTTTACATACATATAGTTTTCCGGCGTGAGTGGTAAGGAATTCATCGGATTTCTCGTAAATATCTATTGGATCATGCAGCATCTAGTTCTGATTAGATCATATTCCGGCTTCTTGTATCACGCGGCGCTGACTTGGGTCACTATGAAGAGATGGTATTCGAAGCTTAGTGAAACTATGATATTGGGGGCATTGGACATTCCCCAAACTCCCTCACTTGTACCGTCGCTTTCTCGGATATGGGGCATAACTGAGAAAGCATGCTCCCATTTGTTTGTCAAATTCTCCGTGCCACTGGCTTTGCTCACGAACCGGCATCTCCCAAGGTCGAACAGCTAGCTGGACATTACGGACCACTAATCGTTCTAATTACAGCATCGCTGATATTCTTGGGGAAAAGAGAAGCAAAATTCGGGTCGAGCGTTGAAGTAGTATCTGTAAGGTTCACGCAGCCACGAGGCGCCTCTTTCCCATCCAGCCGATCTTGTATCCACGATATTGCTTTGGGTGCTCCAATAATTCCGTATTTGACGTGACTCAGATTCGTCGAGTTGGCTCTCTCGTAATGGACCGATACTCCCTGTTCACAGTAGTCGCGTACCATGACATCTATTTTCTGGACGTCAGATATATGATCAATGACACTCTGATACACATATAGTGGAGCTTTGATCGCGGTTGGTGGCATGTCATTCTCTTTGTGGAAAGCTTTGACGAGCTCCGCGGTGAGCTGTGGTATGGACTCATCCTTAAACATGGCCAGAATATCCTGGTTTGCGAGTACGACCGCGCTTGGTTGTAGGCACCGGTGCAGTGGGCTGTAGAATAAATCCCGATGCTCGTCCTTCAGCGATTGGTCAATGGATTTCTTGAGATCCGGATGCTGAGTGGCCAAGCCAATCAGGGCTGATGGTATGAGGGCCGCGCTTGGCCCCTTGTTGAGGTTAAATATTCCGATTGGATCTTCCAACGCTGGAAGCCCTCCCATCGCAGCGCCGACAACCTCAAGCTCTGGGGCATAGAGCTCCTGCATGGTGACCGCTGCGTGGGTGGCGGACGCACCTCCGGAATAGCCCCAAAGGGCGATCCTTGGCTTCGACCCGATTCCCGTGATGTGGCCGGACCGTGTTGCAGCCCTAATGCCGTCGAGGATCGCATGACTGGTGATTTTGCTTGCTGTAAACGACGCCTCTGGACCCTCAAAATCCGGCACGATGACAATCGCTTTCTGGACAAGCACCGCCTCTGCGAGGAGTAATTGAAGTTCAATAAGAGTAGAGCGGAGCAACGGATTGCTTTGCGCTTCACGTTGAATTGAATAAGACGGGCTGCAGTCAATAGTTGCAGAGTCTTCGGCCATCTGCAAAGATAGCAATTTGTTATAGTCAGCATCGGGGGGGATCAGAACCGTCAAAACAGTCGCAGTGGGCTGCTCTCGACTGTCAGTTGTTCGGTAAAGAATCTGGTAGGCTTTCTCTACATGAGCCGGAACCCATTCGTAAGCGGTAATTGGTGAGGGCGGCTCTCTGTGGTTTATTATTTCGCCTGGCGAGAATCTTCCGATGTCTTCTGGCACAGCGTAGAAGGCATCTTGGCTTGGAGGCAGGCTCGGCTGTAGGCGCGGTTTGTGTTGGAGATGAAACCCGCAGACAGAGGCGGCCAAGGACGCCGCCAGCCAGTAAGAAAGAGAAACCATCATCGAACTTTCTTATGTACCACAGCAATGCCTGGCTATCGCGTGGCGGAGCTCAGGCTGCCACTCGGATTGGGCTTTTAGGCGAGAGAATTGACTGCCGAAATCGTGTTTAACAAGCACTCCCCAATGCATTGCCAACATTAGGCTGCGATGGTCTCTCTTTTCTCTCTCTCTCTCTCTCTCTCTCCTTTGCGTATTACAAGCGATGCGAGCAGCGAGCTTTATTTATATCACCTAAATGAAAAAAAAAAAAATCAAAAAATATTAAAAGAAAAAAATCAAAAACAAACATAGATAAGAATAAATAAAAAATAAATAAAATAGGGGGATTGTGCTGCTGCTATAAAACAAACTGAGACATATGACATGTCCGCATTTCTCTCTGACCATGGCTGGAAGCACAGGTGGTAGGTATGTGACACGTTAGACGATGCTTTCTCTCGTACATTTTTTTGCTCTCGCGTATATAAATAAAATGATGCCTATTTTCCTGTTGCACAACCACTCACCCGATTGGCGATTCATGCAAAGTACGAGTATTACCATATTGCTAGCTCTGTAACAACAAGCATGGCCAATAACGTTTTACACGATGTTGCCTTAGCACCAGGAGTTAAACACACAAGGGTTATCACGTGCAGGCGGGTTCCCGCATATGTACCAATTGCAATTTACAAACATGTCTCACAAAACTGTCGTCCTTCTATAAGTTCTCGTCCTGCTGCAGCACCGTCATTCAGATGATGACCGCCATTACGAACGAACGAGGTACAAAGGTTCAAACCCACCGTTGTTTCGGGTTGCTTGGTGTTTCTTCCGAAGAGAGAGACAAGGGTAGAGTTGTTACAGCACTGCATCACAAGGCATGACTATGTACACTATGTAGGGCGTAGTTTTAACCTTTAAGCAATAGGTTTAGGTCAGAGTAGCCACTAGTTGATGCTTATCAACCATCACCGTCGCCGCGCTCCCACCTAATCGACCTTCTACTCCAACAGAAGACATGACTAATGACTAAATCGGCCTCTTCACCGGCAATCTGGCCGAACATCATCAGTCCACCCCGTCGGTTATTGCAATGGGTCTACAGATGCTTTCGGCCGGGACGATCAACAGCGTGTGTGTGGGGGGGGGGGGGGGGGGGGGATTGGCCGGAACAGCCAGGATGGATTCCAAGCTCGGTGACACAAACTTCGAGGTCAGACGAGAGGCCTAGTACAACTCCGGTTCGAGCAGCTACAGGGGGGAAACCTGTGGTCACAATGAGGCAAATAAGGCCTTGTAAGCTAAGCATAAGGCGCTTAGCATCAATAGATCTTTTTAGTCTTAGGAGCTTGGTCGGGCATCTCTTGTAATTCTGCACAAAAGTTGGTCGAATTAATTTGACTCAAGATGCTCATATATACAGTATACCTAAATATCTACATATTGCTGAACATCGTACTCATCACCACATGTAAAATCGCCACCCGTAACCTCTTTTTTTCCTTTTTCCAATACTTTTCTTATCCGAGGCTATACTATATAGCTAGTCTATTATAGTCCCGGCCCAAAGGGATTTCTCAAACACATGTTTATAGCTAGCTTCTCAAGTAACTCGAGGTCAGCTTACGTTTGAACATAGTAGTATTACTAATGACGCTCAACGCAAAGAGTGATTATTAATGTGCTTGTTATTTATAAGCGTTGGCAGCTGGGGGAGAGGTTTGTTCTTTTGGCATAGCAAGTTAGGGGGCTACAGCTACTAAGTTATTGATATTTTTGATTTTCATGAACCATGATTGACGATTTTTTTTTTTTTCAAAAATTTAATTATAATCATAAAATCACTATAATTTGCGTGAGAAATCGCCCGTATTCAAATGCCGTGCTACCATACAATTTGAAAAAAAAAAATTGGGAAAAAAAAAAAAAAAAAGGCCGGGCGACTAGGAGCGGGGAGTCCGGACTCAGATGCGATAGATATTGGCATCGAAAAAATAGGTATGCAGGCCGATATGGCCCAATAGGATGCCGTTCGTGAAGGGGGGGAGGGGGGAATTAGTTACATTCATGCCCTGGTTAGTCGACGTTCCACATAACCGGAGAGATAGGTATAAAAGAGCAAGTAACACGCGGTCGACTCACGATGGGTAATTGAAGCCCTGTTCTTCATTTGCATACGCGCCGTCGAGGTTCTGGAATCTGGGTTTTCTCAGGGTATATATAAAGCATCAAACCATGGTTTCGCCCAAGTGGCTCCTCTTGCAACTGTCTTCCGTGCTGCTGCCAATAGCTCGCGCGGAAACAGCTCACCAACGAAGACATGGCATCAGCCAATCCTCCCCAATCGTCGACCTAGGATACGCCAAGTATCGTGGCGTCAGGTTACCCGCCGGTGTAGATGAATTCCTGGGCATGAGATTTGCCCAAGCGCCCCTGGGCAAACTCAGGTTCCGAGCACCGCAAGATCCAACCCCAGAGAAATCTGTTCAAGATGCCTCCAAGGTTTGTACAGTCCATTCGAAAGAAGGAGGAGGAGGAGGAGGAGGAGGAGGAGGAGGAGAAGAAGGAAAAGGGTTTCAACATGTTTTGACAATCATTGCCAGTTCGGACCCATATGTCTAGCCATGGACCAGCCAGCAGACGCCCGACTCTCAGAAGACTGCCTCTTCGTCAACGTCTACAAGCCATCAGGAGCAGACTCCAACTCCAACCTACCCGTCTGGGTGTACATCCAAGGCGGAGGCTACGCGGCAAATTACAACCCAAACTTCAACGGCACGGAAGTCATCAAGCAGTCTGGCGACGGCCTCGTCTTCGTCAACTTCAACTACCGCGTCGGCGCCTTTGGTTTCCTTGCCAGCGAGGATGTTCGAAAGCACGGCGATCTCAACGTAGGCCTTCTCGATCAGAGAAAGCTGCTGCATTGGATACAAAAGAACATCAAGCAGGTACACACATACACACACACATACACACACACACACACATACACACACACATACACACACACATACACACACATACACACACACATACACACACACACACATATATATATATATATATATATATATCCTCCCTGCCTTGTAGATACGCCTTGCTTCTTTTGCAGCTGACAACGCAATAGTTCGGCGGCAACCCCAAACACGTCGTCATCCAAGGCGCGTCCGCCGGCGCAGGTTCCGTATCGCACCACCTCACAGCCTACGAAGCCAAAAAGGACAACCAGCTCTTCCTAGCAGCCATCATGGAGAGCCCCTTCTGGCCCACGCTCAGGACCGTCGCGGACATGGAGCTCCAGTACCAGCGCGTCCTCGGCAACACCGGCTGTCCGTCCCTCGACTGTCTCCGCGGCTTAGACGCGCAAACGCTCTTGAATGCCACCCCGCCGGAGCCGTTTGTCGGGGCGGCAAGCAGCGACCCTCTGCCGCTGTGGTACTGGCTCCCCGTTATCGACGGAGATCTGATCACAGATCGCCTGTACAGCCAGTTTGAAAGGGGAAACTTCATCCAAGTGCCCATCATAGTCGGCCACGACACCAACGAAGGGACCTTCTTCGCCTTCGAAGCCACGGCGCCAGACCAAGTCGAGACCTTCATGAAGAACAACTACCCCTACCTGGAGGAATCCCAGCTGAAGAGAATCAGCCAGGCCTACCCACTCACGATACCGCTCCCAAAGCATTCCGCGTACTTCCCGTCCGCGGAGGCGGCATACGGCGACTCGACGTTCACCTGTCCCGGAAACGCAATCGCCACGTCCGTGGCGCAATTCTTTGATCCGCGCCGCGTCTGGAACTACCACTACAGCGTGTTAGATCCGGACAACGTAGCCAACGGACTTGGGGTTCCTCACACCTTTGAAACGAGCGCCATATTCGGGCCCGGATATTCCGACGCGCCGGCAGCGTCTTATTTCACAACCAACGCGGCCATCGTCCCCGTCACTATGCACTACTTTATCAGCTTCGTGACCAAGTTGAATCCGAACATTGCAAAGCTCTACTCGGCACCGAATTGGGACCCCTGGGGTCAGAGCACCGGAGAGCGCATCAGGCTAGAGACCAACAATACCGCCATGGAGCCTGTGCCTCTTGATCAATTGACGAGATGTGATCTCTGGAGGAGTCTCCAAAGCTACACTCAGACGTAGTAACCGGTTGAGAGGATTGAAGAAGAAGCATAAAGAGGGGGTAGCAAAACATATCGCTAGGCCTAAAAATAAAATTGGAAAAAAAAAAAGAAAAAAGGAAAAGAAGAAAAAAAAAAAAAAAAAAAAAGAGAAAGAGAGAGAGAGAGAAAGAGAGAGAGAGAAAAGAAAAAAAGAAAAGAAAAAAAGTTTACTGCTTGTCAGACACGTTCACCCAACTCTGTTTACCCAAACTATGGTGATGGCGATAACCACGCACAAAAAAAAAAAAAAAAAAAAAAAAAAAAAAAAAAAGCACCGAGTGAAGAAAAATTTCGATTCAAGGTTTTATTCATTATGTAGTGCTCAACAGTCCGCATGATTCTTACCCTAGTCAATTTTCAGGTCCATTCTCGCATATCCTATACTCCATACTCCATACTCGACACTTAAACACTATTGACATTGTTATCAGGTTCGTTCCCGTCATTGGTGACTTAGCTTTCCCGCATCGCAAGAACAATGGACGTCAGCTGGTCAATCTTTTGCTGAAGCTCCAAAATCTGAACCTCAACCGACGACGGCGCATCCATGTCGTCCTCCCCTCGTATCCGACTGGCATGGGGCAATTTCAACGCGCCAGATCTGCGAGGAGACGCAAGAGAGGGGCGGCCCGCGACGGACGACTGCCTACCAGCATCCGATCTCCTGCGCCTGCCTTTGGACTCTCTTGGGCCCTTGAAACCACGGAACTCGTCGTCGTCGTCTCCCTTGTATTTGAGATACTCGTAAAATTTGATAACGGCAATTATGGGCGCGTGGGTCACTTTGAGAAGCCAGATCCTACCTGCGCGGTACTTGTGGTCCCGCGGAAAGATGTACCGCCAGGGGCGGAAAAGGACTAAAGAAACAAGGTTGAATGGAGGGTAGAAGTGCGTCAACCGGTTGCTGGTCGAGGCCTCCAGCACGTAGACGCTGTACACGTAGAGGTACTCTTCCTTGGCGTGGGTGATGACGCGGGAAAAGCTGTTTGAGAGCATACCGGTAAGAGAGCCCATGAGAAGGAAGGAGGATAGGGTGATGAAGATGATCATCAAGGGAGGGCCGAAAATAGGATCGATCTGGTCCATGACCTCGAAGCCCACGTAGCTCGAGCCGTAAAAGATCTTGGTCAGGATGCCCGTCATCTTACCGAGGCTAAAATAATCTCGCCCGACGAGCGAAAAGGTGGTGAGGAAGCCCAGGTAGACCACGACGACGAGCACCATGAACTTGAGAAAGTCCTTGCCCATTTCCTTGAGACAGGGGATCAAGGTTCCCCAGTAAGGGCTCAGGCTGAGGATGGAGCAGATGCGAGGGATCATGAAGAGGGCCTCCAGGGCCAGCACATCAAACGCCAAGTCGTTGAAGCGCAAGTCCTCCCGCGTGATGCCGATGATTCCTTTTGATCCTGGTTAGCACACATTCGTTGGGGGGGGGGGGAGGGGCGCCGGTTCGCCGGATACGGTGGAGAAGGCAACTCACTCAACACGGCAAAGGTGAAGCCGATGAGAATCATGATCATGTCAAACAGGTTCCAGATATCCGTTGCGTAAAAGATGGCTCCAGCGTCAGACCACTCGCTCAACTCGTCGTAAAAGAAGGCAGCAATCCAGAAGAATAAGGCGATTTCGGGACCGGTGAGGCGGCTTTCGTCGCGCACGATGAGGACGGAGTAATACAAGCACAGGAACACGCCGAAGAACAAGACCTCCCAGCATTTGAGGTACTTGGGCACGCGAAGTCGGGAATAGGGATCCGACGTGAACGGGTTATAGAAATGGGGATGCTTGGTCGAACTGACGGACATTGTGTCCCAGAATACAATATCACCGTTCCAGATGCCGGAGATGATCTTCTGCACGACATGCTGGCTAAGAAACCTCTTGGCATTGGCGACGGCAGCAATCTCGAGAGCATTCAGCCCTTCAAAGGCAGCCGTTGGGTCGTCATCCTCGCCCTCATCGTCCTCGTCATCCATGCTAAGATTGGTCAAGCGAGAAAGGGATGACAGAAGCTGGACTTTCTTGGACGAGCTACCCACATGTGGGTGGGCAGAAGAGCCGTCAAAGGTGGCCAGCACGCGGGGGATCAAAGGAGAGCGCTCGCCAGTTTCAGGATCCGACCCGCGGCCGTGATCAGGCTGCGGCTGGTATAGCTGTTGCTGCTGATGTTGCTCCTGCTGCTGCCGCTGCTCCTGCTGCTGCTGCTGCTGCTGAGCCTTGGCCTTCTTATGATCAGGAATCTCGTAGAGGCAAAAGGCTACAGCCTCGCGCTCCGAGTGGTGGGTCAGAAATCTCCACGCTACAATCTCACAGGCATTGGACCGAGCCTCGCCGAGGCCTTGGTTGTCACGATCCAGAGCATAGTGCCATTTAAGAGCCCTAGGCGCGGGTGATGAGTGAGCCAAGCACGCATCAGGGCCGTGGACAGGCACAACGAAGACCTACAAAAGAGCGTTGACGATGGCCGGGTTCACGCAGGTATCGCCCAGATGGTCGACCAGGAGACGGAGGCAGCTGCCGGCAGACGTCGTGCGCAGCTGGTCAAAGGTGCTGGGCAGCTCGACGGCGTCGGTGAAGTACTGGGACAGCTTCTTGACCACCTGGCGGAACGAGTCGTCCGGGGCGATGTAAGGGAGCTCGACGTAGTCGTATCGAGCGGAGAAGGGACTCCCCTCACGGACAGGCTGGGGCTTGAGCTTGACGCGGATAGGCATCTTCTTGTTCGGTGGCCGCGTCCAGCGGATGCCTCCGAAGTGTCTCGATCTTGAACCAAACAAATAAAAAAAAAAAAGAATGGCAGAAGCGAATCAAAGAAGCACAAGAGTAGAAGAAGCAGAGGAGAGAAGTTGGAAACAAAAAAAAAAAAAAAACAACGGAGAGGAGACCAGACGAGGTTGAGATGGACGAGATGGAACTCCCCAGCTGTCGAGCTCGGCGACGTCAATCCAGTCTTGGCGCGGCAGCGTGGCCTGTGCGTGGCGCAGGTGACTTGTGTGTCGGCCGCTGCTGCTGCTTTCTGGTGCCAGGGGGGACTCGCTCGGCGATAGACACCGACAGCGTTTGGGGCTGCGCGATGCTAACATGACCCAAGTAGCTGCTACATTAGCTCGCAAACCGCTCAGCCGCACATGCCCCAATGAGAAGGGCCGCCGCTGCCAAGGTTATAGTGCGTAGAGCAGGCACTAGGCAGGTACTGACTGACTGTACTGCTTTCTTTCTTCTTTGATTCGTTTCAGCCATCGCCGCTTGTGGCGCCTCTTTTTTTCTTTTCTCTCTTCTCTCTCTCTTCTCTGTCTTTTTTTTTGGAGCCCTGAAACGTCATGCAGATCCCTGTTGTTTTGGGACGAAGCTCTCCAATGGGAAATGCGCGTGGCGCAGGATGGCCTCGAATAGGCAATTGTTCAAGACAACAGATTTGACCTCTTTTTTGCAATGGGCAGAAAAACCCCGAGCACTTTTTGTCCAACATTTCGTCCTCTTTCCGTCCTCCAAAAAAAAAAAAACCCCCCATTTAATTATCCTTTGCCGCAAAATCGTAAAAAGGATGCCAGCAAGAGCCCATTTTTTTTTTCGCCGTTTCACGCAAGCAACTCCCCATATAGCTGCCCCCTTCCCCCCCCCCCCCCCCCTCGGCACAGGGTGATGTCGGGGCTACCCGAAATCATACCTCACCTACCTTTTACGTTGTGCTGCCGCCAGCAGTGCTCCGTACCTGCCTGGTAATAGTACCTTGTAGTGACCATTGTAGGGGAAACCCTCATTTACCCACCGCCATATTGATAGGTACCGTATTAAGCAGCAAAGGCAAAATCAAGTACCTATCGCAAGCCCAAGATCGAATCGATGCATCTCCTCACTCAGCTTGGTCCGGGCCGTTGCACTCGGGGGCCACCAATCGGCAACTGCGAAAACGGCAACCAAGACAAACAAACAAAACAAAACAAAAAACAAACACGTACACAATAAGCTCATTTTTGCTTGCTGGCTGGCAGGAACTGTATAATAACTTACTACCTCTACCTTAGTACCTACCCAGCACCCAAGGCAGTGCTATGAGTCTATGACCTAGTACTTCATGTACCTACCTCACCTCTCTGTACATACCAGTGAGATTGCCAAGGTACTGGGTAGGGTACTCTGTGCGTGCGTATACGTTTTTGAATGCAAGGAGAAAGACTTGGGAGCCACTCCATCAGGTGCCTAAACCTACCTGTACTGCCTAGGTACTACCTGGTAGTAGGTAGTAGGTATTACAGAGCAGCCCGCCGCTGAAACATGGAGACCGCCCATTGTCCGGTGTCACAATAGATCGTTTCCATTCAGCGGTTGTTCTTGTTCAAATCCTCCTCACAAGCCTCGATTATTCCGCCAAAAAGCACCGCCATACTGTATTTGCCCAACACCATTCTATTTATACCAACACCCACCCTCCCACAGGCAGAGATTCATCGCCTCGCTGCACCATCCATTGGCCGCATTGCTCGACTAATGTATGCCCGGTTGCGACTTGCAGGGGTCAATACGAACAAGGCACAACGGAGTACCGAAGCCCAGCAAAGCAAAGCGAAGCACGGAGCGGTGCCTTTTGGTAGCTTTAGGAGGTACTAGTGGCAGCCCTATAACCCGGCTCTGACCTCTCCCTTCTCGCAGTTCATCTCCCCCAATCGCCAGGGCTTTTTCTTATCTTGCGCCGACTCGCACCACAACAAGCCCGCGAAAAATGATCGTGGCCGCTCTGCCGCGGCCGCCCGCCATCGCCGCCCTCTTCGTGGCCTCGAGCCTCCTCCAGATCGCCTCCAGCCATGCGCTGCCCCGGGAAACGAAGACGATCGCGGTCCGCGAGCTGAGCGTGGCGGCGTGGCCCATCGCCGCCACGCCGGCTGCAGAGCTCTCGCCGGGCGAGATGCTGATGCTGCGGCGGGACTTCAACACCGTCTGCGGCTACATCGGGGGGGATCCAAACTTCCCAGCCACGTGCCTGGCCGGCTCGCACTGCGCCGTCGACGTCGAGAACAAAGCCATCGGCTGCTGCCCGGACGGCGCGCCCTGCACGGGGGGCATCTTCACGGGCTGTGTCGATGTCAACAGCCCGCCGCAGACGGAGCTCAACCCGTATGTCTACACCTGCTCCGGCGCTCAGGTGTGCTACCTGAATCATTTTGACGGGGGCTACTTCCAGTATGGATGCGGCTCGGCCTCGCATCTGGCGACAACGGTGGCCACCACGGCCGTCAGTCGCCTGCCTGTGGACTTTAGCCTCGTCTCCGTCAAGTTGACGGAAACGCCAACGCTCCTGTCCAAGCCGACGACGATTGGATCACGAGCCTCGACCGAATCCAATCCTAGGACCACGGCTAGCTATGGGACCAAGACCACGAGCGGATCTGGCAGCTCTGAGACGAGTGTGGGCACCGGCTTGAGCTCGACCTCGACCTCGACCTCGACCTCGACCCCTGACCCCTCGGCGCCGACTTCCAGCGGCAGCTCGAAAACCGGACCCATAGTCGGAGGCGTGGTTGGTGGTCTCGCCGGCCTTGTTCTCCTGGCCGGTCTGATTTTCTGGTTCCTCCGTAGAAAGAGAGCAGCCATGCCCTCCCAATACATCACGTAAGCGAACCACATTGCCTTGAAAAAATTTTTTGGATCGATTTCCTTTTTTTTTTTCTTTTTCTTTTTTTTTCTTTTTTTTTTTGGTTATTAAGATACCAATTTACTGACACTGGAAAAAAAAAACCACAGGCCATCGGGTGAAAAATACGACGATAGCCGCACCTACCCTCCCAGCGCCGCTCTCCTGACGGACGAAAGGGGCGTTCGCGAGTACGAATCTGAACTCACTCCGATCCAGCAAAGGCCCAGCAAACCCGCCCCGCAGCTTGGTGACATGGGACTGGCCGTCCCCGTTGACCCTGGATACAGCAGGCCGTCGGACGAAATCCCCCTCACTCAAGGTGCCCTCAAACCAGAGGCTGGCGCAGCCCCCGAGCCCGAGTCCGAGGCAGATCCCGGCCCGTACAACCCACGGAGACGAGGCGCCGGCGATGGCACCTCTTTCTGGTCACAGACCAGAACGGAAACTCGGCCTCGAGGCAGGCCATGGGTTTAGAATCAGCTCCAATTGATACCCCTCCAAGAATTTTTTTTTCAATTTTTTTTTTCTGTTCTTTTTTCTTTCTTTCTTTCTTTCTTCTTTTTGTACATGCTGAATCACAGCGGCAGCCTCTTTGCATACCGTTTTTGTAATAACTTAAAACCCAATACCTACCTCCCCCCCCCTAACTAACTAGGCCATTCAACTGTTCTCTAGGCTGGAAAATAATGAACATTCTCAGCCCCTCCATCGTCACACACACTCATTCATTCGCCTTTTCTCCCATTTATTATTTCGTTTTTTTCTTTCTTTCCCTCTTTTTTTTTCGGCTTTAGGCGCGTGTATCGGAAATAGCTGGCCTTTTTTTTTTTTTTTTTTGCTTCCCTGCGCGTACGTACGTACATTATTGCCATTCAACACAGCTGGAAGAAAGGCGTGGAACTGGGACGATACACACAAGTATCGAGCTGGTGAGCAGAAATGCATTTTAGAATACCAACAAGGTACTATACTGCTTCGAATACATGAAAAATTACCGCAGTGTATCATGAGATGAGCATGGTGTCAACGGCACCCCTCCTCAGATTCTCTCCATTGCCAAACGTAGGAGTGTGTGTATATTCCACAGAAGCAGGCACGCCCTAATGGGAATTACTACCCGTTTGATGCGCCTCTCTCAAGACTTGTCGCCCTGCCCGCCGATGGACCAAACTTTCAAGGACGATTCGTCAAAGATTCTGCCACGATGAGAATCGCCGTCAATGGCTGCTCCCGTTGGTCCAGCACCAACATCGCGCTCTGGCGGATACCCCCAGCCTCCTGAGCACGTCGCCGCAACAGAGCCGCTGGAGTGCACAACCGTGCTTCCGATGGGCGAGTCATGCGCCTTCCACGCCCAGGCGGGCTCGACAACATCATTCTGCATGCCGACCCCTTCCCATACCGCCACCGAACCGTGCTGTGTTCCGGCCCAGACTTCAAAGCCCGCGTCTCCTGGGAAGATGTCAAAGCGCAGCCGCTGCTGCGTGGCGGACTTGCGGCCCTTGAGCACGGCCAGGAGCTGCCCGGTGCCTCGAATGTCATACACCAGCAGCCCATCCGCTCGACGCTCGTTCACGACAAGGTACCGCCCGCAGGGGCTCCACGCCGTCTGCACGATTCCCTGGCCTCCCAGGCTGACGCCAAACGATTTTTCGTCAGCATCAGCGATCGACCAGTTCGCAACAACTCTGTCAGTGCGGTGGAGATCGTACGTGCCCATCCAGCGGGTCCAAGTGCCAGCCGCAAGGATGGACCCGTATCCGTCGACGTGCGTGGGAGGCGACGCTGCCAAGGCGGCCACTGTGCCTTTCATGCCGACGCCGCTACCCTTGGAGATGTGTCGCCGGGACGGGATCGTCGGAACGGTCAGGGCTGGGCCATCAGAGCAATGGCCAGAAGCATCGAAGAGGTCGATGCGGTTTGCTGAGCCGCAGACAAAGTGCGTCCCGGGGTATTCCCAGAGCAGAGAAGCCGGGGTGATGTACTGCTCCGACTCCATGCGGATGAGCTTATAGCTGTAGAGGGGGCGACTCGCGACGCCCTCCGCGGCAGCCCCCTCCTCCGGCTGGGGAAACGCATGGTAGAGGTGTATGGGGTGATCGCGGCAGCCGACCAAGAACGTCTGAGATGCGGGATTGGCCAAGGAGAAGTAGGGCGCGCCGGCGAGGGTTTGTGTGGGCTCCGGGAGCTTGATGCTGGCTTGACGGTGCAAATGGCGCGGTTCCCCTGCAGCTCGCAGGAGGTCTGCAGGAAGAATGGAGGAAGAGACGGTTTGGTCGGAAGATAGGGCCAGGATGGAGGTGCCATCAGCCGTCCACTGAGCAGAGGTGTAAAAGCGTCGGTTCCCGGGCTCAGGAGAGGCCTTCTCCGGGGGGTGCCGGTGGTGACTCGGGCTTCCGTCTTCCGTCTCGCCGGACGAACGACTCTCACCCAGTCGCGACGTGCTCAGGCTGGCACGTCGCTCGGCAAGCAAGAGGACTGCGGGCGCATGCCGCTGTCCATCGCGCTCCTCTGCGAGACAGGGCGCTTCATCACCAGCCTGGGCCTGGTCCATAGCTGCGCTGGTGGCATTGCTGCCCTGGTAGACAAGGCTCGTGCCGCTCCACATTCATCACAGCATGGTCGATGTGCTGTGGCGCTGCGAGAAGAGAGAGAGGGAGAGAATCAAACCGGAACTCAGATTCGAAGGCCAGGCATGCGAGGGGCGAAATTGGGGAGGGAAACAAGGGGGAAAAAAAAAAAAAAAAAAAAAAAAAAAAGAGGGACGCTGGATGAGAAATCGCCGAAAATCAAGGTGCCTTGTTAGCGCTTAGGTACTAGGTACTACATACTACTACTACTACTACTTACTACTACTACTTACTACCTGGTACTACTACTGTACTACTACTATCCGTACCCAGGGTTTAGTACCTTGGGTTGGTTAGATCTAAAATCGCCTGCCAGACGACGTCACTCCAGCACCTTTAGGGTTGGAAATGACTCTGCACTCCGTATTTGGTGCATAACCACCACTGCCTTAGCAGGTACCTAGGTAGTAGGTACTGTAATATCGCACGCACTTAGTGCCCAAGTTACTGTTAGGTACTAAGTAATTAGGTACTACTAGGTATAGTAGGTACTACTCAGGAGGTGGTAAGGCAGTGTTCAACCCCTTCTTATTCCATGCAGCGCATTAAAAAAAAAAAAAAAAAAAAAAGGGCAAGTTTTCTCTTTCCTTGGCGCCTGCGCCTTTCAAGCACCACCATGCACGGCATGGAAATCTCACCCAAGGAGCCAGTCTAAAGCAGATCAACTTCAGGGCTACATAAACAGCGCTTGGAGCTCCCTCTTTTAGCGCAATGCGCCGTGTGTTTTAGCGGCACGCTTTAGCTTCCGGGGGCTTTCGCAGCTGCCCAATGGCTGGGCGTGATAGCGATCAAAATGCCAGCAGCAGTGGGTGCGTTTGGGTGAGCACCTACGGAGTACAAAGCATGTACATGTACCATTGCACGGGGGGTGAGCACTGTTGCATGTCTTTTTCATGTCTTTTTCGAGGAGGTGCCCCTACTTTTTGTACCTAGCGCCCGTATCCCGGCGTGCCAAGACTTCCCGAAAGCGACGAGGTACACTTAGGTGCCAAAAGTCTGCGAACGCATTACAGTGCGCCACCTAACTGTATTAAAAATCTATATCTTAATTTAATATATAATTATATTAATATAAAGATAAAAAATATTTAAATTATAATAATAAATAAATTAATAATTAAATTTTTATAATATATTATTTTTTATCTATATAATGCTATTTTTATTAAGTAATTATAGCTTGAAATTTATAATAAAAAATATTTTATAAATTACTTAAAAATACAGTATCATTAATACTGTATTTTCTACTATAAGCTACTATAACTATACTATATAAAAAACCTATAAGTTTATAATTAAAAAACTATATAAAGAATTAATAAAAAATAATTCAGTATAAATAAATAGAAAATATAATGGCTTATTAATAAAATATTAAAAAGCTATATTATAGTTAATTTTATAGAATTTTTTATTTATATTTAAAATATGGTAAATTTTTAGTGTATATACATAGTAAGAAAATCTCGTGTTCGCAGACTTTTGGCACCTAAGTGTACCTCCGGCACTACCAAGGCCGCCGCAGCCCACAGCACTCTCAGACGGCGCCAAGTGCTGCCCAAGCCGCTAGGGGCACATGTACCGCTCCGTAACCCCGTACTCGCTAGCCGCGTACCAGCTACCGCAAGCTCATCCATGGCTCATCCATCTTTGGCCGGTGACAACCTAAACCGCCTTGTTTTTTTTTTCTTTTGCCCGTCTCCCCTCTGACCGCGCGCTCACTTTCGTCTGACCCTGAGAACCGCCTCCGAGCAGATCTTTGACCCCCGGTTGAAGCCTGTCGGCTGCCGGAATATCAATCGATCCATCGCTTCCCGCCTGGCCAGCCGCCTGTTCCCCTACCCGACGACCATGAATCCCGCATAGCTCGCCGTTTCCCCAGTCATCTCTTCGCCCCATCGCGGCCCTCAACCCGACGAACGAACTGCCCGACAACCATCAAAACTCGACATCGCGGCAAGGCCAAGGCTCGTCTCTCCCTTGCCAGCGCTTTTCTCCCGACTCCTCGCGACCCCGCCGCAAGCCGCATCTGTTGACTCATCGGCCGATTCCGACTTGAGGGGAAGCGATTCTCCATCTCTCCCTATCTCTCTCTCTCTCTCTCTCTCTCTCTCCACACACAGTCAGCCTCGAACTTTTTTTCCATCGACGCCAAACATCATGGAGGCCTCTCCCTTGGCAATGGCCATGGCCTCCACGTGCGAGAGTCTCAAGACACCCTCCTACACGGAGCTGATTGTTTCCATGTGAGCCGCCATCGTCATTCCCTCACCGGCTTTTTGACTTGTCTCGGTTCTGACGATCCATCGCAGCATCATTCTCGTCGGCCTTTTGATCTCGTACCTGCCACAACACTATCGCATCATCTCTCGCGGCACTTCCGAAGGCATATCCCCTTACTTTGTTCTCCTGGGCACCACTTCTGCCACTGCTGGCTTTGCCAATATCCTTACCGTCGCGCCCTCGCGCAAGGCCATTGGCTGCTGCAAAGAGCTGGAAACATTTGAATGTGCCGCGGGACTGCTCGGTGTTGCCCAGCTCGGAACGCAATGGCTATGCTTCACTGCCATGTACGTCAGCACATCTTGACCCATGTATAGCCCTCTGACGAACTGCGCTAACTCTTTACTCTTCGTTCCCTCCCCTTTCGCAGTCTTGTGCTATTCCTCATCTTCTTCCGATATCGCGAAGCCAACGTTCCCCAGGAAGAGCTTGGTGGAGAGAGCCCCAGATGGCAAACGGCTGTCGCCGTGGGTGGCCTGTGCATCCTCCACGGCTTGGTTGTGGTTGCTCTGACGGGCGTTTTTGCCATTGCCATGCCCAATCAGCTCAACTTCTGGGCCAACTGCCTCGGCGTCATGGCCGCCGCCCTAGCAGCCATCCAGTACATTCCTCAGATCTGGATGACGTACCACCTCAAGCACGTCGGCAGCCTGAGCATCCCCATGATGTGCATCCAGACGCCGGGCGGCTTCCTGTTCGCTGCCAGCCTTTTCATGAGACTCGGAATGGAAGGATGGAGCACGTGGGCCATCTACCTCCTGACGGCGGTCATGCAAGGCACCGTGTTGGTCATGGGCATCTACTACGAAGTTGCGAGACGCCACGACGACTACGCGCACAGCTACACCAGCAGTGCGCCCCAATCCCCAATCGAGCACCACTCAACGCCACAGCGCCCATATGCCCCTCGGACCTACTCTGAGGGCTGGGAACGCGGCCTACCAGGCCCCTTCACCGGCCACCCAGAGCGCTACGCCGAGACCGAGGAAGATTTGGACGATATGGAAGAGCGAGAGGAACGGGCCATCGCTAGAGAGAACCAGCCACTGCTCAAGCCAGGCGGCATTGGTAACCCGCACAGGAGCTACCACTCGACCTCGCGCCACTGATGTCATGAGAATATGGTTGGAATGGGGCGTCTTTTAAACGACGCAAATAACAATGAGGTTACTTCTTTTTTCGTATGCGTTTTAGCTATAGCTTGTGCCATTTGTTGCAGAGATAGAAAATCTCACTACTAGTAAGGGAATATGATGATGCATTTGCTGCCAGGGATTGGCTTGAAGGAGGGTCTCTCTTCCCTTTTTTTTTTTTTTTAAAAAAAAAAGATCTTTGTCCTTTTGTTTTTTTTTCTTTTGTTTCTTTATTTGTTTGTTTTCCATTTGTTTTCCATGTTTTTTTTATTATTATTATAAAAAAAAACCCCAGATATAATGTAAGCAGACATATCTACTATATAAATACCAAGTGCCCAGTAGTCTACCCGCTTAGCTTAGGTTAGGCAGGTAGTAGGTGCTATAAAAAGATGAAGGAATAATTTATTAAAGATTGAATGGATTATATAGTAGCGATAGATGATGATATTAAACAAGCCACTGCAGCCTTTGCAAGAAATATATTTTTATTATATTGTAATGCATTCATATTGTCATATCATCACCTACCTAGTAGTTACTGCCAAGATACGGGTTAAACAAAACGAGGTGCTCTTGTACAAATGTAGATGAGTATATATAGAGGTTCAACATTTATAGCTACTATATACCAAGGTATGTTGTAAGACATACCTCACTAGAAAGAATCAAGCCTTTTCTATAACACGTCGATTGGTTGACCAGACGTTTGATATCGCGAGGCCAATTGCTCTCATCCCATCCATATCGACCGCTCCGAACGGAATATCGTAAAAGAAAAGAAAGGGCTCCACCGTCATAAAACACATAAATTCCGTTAGAATCATACAACACTGGAAAAATCCATCTAGAAATTCATCTCTCGCACGGAATCTTTCCTATCCTGCCCCTTCATCGCGGCATCTCTCTCCTCGTCGTAACTGCCCTGGCTGCGGGTATCGTACGCAGGCCGACCATCGTCGAGATCCTCAAAAACCTCCATCCATCGGTCGCTGGTAGCAGGCACAGGAGATATCTTGCAGAGCAGCCAATAGACGCCGAACGAAACGATGAACCCGCAGAAGAAGTTGAGTTTGTAAAGGTACGTAGCGCCGATGGGTACTTTGGCGCCCACTGCGCCGGCGAAGCCAACCACGTTGATGAGAATGCCGGCAATGTATGCTGCATAGGCGCGCCAATGAATTCCCCAGGTGTAAAAGTAAGGCCCCGTCTTGCGGTCGTGATATAATTCCTTGATATCCAGGTACCCTCTCCGCACGAGGTAATAATCAGAGACTATGACGCCAGCGATGGAGCTGAGAAAGACGCTGTACGAGGACAGGTAGGTCGTGAACTGGTTGGAGCTGCTGAGGAGGTTGTACGGACATATTGCCAAGGCAATAATGGCACAGATGTAAGACCCTCGGCGGATGTTGATGTAGCGTGGGAGGAGGGCGGTCAGATCGGTTCCCGCAGAGACGGAGTTGGCGGCGATGTTGGTACCCAGCTGGGCCAGAGAAAAAGCCAGGGCAATAATGAAGACTCCAAATCTCTGGCCAGAGCCGCCATCATCGATAAATCGGCCAAGCAGATCCAAGGGACTCCAGATGGGCTCATGGTAGATGATGGTGGAGGATGAAGAGACGATGATGCCGATGAAGGAGGTGACGGCAAAGCCCAGTGGAATGGTGAGGAGCTGTGACCAGAACGCATCCTTTGGCTTGTGCGCAAAACGAGTAAAGTCACTGTCGTTGACGATCAGAGTTGCGAAATTGGCAATGGAAGACAGGACGCCATTGACAAACTGCCATCCGAGCTCGCTGCCGTGAACGGTATTGGGCTGCCTGATGATGGGGCCAACGCCGCCAGCTCGGACGCAGGCCCAGATGAGGAATGCGATTCCGGCGACCGGCACAAAGTAGGCCTTGATGGTGAACAAATGGCGCACCTTGTGCACGGGAAACCACAACGCGGGCAGGGAGCACAGCCAGAATATGATGAAAGAAACATATTCCGGCGTATTGGTGGCGCTGGTGCCAAAGTTGCCCGGCATTTTGGTCCTATCCCAGGATTTCCAGATGGAGCGAATCATGAGGTAGACACAGTTGCCGCCAATATAAGATTGAACTCCATACCAAATACATGCTAAAAGACGGCGGTGTTAGCAGATGATGTGAGAGACCCGGGGGTCCTCAGCGACGAGCGTGGAATTCACTCACCCACGAGAGCACGATTCAGGACCGGCCACAGACTGCCCCAGATGCCAAAGGATGCACGGCCAATGACTGGGAAACCAATGTGGTATGTGGCTCCAATTCGTCCCGTGGCAACAATAAAGCAAGCAGAGATGGAGTAGCCCAGCCACACACAGATCCATGCCTGCCACCAGGATAGACCAGCAATGATCATGGAGGAGGAGATCATCCACGTGTTGATGTTGAATGAGTCGGCAATCCAAAAAGCAACAAAGTTCCAAGGGCCCCATTGCCGGCGGTCTTTCTCAACGGGCTTCAGGTCATAGTTGACAAGCTAGAGGTAGTGTGTGTCAGCGCCGCGTCTCGCTTGTCTCATCCCATCTCGTCTGATCGAGTCTCGTTCTTTGTGCTAGTGAGAGCGAAAAAAAAAAAAAAAGGACACGGCAGGTGATGCGGCCTCACGACGGATAGAGAGGAAGGGCCAGGCATGAGACGGACCGAGGGGGGGGGGGAGAAGAAGAAAAAGAAGAAGGAAAGAAAAACAAGGACCGCACCATCAGCTGCGTGGTTGTTAGGCCGGGCTCGACCTCGACAGCCAGCTTATCAGCCAATTTTTTGAACTTGTGTCGCAACGCCATTGTTGATGGTCAGGAAGTTGGTGTCAAGAAGATTGAAGTTCGATTGCGATGGACAAGAGCGTAAAGACTCCTTTTTGTTCCAATACGAAAAATATAAATAACAGAGCCAATGGAATGGCCGACGCACGGATGACGTGAAAAGCCAGAATTTTTCTCCCGAGACGGAGGAGGGTGGCAGGCGTCGCTTGTGGGTATGGAAAAGGTTGATGATCCACCAGCTTGATTGTCCCCGGTAAGGGTTCTCGTGCTGTTTTACCGCACCGGTTGGTGGTTGTGCTCGTTGCGATGGGCCCAGAGTCGTCAGAGGCTTGAACTCAACGGCGGGCGGCGTAGGAGCGGGAGAAGCCAGAGGCTTTTATCCAGTTTCCTCTTCCAGCCAGCCCAACCCAGAGAAATTGAGGTGCAGAAATTTTGGCGAGATAAAGCGGAGTGGAGGGATGATGGGACGGAACCATGCCGCTGACGCATGCCGATCTCCATGCTGGTCCCAATGGGGGGTTTCCCCTATCAGCAGGTGGCGCTTCTCGAACCAGAGTCTCGATTCCGCGAGCCAATTTGGCTAAGCGAGAGCCGTGTCTTTGCCCGCGTCAAAGGCCCGTCTGCATGCCTGTAGAGCATCTTGATGGTCTTCTCACGAGGAGGCTCTTGGTGAGGTCGTTGTGATTGGGCGACGATGCGAAGCGATGGATGGCGATAAGCTCAATGATGGTTCGAGGGGCAGATAGCGAGCGGGACAGGGGTCGAATAATAGCCGTGTGGAGGGACCCGCCATCCCGCAAAACCGAATTCTGATGGAAATCAATTACTCCATCTCATCGAGTCAGCAACAGCCGAGAGCGGGATTGCTGATGTCTGAGGGCCGATAACCGTCGAATGACTCGCTATCTGCTATCTCTTGGGGGCAGATACGCGGCAGATAATGGAGCTGGAGATGGAGATGCTCAAGATAGGCGCTTTTCCAGGTGCTTATTTCTGCCGCGACGGCGTCTCAGATTGTAAGACAGCAATGTCATTGTTCAAAATTGCTTTGTGTAGGAGGGAAGGGGGGGGGGGGGGGGTTGCGGCGGCAGGGGGAGAGTGAATCTGTCCATGCCGTGAAAGGAGCGGCCAAACCCGCCTGCGAGATCCGGCCTGAGGCAGCCAACCTGTCCGCAGAGGCTTTTTTTTTTTTTTTTTTTTTTTTATACGCCCTGCAGCATTGCTCAATGCCTTTACGACTTGCCATTCTAGAACATTGGGGGAACATGAAAGGGATAAGGTCCGACAACTCGAAAAAGTCTTGCAATTACTTTCTCTCTCTCTCTCTCTCTCTCTCTCTCTCTCTCTCTCTCTCTCTTTATATATATATATATATATATATATATACAGGGCTGTAAATTAGTAACGATTCGTTTCGTTAGCAGGTTGAAGAAAACGAAACGAAAAAAATTCGTTATTCGTTAACGAATCTTCGTTTCGTTATTAGTCTGAAGAAAACGAAACGAAAAAAATTCGTTGTTCGTTAACTAATTTTGAAAAAAAAAAAAAAAGAATAACGAATAACGAAACGAAAAAAAATCGTTTCGTTACTAATCTGAAGAAGACGAATAACGAATAACGAATAACGAATAACGAATAACGAATAACGAATAACGAATAACGAATAACGAATAACGAATAACGAATAACGAATAACGAATAACGAATAACGAACTTTACAATCCTGTATATACATGTGTGCGCGAGTGTGTGTATCGTCGCTCTCCCATGAAGCAGCTTCATCTCCTCGTGATGGAGACAATAACGACGTGAAGCTGAATACCACTAAATACACTTGTCTCAAATTTTTCTTTTCATCATCCAAAGCTGTTTCTCAATAGCAATCACTACGCATCTCTGTTTCTTGCAAATTAACGGCCAGATATGCAGCCTTCACTTGTATTTTATTGTTGGTGACGTATTCTATACAAACGCATCCTGGCCTTGCGATTCTCGTCGCCTCTTTGGCCTCTGTGACACTGTCCTGGGGGGTCCTTTGGAAGACGCACGCAAACCGCAAAACCCTTTCCATCGTTGATCATTGCTATACTCAGAACCTTGTTGGTATACATGAAAAACGACAGCTAACAAAGAAACTGCTTTTCGCGGCAACCAAACGCAAACTGGGGCAAGATTCTTTGTACCTACTCTGTCTGATTCACTTCAGTAATACCTAAGGTATATTACGGGAGCCGTTATCCAGCACCCCAAATTCATTATCCAGCACCCCAGGTACTTGCGCGCACTATAGCAGGCCCATAGCAGAATAAAGTACTACCACTGCGGATGACTCAGCAAAAACCAATAGGTTCTTTATAAAAAGGTGCTTCCTTATTAATTTTTAAAATTAAAAGTTTTTATTAAATATTTAATTTTTTTTTAAATATAAAGGAAGAAATGCTATTTAATATTTAATATATTAAATTCTTAAAATAATATTTATAAATTATTTTTATATAAAAAACCTTAAATCTTTATTTAAAGTATAAGTATCTTTTAGTATCTTTATTAAAAAGTTGGGGTGCTGGATAATGAAATTGGGGTGCTGGATAACGGCTCCCTATATTACCTTACCTAGCTGAGAATGTCGTAGACAAGGGCCTTAACCCGGAACATGTCGGGTTTTGACCTAAAGTTTGGACCAAGTACAAGTGCGCTTGCGAGAGTGTCTGTTGAGAGAGGTAGTCGCGCAGCTATTCCATGGCTAAGGGTTACCTACACTCATGTAACATAAAAGTACCTACTACCTTGGGTCTGAGCACTAATTCATCAGCAAAAAACAAACAAACAAAAAACAACAACATTGGTTATCGAGACGAGTTACCTTGTTATCGCAAAAGTGCCCCTTGGCCAGCCAACCAGAGGCGCGCTGCCAGTCAGCCAACCCACTTTTATTTTTGTTTTCATCTCCCACCATCGTTCTCCCCTCCTCGAACTGTAGGCAATTTTTTTGGTACAAAGCAATCGCCTCTCCTTTCAAGATCCGCGTTGGGCATAGACAAAAAGAAGGCCGGAAAAGAGGAAGAAGACGAAGGAGAAAAAAGAAAAGAAAAGAAAAGGGGGAGGGCTTATAGGGCGATATATATTTATCACGCCCTTCTCGCGCCAGAATTAGTTTCGCCCCGACCATCGCTCGAGCCCATCATGGAGGACCAGCTGGCGCAGCTCCTGGCCAACACGCAGCTCCCCGACCAGGCACCCCGCCAAGCGGCCGAAATCGAGATCAAGCGAGCCCAGACGAATCCTGCCTTTCCCATATCCCTTGCTCGCATCGGCGCTCACTCGTCCATCGACACGGGCATCCGCCAGTCTGCCCTCAGTACGCTGCGGCTGTTCATCGAGAAGCATTGGGCTGTTGAGGAGCTCGACGATGAGCCCCAGATCCCCATCTCGGATGAAGCGAGAGAGATTCTAAAGCAGACCCTGCTGGAGGTTGCTCTGAGCCCCGAGGACGATAGAAAGGTCAAGATCGCAGCCAGGTACGGCTTCGGAGCCACCTTGCCCCTCCTCTTGGTCGGGTTCCTCTCGCTCTCCTCATCAAGGGTTGCTCCAAAACCCAACGAGACCGAGTCTGCGTGCGGGCCCAAGGACAAGCTGACCCGTTTTCTCCTGCCCATAGTTATGCGGTTGGCAAGATTGCCATTCACGACTTTCCCGACCAATGGCCCGCCCTTCTTCCCACCATCCTCGGCGTTATCCCGACGGGCAACGATGCTCAGCTCCACGGCGCCTTGAGGGTGCTGAGCGACCTGGTTGACGAAAGCTTGAGCGAGGACCAGTTCTTCTCCATGGCCCAGGACATCGCCAAAGCTCTCACCGAGGTGGCGCTAAACGAGAACCGAAAGCCGATGCTGCGCGCTCTTGCCATCTCCGTCTTCCGAGGATGCTTCGACTTGATGTACATGGTCAAGGACGACAACAAGGATGTCAAGGTCTTCGCGGAAGAGCTCCTGACGCAGTGGAACCCCTTCTTCGTTGCCGTGCTCAAGGGCCGCCTGCCGGAAGGCGACTCTAGCTCCGGTGCCCAGCCCGAGGCATGGAATAGCATCATTGCTCTCAAGCTGCAAGTGGTCAAGACTCTCCTCCGCATCCGCAGAGTCTTCCCCAACCTCCTCCTCCCCCAGAGCACCACCTTCTTCACTGCCGTGTGGGAGGAGCTCAGCATAATGCAGGCGGCTTACGAGCAGCTGTACATCATAGATGAGGTGCAGTCTCGGTTGGAAGACTCCGACAACCTCCCGTATACCCTCGACCTCCTCATCCTCGAGGAGCTTGATTTCCTCAACCAGTGCTTCCGCGCGCCTCCCGTGCAGGCCGAGCTCGACAGCCACCTCCAAGCCCATGCCTCTGGCCACGAGGTCCCGTGGATGATGGATCTCATGAAGATGCTCGTCGGATACTCCCGAGTGACCCGCGAGGAGCAAGAGCTCTGGGATTTCGACTGCTCTCTGTACTTGGCGGAGGAGACGTCGGTCACGGCCAACTACACCGCGCGTACTGCCGCTGGTGATTTGCTCATCAAGTTGGGCGAGTGGTTCAACGAAAAGACTATTGACGGCCTATTCGGACACACCAAGACCCTCTTCCCCGGCGAGGGGCCCTCCGCCTGGAGAAGCCAGGAGGCAGCGCTGTATTTGTTCGTCATGCTTGTCAGCGACTTCCAGGACTTGGACAAGCCCGTCCCCGACGTGGTCGCAAGCGCGTATCTGGAGCTCGTCGATTTTTCCATCAACCAATCCAAGCAGCCGCTGCTGCGCGCTCGAGGATACCTGGTGGGCGGCATCATCGGCCGCTCGCACAAGACCCCGCCCAACTTGGCCGACCGCATTGTCCATTCGATTACAAACGAAGAGTCCGAAGTCGTGCAGGTTGCGTGCATCAAGGCCATTGAAGGCCTGATCAACTCGGGACGTGTGACGCCTGACCGCCAAGCGCCCGTCATCGCCTCCATCCAGGCTTACATGAACAGCAAGGATCCCGAGGAGATGGAGGAGGCTGATGAGCTCCTTGTTACCCTGACCGAGGCCCTCAGGGCTGCCATTGTATTGGATAGCCAGATTGCCATCTCTAGCGAACTTCCTTCTGTGGATCTCCTCTTCTTGTTGGCCAAGCTAGGAGCCAGCAATTTCCAGGTTACCATGCTTGTTACGGAGGCGTTTGAGGATATTGTTGGGAGCCTCTCAGGCGCCTCTTCTTATGCCGCCTTGTGCGCGCGCATTCTGCCAACGCTGACTGGTGCATTCGACGTGGCCAACCTCACAGAGGACAACCCTCTTGTCACGGTGAGTTGTTGACAGCTACTTTGTCATGATGTCTTTTTTTTTTTTTTTTGCACTTGATTTAACAATGGGATCGTATAGGTTGCGACTGAGTTGCTGGTCGTTTTGACGGAGCATGGCTCAGAGCCTCTCCCAGAGGGCTTCGTAGGTGCTGTGCTCCCCAAGCTCAACCGCCTGCTCATGGAGTCGGGCGAGGGCGACGTCTTGCGGCCTGGATCCGAGGCGGTCAAGTGGATTCTGGTGCACGACCACCAGCAAGTCTTCAATTATCACGATTCTCACGGCCGATCTGGTTTGGAGGTCTGCTTGCACATCATTGACCGACTCCTGGGCCCTTCTATTGAAGACAATGCCGCCTCCGAGGTGGGAGGATTGGCCGCCGAACTGGTAGAGAAAGCCGGACAGGAACGCCTGGGACCATTCTTACCACAGCTCCTGCAGGCCGTTGCCAACCGGTTAGCCACTGCGCAAGCCGCCGCCTTCATTCAGTCCCTCATCCTCGTCTTTGCCCGACTGTCCCTGGGTGGCGCTCAAGATGTAGTGGAGTTTCTCAGCCAGATCCAAATCAATGGCGAGAGCGGGCTCCAGGTCGTCTTGGCCAAGTGGCTTGAGAACTCTGTCAGCTTTGCCGGCTATGATGAGATTAGACAAAAGTTCGTTGCATAAGTCCCTCGTGTGAACCCAACCCCCCCCCCTATTATTCAACCAAAAAAAAAATTTAAAAAAAATAGAAGAAAAGAAAAAAAAAAAGAACAAGGGGGAAAAAAAGAAGAAGAAGAAAGATTGGGCGTTTGCTAACCACGTGTTGGCAGTGTGATTGCCTTGTCGAAGCTCTACTCGCTCAACGACCCTCGGATAGCACAAACCTCAGTCAAGGGTGATTTGATCGTCGGCGCCGACGATGGAATGATCAAGACCCGATCACGCGCGAAGAAGAGTACGTCTCGTGGTAGTTACATTGTTCCCAGTACGGCTGCTATTCTGGACCGACTGTATCGCCAATACATGAGTGAAGAAGTAGAGACTAATGCAACAACCAACCCAATAGACCCTGACAAGTACACCATCATCCCTGCCACTCTCAAGATCGTCAAGGTCCTGATCGAGGAGCTCCTCTCTGCCTCGGGCGTCCGAGCTGCCGCCAGCGCCGCGTCCGCCGCCGTTGCTACTGCGGACTTTGACAACGAAGACAACGACGAGGAAGGGTGGGAAGACGATGACGACACGCTTGACCTCTCCCTGGGCGCTACAAAGGCCGATCTGATGGCGTTTGGCATGGATACGAGCTCACGACAACGTGACGACGAGACGCAGCAATACCTTACCGAATTCTTCATCCGCTGCGGCCGAGAGAACGTTGCCAACTTTCAGGAGTGGTACAATATGCTGACGAACGAGGAGAAGGCAAAACTGAATGAGGTAGCTAATGCCGCAAACCAGTAGGGGGGCTCTGCGGTATCGGATACGGCTCTGCTCCGATAGCGATATAACAAGACGGAATGTTTATCCAAGACTGGAGCAGGCGCTGGCGGATGATAATCCAAGATCACCGGATATCCTGGGCTCTCCTAGGCAATTATGAGGGGAGCGAGGGTTCTAATGAAGAAAAATTAAAAAGAAAGAAAAATTGAAACAAGAAGAAAGAAAAGAGAAAAAAAGCAAAGTAAGCTGGGGCTATCTTGGAAATGGAAAACAAAAAAAAAAAACCCCAAAGGAGAAATTAAGTCATTGGATGGAAGGGGAAAAAACAGAGAGAGAGGAAGAGAAAGAAGGCAAAAAGAAAAAAGAAAAAGAAAAAAAAGAAAAAAAAGAAAAAAAAATATCACGATTGATATGAAAGCATTATGATGGTACAAGTGGTAAGGCGGCGGGGACAGATACCTTGATAGTATAGAGAATTAAAAGCCGATCGATGTCCATGTTATTACATAAAAAGAAAAGAAAAGAAAAGAAAAAAAACAGCATTCAACTCCTCTGGGTCGTAAATTTGGCGTCATCATACTCGTACACAAATGTTCAAATTAAGCCTCTTCATCCCACCTCGTCAACGACATCCTTTGATTCAGATGATGACATCCTGATTTAAATGATATCGCCCGAGCCAAAGCCTCCAAAGCCTCCAAAGCCCCCGAAGCCTCCGCCTGACGCTCCATACCCTCCTCTTCCGCCACCGCTACCACCAGCGCCCCGTCCCCCAGGACGAGGAAATCTCGGGCCCTGGCTAGGATCGACTGGATCCCATCTGGATCCCGGGGGCGCCTGGGGGTCGTAGCCGCCCTGCGCTTGTCCCCCCCAGCCGCCCTCTCCCGTAAACAGCGGGTCGTCAAACGTGGGATGCATTCCCGAGAAGCCGCCGGGGCGAGGAAGCCCTCCGCCGACGAACGATGAACGGAGCGGATCGTGGGGCCCGAGGCCGGGGGGGTTCAGATCGTCGTGGCCAATGTGGCTGGGGGGCATTCTCAGTCCTCCCATCATACGTCCGGGCGGACTGTGGATTTCGTGTTCGTCCTCAAAGTCGGGAGGCGGGAAGTCTCCTGGCGGAGGCCGGCGACGAGCGTGATCGGGCAGCAGTCCGGGCAGCGGATAGGGCATATTCGGCTCGGGGTTCGCGGCGGGCCTGAAGGAGGCGCGGGGGTCGCCACGGGCTTCTTGCGCGCGCCTCTCGTCTCTCGCATTTGCCTCGGCTTCCTCGGTCTCGACGTAGCCCTCCTTCTGGAGCTTTGGAATCAGCTTCTGCACGATCCGCACGCGTGTGTCGTTCAGTATCCTCTCGATGGCCTGATCGGAAACAAAGAGCTTCCTGAGCTTCTCCGGTAGGTCGGTCCTGTCTTCGTTTCCGCCGGCGTCGACGGTGATGCGCAAGGGCAGGTTCTTGGCCTGCACGAGGTCCCGCACGGTGTACTCGAAGCGATGGATGTTCTCGGCACCAACCGCGAGGCCCCGGATCTCGACCTTGGAGCCCATGCGGTCGATGCGTACGACAAACGTCATGGAGGATTGCTTATGCCTGTAGACGAAGGACAGGGAGCCGAAGCCGTTGTTCCACTCGGGCGGCAGGCGAGGGGCGAGCGATGCGCATTCGGCTGCGTGGGATCATGCGTTAGCCCTGTGCGCAAACTTAAGGATGGGGGGTTAGTTGGGTTTAAGGGGGGGGGGGTTTGCGCGGCGCTCATACGCATGGGCTTGTCCTCGTCGAAGCCGCAGAGCCTAAAGTCTAGAGAGGCGAGATATGCGTGCACGAGCAGCGCGACGGCCTCGTACGAGCTTGCCAGGTCAGACGAGTCGTCGGCGTGCGGATGCGTGGGCAGAGCATCTGCCATGGCCTTGAGGACGGCATCTGCGCTTAGAGGAGGAGGAGGAGGAGGAGGAGGAGGAGGAGCATCGGCCATGATGGCGATTGGCGATAAGCGATGATGATACGAAGAAGAAGAAGAAGATGATGATGAAGAAACTATTGTGAAATGAGAGGCTTTTTTTTTTTCCCTTCTTCTTTTTACTGCAGTCCTGCAAAAGATGCCTCTTTTTGTTCGTTTCGCTGTCTTGGACCGGATCGGATCAACAAAGTGGAGCAGATTGGGGGGGGGGAAACAAAATGCGTCATCGCCACCGCTGCCTTTTTTTTTTTTTTCTTATTTTATTTATTTATTTATTTACTTTTTTTTTTTTTTTTTTTTTTTTTTTTTTTTGCTGCAGGAGAGCTCGAGCTCAGCCCTACGGGTGGGGAAGGGGAAGGGGAGGGGGGAGGAAGCAGCTACAGTGGGCTTCTACGTAATGGTACGTAGTACCAGTTACCTACTAGATACTAGGAACTAACGGAGCAGCGGGTGGTGGTGGGAAACAATACGGAGTACTGAGTACACACTATCTATCAATGAAACGAACTGCTGCCGCCGCCTCTCCAATCACATGACTTCGTGTCCCCGTCGCACAGCGCGAAAACACGTTCTCGCTCTTCTCATTCTCTCTCTTCTCTCTTCTCTCTTCTCTTATATGAACATCTCCAAACCGCCACTACAAGATACAATGTCAGCTTCACCACCACATCACCATCACCAACAAGAACAACAAAAACAGCAACAGCAACAGCAACAGCAACAGCAACAGCAACAGCAACAAGAACAACAGCAACAGCAACAAGACCAACAATCCGGCCTCTCCCTCTCCCTCCACGCCGCAACGCCCCTCCTCTCCTCCTTCGCCTCGTTCCTCACCATCGCCATCCACTCACTGCTCTTCCACCGCCGCCTCTATCCCGAGACGTCGTTCCTCACGGCCCGCGCCTTCAACCTCCCCGTGCACCAGTCCCGCCATCCCGGCGTCTGCGCCTGGGTCAACGACGCCGTCTCCGCAATCTCCAACCAGCTGCACGTCGGCGCCGTCAGGCGCATCGTCTTGGTCGTCCACGGCCCCGCGCCGCAGCGTATAGTCCGCGAGCGATGGGTTTTTGACGTCGAGACGTTTCCCGCTTGGGGGGACGAGGACGAGGCGGCCGCATTGTCGGCTGCAGAGCCGACATTGTATCAGCAGCAGAAGCAGGAGGACGGCGGCGACGACGATGACGACGACGACGACGACCGTGGTGATGATGGCGATGATGACAACAGCGACGGCAAAGAAGACAACAACGAAGACTACGACGACGACGACGAGCTTCTGTCGGAAGAGGGAGACGATGCCGTCGTTGGTAGCAGCGGGGGAGCCGACAAGCTAAACTGGCCAGACATCCACGAGGCGTTGAGGGGAGCGCTGCAGAGACTCGCGTATGCGGCGCAGGCGGCCGACTCGCTGCCAGCGGGGTGCACGTTCACGCTTGCGCTGGAGTTGAGGGGAGAAGCCGAGGCTCCCATAGGTGTAAGCAAACTCGCGCAGAAAGAGAGAGAGAGAGAGAGAGCTTTGCCGTACCTTTGGAAAAAGAACAAGGGGAGATCGGGCTAACAGTCTACAGCATCCCCAGCCGTGGATCCCATCCGAATCACATCTCCAGCCTCCCACCAAGGAGAAGCCGCGCCAGGGGGAATCTCTCGGCGGAGCTGCGACAAGGCCCATCCGCTCCGTGAGGGCCGATCCCCTCTTCTTCGAGTGCTGGCTTGAGCAGGGCTCTCCGGACCCGGACATTGTAAATCCTACCAGTGCCGTTGTAACGAATACCTTGTCAGAAAGCGTACCACCGTGAAAAAAAAAAAAAAAAAAAAAAAAAAAAAAAAAAAGAGAAAAAAAAAGAATGAATGGAAAAAAAAGGGGATGGACCCAAGAAAAAAAAATTGCTATGCTCATTTCGTAATCTACCCTTCCATATCAAAGGTAAAGCAAATAAACAAACAAACAGCCCGTTCTAAAGCCCATATCCCATAGGCCCATGAAGAAGACAGAGAATGAAAAGCGTGGAAAAGCACCCAATTCATAAGACAAGAACCCCCAAGACTCCCCCCCCCCCCTCCCCTCCTTTCCCGCATGTTCGCTTGCTCAACTCCTCCCCGGCCCTCCCCCCCACAATGCCCTCCCCATTTAATGCCAGAGAGAAAACCCTCCCTTTTCTGCGGAATAGTATACAGCAGTTATCCATCATCGCCTGTGTCTATTACAAAAAATCTTTTTTTGAATAAGAACGGGGGGGTAAAAAAAAAACACACACACACACAAACACACACATCAAGAACAAGAAAACAAAAGCCGACATTACCATGCCATCATCATAAAAAAAAGCATCAAATCGACATCCTCTCCAGCAAGAAGAGAGAGGAGGAGGAGGAGGAGGAGGAGGAGGAGGAGGAGAAAAAGAAGAAAAAGAAAAAGAAGAGGAAGAAGAGGAAGAGGAAGAGGAAGAGGAAGAAGAGGAAGAGGAATAAAACAAGGATTCCCACCATCGCCACGCCAGGCCATCGTCAGGAGAAGGAGGAGCAATCCCCCCCCTTTTCCCCCACCAACCATTTTTTTTGTTTCTTCTCTTCTCTTCTTTTTCTTTTTCTTTTTCTTTTTCCTGTTTTTTTCCTTTTTTTTTCATTTACTCCGTACCCTTCAGCGCCGCCCGCAAGCTAATCATCTCGCGCTTGAGTCGCGCATTCTCCTTCTTCATCTTGGCCAACTCCTCTCCCTGCGTCTTCAGCCTGACAATCAGCTCTTCCTTGTCTTCCTTGCCCTTGCCCTTGAGCGCCTTGACGATCTTTGCGAGCTCGGTATTGAACCGCTCGTACAGCAGCTCGTTCTCCGCCACGGCCTCCTTGTGCAGCTGGTCGATGGACCGCATCTTGGATTCCGTCGTCTTCAGCGTAATCTCCACGTCTCGCTGGAGCTCGTCCTGCTTGTCTCGGAGCTCCTGCATCACCGCCGGCATCCGGTCTTCCAGCGATGCCACTGACGAGGCCAGCCGCTGCAAGCTGACCGTCTGAGACTCGGACAGGCTGCCGCTGTTCACCAGCGCCATTTCCTCGCCAATCTTGAACAGCTCCGATTGCAGGGCCGCATCCGCCTCGCCCACGGCCGTCTTCTCCGTCTGCAGCCTCTCCCGCAGCTTTTGGGGGGACTGCAGCCGGAGCTTCTGCGCTCCGGTTCGAGTCGGGCTGCCGGACGGCCGGCTCGGCGATTCGCCAGATGAGCTTCCCGGCCGGATTGGCTTCGCCGGCAGCAGCGTCGGGATGTTTGACGTTGACAGTGTTTTGCTGTGCGTCGGCTTTTGCCTCCTGTGTGGCGGGGGATCCTGTCGGGTCGGCGACTCCCCCCGCATTGCCAATTCCAACTTTGCTTGAATCTCCTTGATCGGCGACGCCGCCCTCACTCCCCCCCGTATGCTGCCGTATATATCGGCGGTGGCAATGTTTTCCTTTTGCCGCGGCGACCTGATGAGCTGCGATGAGCTGGGGCTGATGGGGATTTTCGAGGGAGGAATCGCCTTGGGACTAGCATTGACCTTCTCCGACGTCTCCTTTGTTGTTTGGAGGGGCCGCCCCGCGTTTGCCCTCTCCTCCGCTTCCCTCTCCTCGTCGATGCTGGCCGTCTCCAGCAGCGACTTTAGGTCGGACAAGGAGCTTCTCCTCTTGTAGTGCCTCCTGGGCGATCCGGGGGTCGGCGGCTCGTAGGCAGGCTCCCCAATCGTGTCGAGCGGGAACTCCATGCGATGCGAGCTGGTCGGTCTCGCCAGCTCCTCGAAGGCGTTGGCGACGTGGGGCCTGTCTCCAGACCCCGGCCTGCCCAACGTATATCTCTTCTGCAGGTTGTTGTCGTCAATCGACCGCTGGCGCAGAGCCTGCTGCATCGTCGCCCTAGACATGCTCGCGCTCTCGCCCGTGGCCGGGTTTCGATGCTTGCCGAGGCTCCGCCAGACGGAGCCGCGGTCCTCCTTGGAGTTTTGCCGGAGCAGCATGTCGAAGCCGAACTTGCGCCGCAGCGAGGACGTGTTAGAAGTCACGGATCCTTGGTGCGACTTGTTGCCGCTGCCGCCGCCTCCGCCTCCGCCGACGCCTCCACCGCCGCCGCCGCCGCTGCGCGCCTGGAACGACTCGATCAGAGCCAGGTCGGCCAGACTAAAGCCGGCATAAGTGGGCTCTCCGAATATCCTGTCGCAGTCGTCCACCAGGCGATCCAGCAGGTTGATGTAGTTGGCCGCCGTGCCGTCGGTGACTAGCATCTCCGCAAACGCCAGCGTCAGCGCGCCGCGATCGCTGTCGTTGCTGCAGCCGTCTAGCAGGTCGGCCAGCAGCTTGATCAGCGCCGTGAACGCCCTTCGGTTTTGCGGCGCCAGCTCCTTGAACAGGAAGTTGACAAAGTCGGCAAACTCGCCGGGAACCCTCTTGTTGGCTCGCTCCTGCAGGGTGTCGAGCATCTTGATCGTCGTGACTGGCCCTATCTGCTCGGCCCAGGCGATGTGGAGGAAGTTCTCGAATGCCGTGAAGACGACCTCGGTCCCAACGTCGTTGGCCACGTCCACTTCGAACGGATTTTCTATTAGCCTGTTATATAAGTCATTCACCAGCAGCTCGTCGGCCATGGCGCGATGTAGCAGAGTCCTGCCGTGGATGGAGCCCTTGCGGTATTGAAGCGCCGTCGTGAATGCCTCAAACGTCTGCTCCAGTCGAACGAGGGGATTTTCCGGCATGGTTTCTTCCAGCGGCCTGCTGTTGCTGCTGCTGTTCTTGCCCCTGATGGAGCCGTACATGGAGTGGTGGCTGTCGGCGCGGTGGAGAGAGGCTTGGTGCTGGTGCTTGGCTTCGGAAAGAGTAGTCTCGGAGGCGTTGTTGGAGCCTCCGCTCCACAAGCTGGTGAACAGCTTGACGGGAGATGCCGCCAAGAAGGACCGCGTCTTCTCGGCGCGGTTGGACAGACACAGAGTACGGAGCATCTTGGAGTGGTAGGAAACCATGGGAGCCGTGAGGCTCCGGTTGGAGACGTTGAATTGAACGCTCAAGAGCTGCATGACTAGATTGAGGGTTAGCATGTATATGTATATGCGCATATGCATGTATATATATATATAAAAGGCAAACCTACTTCGTCTCGACATGGTTGGAAGAAAATCTTCCAGAGCCACGTCGTCTTGGTACTGCTTCCCATTGAGCCCCACGGTGAGCAGAGAAATCCGCTTCATGTTCTTGCTCGCCACGTTGATGACAATCTCGACGCCGTAATGCCCAACCGGGGCACCCTTGGTCCCCTTCTCGTGGTCGACCACCACCCGGATGGGAGCCGGCTCGCGCCGGCCCTCGATGAGCTGATCGGCCCCCTCCTGGAAGATGGCGGCGTGCAGCCCCAGGTTGTTCTCGGGCATCCGGACCGACCTCAGGGTCCAGCGGGGATCCTCCCTCTCCGTCTCGGAGAAGCGCGCCTCGACCCTTGCCTTGACGACGTCCTCGCTCCACTTCGCGGCCTTGCCCTCAAAGGCCTCCTGCAGCAGGAAGCACCGCGACGTGATGGCCTTGGGGACCTTGTGCTCGCCGGGGTGCATGCCCTTCATCTCGGCGGCCGACGTCATCCAGACGAGGTGGCCGTCCGCCGACTCCGTAAAGCGGACGTCGGCGAGGTGGTGCCACCCGGTGAAGATGAACTCGTAGTGGCCGGGGCCGCCGGCGGCGTTCGTCATGGATATGAGCAGCTCCGCCGCCGAGGGCTTGTCGATCTCGCGCAGCAGATCGCGCCCCGTCATGTTGTTGTCGCCCGACTTCCTCAGCATGACGATGACGTCGGAGAACAAGAGGAAGATGCCGGCGTCGTCGGAGTCGACGGTGGCCTGGTAGGGCGGCGAGAGCTCCAGGAAGTCGGCGGCGAGGATGAGGCGGCCCTGGGGCTCCAGGTCGGCGGGCCACGACTCGACCATGTTCCGCAGCCGGTTGGCGACGTGGGGCTTGTCCGGCAGGGGATCGTCCATGGAGCAGATGTTGGTGATGATGTCTCGCGCCTTGAGCATGGGCTGCAGCGCCGGGTGGGTGATGGGCAGCGAGGCGATGATCTGGTCGATGAGCAGGCTGTACCGCGGCAGCCTCTGCACGGGCTCGATGAGGAGCGAGCGGATGGTCTGCTCGCCGGCCTGGCTGACGCGCTGCCGGAAGCTCGACTGCTGGTCGAGGAAGGAGTTGAGCAGCGTCGGGAAGTGCTGGCTCGCCTTGATGTAGTCCTGGTAGCACTGGGTGAACCTGGGGAACCACTCGAGGAAGAGCCTGGCCATGGCGAGGGCGCCGAGGGGGTCCTTGGTCCTGGCGGGGTTGCCGTTGCCGCCCGCCGCCCTGGTGGAGGACGAGAGGTTCATGGTCGGCGTCTCCATGTCCTTGACGGCGTCCTCCTCCGTCTCGTCCATGATCCTGCGCAGCTCTTCGACGAAGGCCGAGTTGACCTGCAGGATGCCGTCCGACGACTTGGGGAACAGCTTCTCGAGCTCCTCCTCGGACGGGCTGAGGCTCTCGACGGACCGCTTCTTGGCGTTGTTCCGAAAGTCGTTGGCCACCGTCTTGACCAGCTCCCGCACCTTGAGCACGTAGCGCTCCTCCGTGTCGACGAGCTCGCCCATCTTCATGCGCAGCTCAATCTTCTGGTCCTTGGTGAAGGTCTTGTTGCGGTTGAGCGGCGTGGGCTTCGAGGGCGCGCGGCGCAGCTTGCTGGTGGGCAGGAAGACGGGCTCGCCAAACAGCTTGACCAGCGGCGTGTACGCCCCGTACTGGCGCAGCGTCGGGTCGATGATGTCGTCCTCGTCGTCGGGCACCTCTTCGAGCTCGGCGGGCTGGGGCGGCACGATGGAGCCGGGCGGCAGGAGGAGGTCAATGTCGACGTTGCTGACGTGCTGCGTCTGCAGGGCCTCGTCGAGCGTCGCCACGACGTCGGCGGTGTTGTCGCTCTTGACCATCTCCTTGACGAGGTCGGCGGCGTGCTGCTCGCCGAACAGGGCCGGCGCGCTGCCGGGCCGCCTCCCCCGGGGCGGGTAGGCGGCCTTGAGATGGGTCTTGACATTGTCGGGGAGCTCCCTGAAGTACCGGAAGAGGCCAAAGGCCAGGCCGCGGTAGACCTCGTCGCCCTGGAACTCGCGCGGCAGGTGGTTGACGACGCTGTAGAAGGGCGAGCCGGGCGAGATGGTGATGCGCGGGAAGGACCGGAAGCCGGCGGGCGTGAAGACGTGGACCTGGACGCGGGAGCTGTTGAGGGTGTAGTTGGCCGTGGTCGAGGGCCCATGGAAGATGAGCACGGGCAGCTGGCCCAGCAGAGGGTCTGCGGCGTGGTAGAGAGCGACGTGCTCGGGCGAGAGCGCCAGCTCGTCCGTGACACGCACCATGGTGAGAGCCGTCTGGTTAGCGGGCGGCGCTCATAGCATGAGGGCGGCGACGGTTTCGGATTTGGGCTGCCTTTTTGCCGCGGGTTTTTGGGCGTTGTGTCGCTGTGCCTTTTTCTTCTTCTTTTTTCTTTCTTCTTCTTTTTTCTTTCTTCTTCTTTTTTCTTTCTTCTTCTTCTTTTTTCTCCTTCTTCTTTTTTTTTTTTTGACTCTTGCCTTGCCTTGTTCCTGTGTGTAATGCGTAATCTGGAATGCGGGATGCGGGATGTGGAATGTCTGATGCGTGATGCGTGATGCGTGTGTGCCTTATGCCTGCAGTTGTGAGCGGTCCGGTCTGTCCACGTTCGATCGATGGCCAGGCGATTCGGCTGACTGGCTGGCGGCTCCGTCTGCGCGTCTGCGCGTCTGCGTCGATCTGCCTCCGTCGTGTCCGCCAGCAGAAGGGGGAGTGCGGTGCGGGATGGAGAATGCGGGATGGAGATCTGTGTTCAGAAACGCGGCCCAGAAAGAGTCAAGGCTGCTGCTTTGCCTTGCCTGCTGCTGCTGCTGCTGCTGCTGCTGCTGCTTGCATGGGGGGGGAGGGGTGGCATGGGAAGACGTCCAGGGTGGGCCCGGGCTGTTTATCTTGGGGTTTTTAGGTCCCGCTAGAAAGTCGGGAGCAGGTAAACAATGTTCTATATAATAAGTGCTGGTTTTATATCTTGGATTCGCTCGCGCGCTGTGGGCTGTTAAGTATGCTGGCACTGGTTTGAAGGGGAGGGTGCAAAAAAAAATATTTAAAAGAGGGAAAGGGAGTAAAAAAGAAAAATGAAATAATGAAATAAAATAAAATTAAAAAGAGAGAGAGAGAGAGAGAGAGAAGAGAAAGAGAGAAAACAAAAACAAAAAGTGGTGAGCGTTTGAAAAGGTTCGGGTGCCCGCGAAGACGAAGGCTAAAACAAAAAAAGAAATTATTAAAAAAAAAAGGTACGTATAGTCTGGTTGCCGTGGGAATATTTTTATTTATTTATTTATTTATTTTTTTGAGTTTTTGAGTTTTTGAGTTTTTGAGTTTTGTATGAAGTTTTGGTAGTTTTTTTTTTTTTTTTTTTTTTTTTCACTTGTTCTTCTAGCGAAAACAATATGGATTTCCAGAAGCCTTCCGCGCAACCACGCAACAGACAAACCAAAAGGAGGGAAGAAAAATAAAATAAAATAAAACAAAGAAATATTAAAAATAAATAAATAAATAAATAAACAAAATCAAACATAAAAAAAGTGGGCAAAACGCCGAGAATCGCCTCAGGAAATCATTCAACCGAAAATGGCACAAGGCAACAACAGGGAAGGCGGTCAATTGGGGGGGGGGGGGGATCGTTTGACAGAAAGGGTTCCCTTCGCCCCGCCTCGAAAATAGATACCGCTTTCGGCACATTTGCGGTAGCTGAACGGATTTGCCCAGAGCCTCTTCTTCCCTCCTTCCCCCCCCCCCCCCTGAATCTTTTTTACTTGTTTGCTCCCCTGTTTTAATTTTTTAATTTTTTAATTTTTTAATTTTTTAATTTTTTTTTTGGGGGTAAAAACAAAGTCCCCTAATAAAGACCCCGCTGGGATAAAAAAAAAAAGGCAAGAAGTCGGGCGATGAGGGGCAAGCGCGCCACAGCCCTTTTTTTAAAAAAAATTAAATAATTAATTAATTAATAATTAAATAAATTAAAAAAAAAAAAAAAAAAAAAAAAAAAAACCCACTCCAGCTTGCTGACTGGCGCAAACCCCGCCAGTTGGCGCCCTTTTTTTTTTTTCCCTTCCAATCCATCAGGTTGTCTATCGATTCAATTAGTTTTTTTTTAAATTTTTTTTTAATACCAAAAGTATCAGTAATAATATTACTTGTTATTAATTATTTTTTCATATCCTGCTCTCGCCACTCATCATCCATTCTCAACCTCCAATTTTCTAGAAACTCAAAAACATCCTCACATACAAAAATCTCACACTCTCTCCATACGCGTATCCTCTTCACGCCGCATCGCACCTGGCCTAACTCTCAACTCCCCTTACTCGCAGGTTCTATTAGACCCCGCTTCTCATTCCAAAAACCGCACAGTTGATCCCTACCTCTGGCCCCCTCGTAATCATACCTAAATCATATTCTCAATCATCATAAAAATAAATCACCAGTCGCAATGTCCAGCAGCTCTCAGGCCACGCTTCAGATCCCCCTTCGCCACAAGCCAGACGACATTGGCTACCGCCTCATCGAGCTTCCTCCCGAGGTGGAGTCCCTGCTCGAATCCGACAATCCCCCAGTGTCTGTCTCTCCCCCTCGTCTCTCCCCCTCGTCTCCCTCCCTCGTCTCCCTCCCTCGTCTCCCTCCCTCGTCTCCCCCCTCGTCTCTCATCCTTTTCCGTCTGAACCCGTCATTGCCGCCGCTCGTCGTGTTTACTTAGTTGGCTCATCTATGCTCATCGTTTTTTTTTTTGCCTCTCTAGCCTCACTCTCGAGTCCTCTGACGCTTCGGCCCTGCTCAAGACGCCCGACAGGACCTACGCTCTCCGCCAGAAAAACACGTCAAACTCCGTCATCCTCCTCTCTCCCCTCGCCTCCTCTACGTCGTCGCAGCAAGGCGTGGCCGCCATCTCTACCATCCGCGAAACCGTGGAGCTCGAGCTTGTCGTGCCCCAGCATGCGGTTGTTTCAAGTGGGCAGCTCAAGAACACCGGAAGCAGGGGCAAGTGGCACGAAATGTTTGGCAAAGGACGATAGTTCACGAGGCAGACGCGATCTCTCTTGAAAAAAAAAAAAGAAAATCAAGAAAAAGAAAAGAAAGGAGAAAAAAAAAGAAATCATGGCTCTCTAATCCAAGTACGAGATACAGACAATACCGCTTAGCATTACGTTGAGAGATAATTCTCGCTCCAGCCCCCCCCCCCTTTTTCCCCCCGAAATGAACTCAACATCTTCTTCAAGTCTCAAGCGCCCAATGAATGCCTTGATGCGGCGGACAATTACTGCAAGCAGGGGCATGATACTGGCTCCTATACGTTACTGTTTTCCGGATGTTGGCTCAGCGCACGATTTCTCAAGTCTACTATCCTTTGCGACCAGCGATAACTATGCTCGTTACCATGGGTGATCACTAGCTGTCGACCATTGATCGCCATACACGGCGCATCTCTGCTCTTCGGCTTGAAGAAACAGGGAGTTATGATGACGAGCATGCTCATGATCATACGCGTCCATCGGGAGCACTGCGCATGCCGGCCTTAGCGAGGGCAGCGGGTGCACCGGGTCACCCAGCTGAGATGCATCCTGTGCACTGCTGCCTGGCAAGCTGGCAACTCTGGGCCACGCCGCCCCTGCTACTTCCCCCCCTTCCATTCTTCTCACTTGGATGTACTGCTCATCGAGTGCCGTAAGCGTGGGCGTTGGCTCTATTATCCGGACGATCTGTAACGGCGCGACCTCAAGGACCTGCGGTTGAACGTGCGGTTGAACGTGCGGTTGGGCCTGCGGCTGAGCCTGCCATTGCGGCGCGCCCATGTACTGTGGAAATATATGCCACTGCTCCATTGCTACGCCCTGCGGAGGGCCGATGGCAAAAGGGGGCTCGTTTGGCATCGGGGCAACGGGTCTCGTCGGGGCTGGCCTGTCTCTGATGAATCTTAACACTCCGTTTTGCGGTTCCTTGGGCGCTTCGTCTGGCACCGGATCGTTGCCCCCTCCACGCTGCGGCGGCTCTGGATCTCGATGCTGCTGCGGGGCGAGAGGAGGACCATGCTGACGCATAATCGCATCAATGACTTCTCCGTTAGTAGGAGAACGTGTGGCGCTCGGCGGCTCTTTCGTTATCTGTAGGTGCGCGGGATCGATTTCCGGATTCTCCGCGATTATGCGCTGGCGCGTCTCTCTCTCCGCGGCGTCGGTCTCCCGATGGTGGCGAAGGTGGGAGTCGTCGAACAAGGGGCAGCGTCCGTGCCCCTCGCCCGCTTCATGATCTGGGTGCTCATCAAAGTGACTGTAGTCGCAGGACGCGGAGCAGACATAACACTGCATGTTGTTGCAGCGCGAGCAGGTCACCTTGTTACAGCCGAGTATCTTGATAAATGGAGTGCGACCTGGGTGGATCCAAAAAAAAAATTGAAAAAAAAATTTGAATTTTTTTTTAATAATTATAATAAGGTTAGCTGCCGACTCCTCCATCTGCGTCGTGTTTTTCATTCTCTTCTCTTCTTTTTCTTTTTCTTTTTCTTTTTTTTTTTGGGGGGGGGGGGGGGTAAACATCTCACATTGATTGCACTTCCTGATCATGGCCGCGGACATGGCTTCTTCGATTTGCTGTCGCGCCGAGTTTCCCATTTTTTCGGCGGCCTCGGCGCATGAGAGCGGCACGTGAGTTTCCGTCTTGCAAAGCCTGCAGCTCACGATGCCACAATCTGGATCCTGGCAGCGAAACTCCCTGTCCTCCTCCACGGGACGGCATTCCGCCGCAAAGGGGCAGAATGGGCACGCTGCAAGGTTATCTATGTTTGCTGAACGGAGCACGGCCTCCTGCTCTATGCGGTCGAGGGCCGTGACCAGGCCGTCGTCGAGGAATCTGGCGCTATCCACGGATGAAAACACCGCCGAGCAGCCGTTGATAGACATGCACTGCAGCAGATATCGCGATTGGCCGATTTGCGTTTCGGCAAGCTTGCGGAAGCATTCGACGCAGAAGAGCTAGGAGAGAACCATGTCAGCTCGCCACGCCTCGCCGCTTCGCGCAGTCTCTCGTCGACTTACATGCATAGGGTCGCCGGTACAGGCCACCATCCTGTTTAATGGCGTTTCTGTGCAGCAACATCCGCACTCCTGCAAAAGACCCTGAGACTTGGCCTCCTCGTAATTCCTCTCCTCGGCCCCTTGGTGAAGCTTTACTTTTTCTCGGAGCACACAATAGCGCCGGGATACCTGCAATTCGGCCTGCATCGATTCCTCCACGCCGTCGGACGCCGCTCCATTTGGCTTCGCCGCGGGCGGCTCAAGGATCCGTCGGCGGCGGGCAGCGGGTGGCGGCGTCTCGTTGAGAATCAGATATGCCGAGAAGAGGGCATGCTCGTTTCCGTCCATGGCAAGGCGGATGGCTTTTTTTGAAAGATGGGGGAACTCTTGGGCAAGTAGCCGAATCCTAAGGGTCAGGTTACTCATCTGTCCAACGAAGATGCCACGGGGTCCTCATCTTGTTGAATGTCGCTCACATCTTTTCTCTTTCCGGTGACGACGGTTTATGGGCTTTCCTCTCGTCCTTGCCATACTTGTGTTTTGCTTCTCTCATCTCCTCCTCCATGTCCTCGTATTCGCCCCGTTTTCGCTTACAACCTTTCATCCTCTGGCGTCTTGGGTATTTCATTCCCAACTCTTCTTGGTCGGCGATGTAGTTGATGGTTTTATTCGCATCGTAGCCGTGCGTTTCTGCTGCCTTTTCCAGGTACTCGGGGGAGATGTCTGCAAAGATCTCCATGACGCTTTGTCGACAGGCATCCCTCGTAGCCTGGCTGGGAGGCCTGGATCTCGTGTTGTTTACAGGGGGGGACGGAAGGGCCAGGGTCTGGCTGGTAGCGTGGACGTAATTCGGCCGAGGCATGGCTGCCGGTTCGGGTGCCGATATGTCTGTGGATGCTCCGCATTAGACCTTTCTCCCATGACCTCACGGTCCTTCAACAGCGGCAGCGATGCGGGAAACTGTAAGAGAGATCCATGATGTAATACCCAAAGCAGAAGATTGTGCTTCTGTAGGCCATCCTTCCCACCAAACTCCCTGATCAAGGAAATCGTGATGGCTGTGAATCATGGTTGTATTCGTGTCTATTCTATCAGAGAGATATATATATATATATATATATATATATAAGGATATGCTCAAAGGCCCAGAGCATTTTGTTCATGCTACTTTTGGAATGGCAAGGCACTTTTTTTTTTTTTTTTTTTTTTTTTTTTTTTTTTTTGGATATTGCAGCAAAGATTTGGGTGCTGGTATTCGCTGACTGCCAACAGGAAAGAAGGCGAGAAGAGGGAAGAAGGGGGGCAGAGGGAGAACCAAAAAAAAAAATAAAGATAAAAAGAAAAGTCCATCATGTTGCGCTATGTATTGATTGGACGAAACCAGTGGACTCACCTGTTTTTGTTTTTGTTTTTTGGATAATGATGCCATATATCTCCAGAAGGGACAGCGTAAACGTCGGGGCAGCGCAAAAGCCGCTCTGCAGAAGGTTGTTTGCAAAACAAACCGATGAGAGTGGCGATAGAAACCGCCTCTGCTGCACCGCCCCCCCAGAAAAAGACGTCGTTGGGGTGAACGTGTCGTGACTGCTGCTGGGGTTTATATATATATATTTATATATTTCACCGATCAAGACAAAGGCGAGTTCATATATATATATATATATATATATATATATGCCGCCGCTGTGAAGAAGATGAACGCCCGACGAGGGTAAATGCAGCGCAGCGGGCCGAATAACGCTCGCAACAGAGACGGCGAAAAGAACAGGATAAGCAAGCAAGCAAGGCCTCTTGTAAGAAAAATAAAATGAGATGAGATAAAATAAAATAAAATAAAATAAAATGAATGATGAGACGACCGGCCAAGAGCAGGCAGCTCTACCCGAAACTTGTCGCTACGCCTCGCAGGGGCGCGACTCTCTCTCTCTCTCTCTCTCTCTCTCTCTCTCTCTCTCTCTGATGTGTTTGGGCCGCCAAAGAGTCCGAAGGAGAGGCTGTTTTTGACGGCGCTCGGTCGCTTCAGTTGCTTCACCACTCTCGGGCCCCGTCGTCCGTATTAAAGTAAAATAGGGGTGTAAATTGGCAACGAATCTGGCTTGAAAAGGGAAGAAGGGAAGGAAGGGCGCAATGAGGTGAAGGAGGTGAAAGAACGGGAGAGAGAGAAGTGTGCGGGAGGGGGAAAAAAACGAATTTGTTTTGTTGAAGATGGAGCTCAGGGTTTATTTTTATTTTATTTTTAAATTTTTTTTTTTGGGGGGGGGGGGGGGGGCAGGCAGGCAGGTCAGCCAGCCAAAAGAAGCCAAACCTGATTTTTGGCTTTCCCAGGCGCTGTCGACGGCGTTTATCAGGCGGTTCTGGTTTTTTTTTTCAACTGGAAATCGGAAAGTTTTGTTAGAAAACCTCAAGTTCAAGAAAGGTTTCAATGTTAACGCTGGACGGGGGGCCGCCTGTAGCGTGTACGTACTTGGGCTCGCAGGGCCGGCAACGGGGGTTGCGTTTGGGAGAGGCGGCGCCGGTAACATGTACATTGACTTACATTTAGTGCTAAGGCAAGGTACTGCTATACTACCTACCTTACCTATAGTAGTACTAACCTACTACCTGGAATAATCTGAAACTTTAGTACTATAGTGCTTTGTACCTGGTAGGTAAAGGTATAGAGGAAAAATACTATCAAGGTACATGAAATAACTGGAACGTATGTACCTTAGTAGGTACTAAAGGAGAGGTCAAAAACAACTTGGCGCTGCTTAGCAGAAAGACTGACATGGAACTTACCTCAGTTAGGTACCTAGTAGTACCTCGCTAACCTTCTGGGTACCTGTACTTGGTAGGTACGGACTGCTAAGGTTACCTTAGTAGTTGTAGTACTGCGGGGGCAGGCGCAGAAGCAAAAAAGGATTTCATAACCACAGCACAAAAGCCGAATAACATGCATTATCCCATCTCAGCAGAAAGACGCCCACGATCCCTTGAGAAGACGGAAATTATTAGGTAGTACCTAAACAACAGTTGTCTAACAAACCTTTTTGCAAAAAAGCAAGATACCTTATATAGATACCAGGTAAGTAGGTACCTTGCCTTCTTACAAACCGAACAAAAAATAATAATAATAAAAAACCGCTTCTTCCAAGGTTTCTCAATGAGCAACGCAACGAATGAGATTCGCCAGCCATCCAAAAAAAAAAAAAAAGTTTATAAATTGCTAATCCCATCCATCCCAACCTTTTTTTTTTTTTTCCGTTGGCCAGCCAAGACGAGGGAATTCAGACAAGTAAAGGATCATGAAATGTTTGGTATCCACCATCGGCGCATGCAAGTAATATTATATGTGTCCGTCTGTATATACATACATGTATATATGTATATATATATGATATGTATATATATGTGTGTGTGTGTGTGTGTGTGTGAAAACAAGCAAATAGTATATAAAATCGTACATCATTACTCGTCTCCTAACTCGTCATCTTCACCATCAATGGCCCGTTTCCGGCGTCGCGTTGCTCGCGCCTTGCCACCTCTCGGTGTTGCTGCTCGGTGGGCGTCCGTTTGAGTTTCCGTCCCGCCCGCAATCTCGACACGGTGGTCTTCCATGATGAGATCTCCATCTCCGCCGCCATCGTCCTCCTCGAGCGAGGGAAAGAAGCTTGACGTCTCATGCGACCGGTGGCCTTCGCCGTCTTCTTCGTAGCCTTCCGGCAGAAACCCTCCGCCTAGCTCTTCTCCTTCCGCGTGAGCCTTGGGCGGCTCGCCGGCCTGCATCCCTCCACCGGAATGGCCAAACACGGAGACGCCCTCGTCAATCTCGCCGTATTCCTGGCGGATGCGTTCCACGATACGCAATCCCATGAGGAACTTGCGCCACTTGCCCAGGGCCGCTTTGCGCCGTTTCTCGTCTTCTTTCCTTAGTCGCTCAGCCTCGTCCTTCTCAAGCTCCACCATCACACGGTCATGATGCTCTTCTGCGATGACGACTCCTTGGATGACGGGGACGGCCATCCGATGGCCGAATTCAAAGTCAACTACGGCCTCTGCATAATCAATCCCCAATCTCTTGCACACTTTGCCGACCCCTCTGAAGGGCACGTGTACCGCGCCTTTGGGACACATATGCTCGACAAATAGGTCGATGTTCCTATGCCCGCGTTAGCTCGCATTGTGGCCTTTTCTTCTTCTTCTTCTTCTTCTTCTTCTTCTTCTCTTGTTTTTCTTCTTTTTCTGTCCTTTTTTTCTTCTCTTCTTTTTCTTCTTCTTCTCTCTCTCTCTCTTTTTTTTTTTTAGACAAGTCCTATACGCAATTCACTCACCCGTATTCATTCTTGGGAATAACGCCATCCCGGATGGGCGGCGGTATGATCCAGTCAGTCTGCTCGAAGCTGAACAGTCCCTGAAGAACCTTTTGTCCCGTCATCGCCTCCGCTTCCAGTATTTCCCTCTTGCGGTTCAGGGTGGCGGCCCGATAGGGGACTCTCTTCAGGGGCTCTTCGCCGGCGAGGGGGGCGCGGCCTTGCTTATGCCACGTTTCGGCGCTTTTGACGAGAACAACGTCCGATCGAAGATAGACATCCTCCTCATCGACCTTGCCGCCCTTTCCCTTATTCTTGAAAACCTTGACCGGTTCGGCGCCACGCCTCAGCGCCTCCTCCCGCTTGAGGTGTCTCTCCAACGCAAACTCTTTCGACTGTTTATAGTATTGCAGCGTCTCTTCGCCCTCCTTCATCTCCTTCTTTTCTGCCTTTGCCGGCTTCAAGTCGGTAGCTTCTTCCTCTTGGTCAGCCTCGGTCAGGGGGTGGTTCCTGCCTCCTCGCCTGTACCCAGACATGGCCGTCTTGAACCAATCCAGCATCTCGTAGCGCTTGACCTTGCCATGGCGGTTGTAGATTGGAACCTTTTCGAGCGGCATCCTGACGCCTTTGGTTCGGCCCGGAAGGACCTGCCGCTTCAAATAGCGCACCGTCACGTCCTTGGCCGTTCCATCTCTCGAATAGCCCACAACGTAGGCAATGACCTGCCTTGCCCTATCTGCTTTGGCGCCACGAGGCTCAAACGTCTCGACGAGATCTCTGTTCACTGCCACCGTGCCCCTGACGATAGGGTCGACCGAGAGGTATTTCTTCGTAGCCGGTGACAAGATCTCGGTCCAGTAATGCGGGAATTCCAAGTCCTTGTCGAATTTCCTCCCGTCTATAGATTTGGCCTTTGGGGAAAGATCCACGTCGACAGATTCATCATCCGTATCCTTGTACTCTAATTCTAAATCGTCTTCACACTCTTCAATGGCAGGTGCCGGTGGTTGCGTAGTAGAACGAGCGGAACGCGATCGTGACGGCGTGCCGTTCATTTTTGGTCTCTCTTGCGCCTTCTTCTTGGCTGCGTCTGTTTCGGCCGTCTTTCTGACGCTCTTCTTATTAGTAGCTTTCGTCGGCGTGTTTTCTTTCTTTCCGTCCTCTTCGGCGTCCGCGTCTTCCAGTTTATTCCATCCAAAGCCTAGGGGCTGCAGGCTGGCGACCATCCGAGCATCGATACCCAGGCCCCGAAGCAGAGCAGTGAATAATTGAGCCCCAACATCTCTGCTCCCCCGACAGTCCATGGCGCATTGCCGAAAGTCGTCCACTCCTCTCAGTCGCTCGCCGAAATCTCCGCAACTGTCTTCGTGATCTTTATATGCTTTTGTGAGTCTATCGAGACGTTCGAGCGACATGTAGCCCCATTTCCGGAGGCCGGGGGCCGAGACTCGAAACCGCTGTTTCCACCAAGCGACAAGCGACTTCATAAACCGGAACAGAGGGTCGCCATGGCTCATGTCCACGGCCCCCTCTTCAAGCCGCTTGGCAGTCCCACCCCAGTCTCGAGACTCTTGCGTGACGCCTCTCCTTTTTGTCGCTGCTGCCTTGGGTGGCGATGGCCGACTATCCACTAAGGCACTGCTCCGCCTCCATCGGTCGACCTCGTCCCAGAGCCTGGGGGGAATGTGAGAGACCATGATTGCCTGGACTTCGGGGTCGCTAATCCACGAATTCCGAACTGCATTGTGCCATAAAAGGCAAAGGACGTGGACGCCATGCGTCGCAATCCGAACCTTGCGCTCCCTCTTCGAGGGTCCTTTTTTGTCGCCAAATTGATTCGTCAGAGATATGCGAGTATCTCGATTCAGAGTCAGCTCGAGATCTCCCGAGGGCACGGGCGCATCCGGTACGGATTGCGGAGGGGCCTCCACATCCTCAAACTCAATGTCCTCTTCCTCATCATCTTCGTCTTCGTCGTGTTCGTCTTCGTCAGCATCTCCTGTTTTCTGCCGCTTTACAAGAGGAACACATTCGAAATCACTATCCAATAATGAAGACAGAGGGCTATCGCTTTCATCGCCTCCGAGCCCCTGGAGGAGCGAATCCGAGCCCCCAGGCGTATGCGCCGAGTCGAGGTCGTCGTACAGCGTTCTCCTTCGCCCGCTGCCTGCCTTGGAATTCGCCTCGCCGGCGCCCATCTCGGCAGCGGCCGCATTGTCAGGCGTAGAGACTCTCAGCCTTTTTCGAGTCACATTTGGAGGCATATCGGCAAGCACGCGAGCACCGCACTGCGGATTCGATCGCAGGGTGAGAAGCGGCATATGTCGTCATTTGACGCGAGAAAGTACACGGGATCACGTGCAACGACTTGAGAGGCTTCCCCCCTCTACTACCCAACCCTAGAACATGAACATGTCGAGCCATGGTGACGATTCAAGGAATTTTCTTTATGCAAAGCACAATAGCTTTGTGGGAGAAGAAAAAAAAAACAAAGGGAAAAAATAGGAAACCTCAATCAGTAATTAGAATTTATCTTGTATACTTTTGTATAACATTTATCAGTATCAACAATGCAATCCCGTCTATATGGCAAAGGGCCACTCATTTTCCAATGCCTCCAATGCCTCATCCAGCTCCTGGCATGAAATCGCTTCTATTCATAAACGCTCCCCGACAAAAAAAAAACCAAAAAAAAAGAAAAGAAATGAAAAGAAATGAAAAGAAAAAAAAAAGAAGAAAAAAGAAAAAAAAAGAAAAAAAAAAAGAAAAAAAAATTCGGTCCGTAGGATATGCGCTCTAATCGCCCCAACAGCCTTCCCTTCCGTCAAGCCTCGATCAGGTCCGGAGGCGCTCCCACGCCTCTCAAGAGCACCAACGTATTCCCGCTCTGCAACGCCGTGCCGACCTTCTCGCCGAAATCGAGTAGTCTACCGCCCTCTACGTGGAAAACCCGCAGCCTGTCTCTCTCGTCCGAGCTCTGGTTGTTGATGTTTTGCACCTGAAGGCTTCGTGCTGCCGCGTCCAGCACCCGGCCGACGACCCAATCCTTGGAGTAGAAGAACTCTCCTTTGGGGAACTTGGCCTTTGCCGTCTCGGCTTCAGCCTCGACGTACACGTAGACGCGCTTCTCCGGGGCCAGCTTGTCGTCGCCCTTGGCGGACTTTTTCAGGTTGTTGACGGCGACCATTCGTGCCGCGGCCGAGCTTGGTTTGGGCTTGGGCAGCGCCCTGCCAGCCTGCTCTCTCTTGGCCGTCCCCCACGCTCGCAGTCGGTCCAAGGCTGATTTCGTCCTCTGGGCAACGTCCATCTGCCCGGGCCTTGCCCCGATCGGCGGCAGGTTCCCGCAATCGTGATCATCTTTGAAGCGGTGCTTCAGGCAGTAATCCCGGTTGCACGTGTCGCAATGCACACCTGGCGTCAGGGATGTGCCGATGGTCGTCTCGCAGTCTGCCGACGCGCATGGCTTTTCCGAGATTTTATCTCGCAGCGTTCTCCCCTGGCCGATGGAAGGCTTTGACAACTGAGCCTGTCGTTTTCGTTCCGCCCACGCCCCCGGGTTCGAGCACTTGTGTGCCAACTCTGTGCGGTGGTCCAAGCAAAACGTCTTGGTGCAAGACTGGCAGAAAAAGGGGAGGAAATCGAGTTGGTTGCAGTACTCGTACTGGCAATGCCTGCCGATTAGGCTGGCGTCTTCCTTGTCCTTCATGATATAGCTCGTTTCTGGAGCATCGGAATCCGAACCTGACGCCATCCTTGGGGGGGGGGGGGGGGGGGCTTGTGCCAATAAATAAATCGCTGCAGCCTCGCCGACCAAGCCGTCGTTCTTTGTCAGGCAGAGCAAAACGTCGTCACCTCACCCGTGCAAAGCAAATGAGGCTGGGCTGGGAATGTCGGGACGGCTGACGGCGTTAATTGGTCGGCTGACCAAAGGTGGCAAGGAAGCGTCTGGAAGCCCCTATACACATAAAACGTCTGCTGAATCACCTAGCTGTGCCGCGCGGAAGCCCGAGCGTCAGGTCCGTTGCAACCTTTACGCCAGCGATTGCGGCTCTTCGAAAGCCGATACTAACCAAAAGCCAAAGCATGTAGCTTGGGAGAACTCGATGAAATGAATGATTCTCCAAGCATGAGACGAGGCGCGGCGCGAGCGAACACGCCGATGCTTCTCCGTGCATAACAAGGGCTCCTGCAGGGCGTCAGGTTCGCATCGCGGGGTCTGGCTTTCATTGACCCCACTCCACTTTAGGGTACAAGAAGCAACAGGCAGATTAATACGACTAGGTACTAAGATATTCGCGATGCTGAGAGAGGTGGTATCACAAGGGCGCGTTTGCTTTGGAGCATCTACGTTTACTGAACTGTCCAAATTCACGCCAAATGGAAGAAGCATATTGAAAAAAAAAAAGTGTACAGTATATAGATCTCTCTCTATAATAATAATACTAATCATCATAATAAAAAAAAATATTGAGCTGCGTTGTATGTACGAAAATCATGTCATCTTGTATGCTCGAAGAAAAGCTGAGTGCACGTTGCTAGGCCAACATGCTCTGCAACGCCTTATCCGACATTCGTGGTCTTTTTTCTTTTTTAATCCTCTTTGACCTTGGGATCTTTGTTGAGAAGTTTCTCTCGGCCAGTCTTTGGCAAATCTCCGACGTATTCCTTGCCTCCGAATTGCTCAAAGCCCTTGTGGAACACCCACTCGACGCCGTCCTCGACCGGCTTGTCGAAGAGACTCGGCAAGAATGGAACCACAGACAGGCCGAGGCCAATCGGGCCCCACGTCCGCAAGGCGGCGTTTTTGGCATTCTTCATCGCCTTTCCAGAGTACTTGACCACGCTGTGGATGGTAAATGCAGGCAGTCCCATGCTGGCGACGCTTTGGAAGATGGCCCTCTGTACCATCACTGTTCGCCAATCCTCCAGGGGAGGGACTGCCCCTGGGGTAAGGTTGCGCGTCTCCTTCTCGGGAAGGCCAGAGAATCTCTGCTGGTGAGAGTTGAGCAGGAGCTGAGGGTTGAGGATGCGCTGGTTCTGCCAGTAGGCGCGGTATCCCTCATGCGACACGTCACCCAGGATGTAGAGCCACGAGATTCCGTAGGCAGTGCGGACGAGGTTCGGGTGCGCAACGGGACGGAACGATTCGCCAATGTCGGACGTATAGGCGACGTATCGATGCGCGGATAAAAGGATCGTTCGAAGCCTCGTCGCATAGGCGGCGTACCGCAAATTGCTCTCTGTTGAGTCGGGGGCCCTGCCATGGTCTTAGCGACTCGTCCTGCAAACCGGGGCGCAAGTGGCAATTACCGTCCTTCCTTTATGCTTTCGAAGAAGCCATCGTCCTTGTCTGCCTTGTCGACAATCCTCTGCAGCCTCTTGGGCAACTTTTCTGGTTTGGGGAGCTGAGGATCAAAGGCTGATTCTTCCTGCGTCTCTTGCTGCTGCTGCTGCTGCTGCTGCGGCTGCTGCTCAGGCTTCGGTTCGGATGATTTCCCCCACCAGCCCATGATGAGTCAGTCTATGGCGGAATGATACTATACGAAATGGGAAGGAATGGGGGGGAAATAAAATATATATATATATATATATATATAAAATAAAAAAAGAACGTCTTGAGAAATCAGATTCCCACGTTGTAAACAATTATTAGAACTTGAAACCAAAGATGGCTCGTGCCTGTAGCTTGCGCCCGCCCCGCCAGGAACTCCCGCAAAGCCGGCCGTGGCTCAGTGACGTCGACAGCGAAACGGGTTCCTTCTTTGGGCATCCAATGCGCACGCACGATAAGCTCAGCCGGGGAATAGCCGCCGAATCGCCGGGCCTGCAATTCCAGGCACAAGAAGTCTCTGTTTTTGAGCGGCTGCAGCGAAGTCGTCTGTCAACGATCCTCCAAACCTGCAGCAATCCATTGCTTCCTGTCCGTTCCTCTCGTCCGCCCCTTTCAACGCAAACCAGAGGTCAAGATGGCTGGTATCGCCACCTACACTATTGCTGGCCGACAAGTCGGCGGCCACCACGTATGTTTTTGCCGAACAAGGAAAAAAAAAAAAAAAACCCCCCCAAAAGTCGCACCAACGTTCACTTGATACCGGCTCTCTAACTTTTCAATCCATCGCAGCTTGCCATGGGCTGGTTGGCTACCCTCTTTGGCGGTGTCTACTTGGCTACTTCCGGTCCCAAGAGACCTGCCTCTGCTGTCGCCACTCCTCCCATCAACGCCTCTAGCTCTGACGAGGCCGACTTCATCAAGTGCGTGATATTCCCACATGCAACCTCGAATCGTATTCGGCTAACGGCCTTACAGGAAATTCCTCGAGGAGCAGGACAAGAAGCACTAAGAGGCGAAATGGACAGAAGGCCGATGTGGGAGGATAGTGTATGTTGTCTTGTACATAATAGATGCCCGGAGAGCGAATGTGTCTCGAGATAGAAACGATACGATTTTTTCTCCCCGAGACGGCTAGTGCATTGGATTGTCATTGCGGCAGTAGTTGGTTACGTTGCCGAAAGGGCCCAGCGATGCTGTTGCATATGAGCTGGCGTAGTTGCGTGGGAATCATTTACACCGCCCGAGCCCATGACCTTGCCTTGCTTGACCTTGATATCCCGGAGATGAGAGAAACTTTGGAGTACCTTTCTTTCTTCGTTTGAGCTCAGTGGTCACTTCTCACTGATCACTTGAAATGGGTAGGGATGGAGGACTGGCTATAGACTGGATGAAACAAAACGGCCCTGGATTGCTGCTCGCGGCTCAATGCTGGTTGACGACTGTACGTTTTTATGGCTTGATGCATTAGCACCCAGTATAGGTAGGTACCTGTAGATAATGCAGCTATGACCGCTGTGAAAATGGATTTGCGAGATGGCCATCTGCCTTGAAATGGGCATAAAAAAAAGTGACCCATCAAGCTCACAGCAATGAAATCACAACTGTCAAGATGTTGGCTGACAAGCTTTCATTCTAACCACTGCCCACCTGCAGGTCTCAAGCTCCAAACCCACTTAATGCAAGTTACCTAGCATAAGATAGTAAAAGGGAAAAGAGGAGAGAGAATCCGATAATTACAACAAATTGCCAAAGCAATTTTCATTTTATTCCTTAGCGTCCAGCTTCGTTGCTAGGCGCCTTTTTTTTTTCTTTTCTTTTCTTTTACTGGTGGCCCTCACAGCTCGTAGGCGTCTAAGGGATATAAGCATATATACAGAGCGCCGCACATGGCACCAGCAACGTCCCGGTCCCCGTTATTGCGAAGATGCTGCTTAAACCACACCGTCGCATACTCATGGGCTGCAACGCTAAACTTTCCTGCGTGGCTCGTCGTCTTTCCCCCTCCCCCGTGCAACAAATAACCTACATAACAAGAATGCAACAGAATGCAGGGCGACGACGAGGCGGCCTATCAGCAATCCGGCGCAGCGGCATCGCTTGGCCAATCCGCGGGCGAAGCCGCCCAACGAGGCGCATGAAATCACGTGAGGCGCGACGTTTGGCTGCGCAAAGCCCTGACGCGCCCCGCCACGGCATTTCATGGCGCATGCACCATCTCCTAAAGCGAAACAATCCTGCATCGCAACCATCGGATACAACGATTGCAATTTCTGGAAAGACGCCCGCCTCTTAAAACGGAACACCTGAGATGGCCGCTGCTGCGACCGACCCTGCGCTGGTGACCACGGACGGCAGCGACATCTCGCCGCCCGCCTCGGCGCCCAAGGAGCGGCACTCGCTGACGCTGGACCAGCGCCGAGCGCTGCGCCGCTGGGCCAACGGCCAGACGATCCGGCCGTCGCACAAGGCTTGTATCGAGTGGTTCTTTGCGCAGTACGGGCAGCAGATCAGCCAGTCCACCGTCTCGCACTCGCTGTCGCCCAAGTACTCGCGCCTGGACGGCGACAACCCCCAGCTGTCGGGGTCGCGGCTGCGCTTTGGCAACTGGCCCGACGTCGAGAAGCTCGTGCTGCTGTGGTACCAGCAGGTCCAGGCCGCCGGCCGCCAGCCCACCAACGAGGAACTGGGCGACAAGGCAAAGTCCATCTTCAGCCAGCTGCCGCGCTACAAGGACGAGAGCCCGCCCGAGTTCTCGCCGGGCTGGATCCACCGCTTCAAGAAGCGCTACGGCCTGCTCATCCGCCGCCAGCGCCGCCACGGCGACGGCGGCGTCAACCCTGCCGAGGACATTGACTACCTGGCCGACCTCGTGCCTCGCTTCATGGCCATCGCTGCCGACACCAGCCCCGCCGCCATCCGTGAGCAGGTCCTCCGCGCCGTGGGCGTCGAGTCGAGCCTCAACACCTGCGCCCTGGTCAGGGACGAAATCATCCGCCGGCTGGCCAGCGCCCACGCCGCTCCGCTGCCCGCTCTGGCCGCCGTCGAGCCGGCCCTCGCCCAGCCGCAGCCCGACCAGCCGCCGCTCTACGCCGATGACGATCCCGAGGTCGTGCTCCAGAACGCCCTGCGACAGCTTCAGCAGGAGGAGCAGGCCGCCGAGGAGCAGGCCGCCGCCGTGCGCGAAGAGCGTGACCGCGCCGAACGAGCCGTCGGCCTTCAGCAGCAGCAGGTGATGGTGTCCACGCCCAGTGCCCGCGCCCCTTCCGACACCCGCTTCACCACTCCCGGTCAGGACATCGCCCCTGACCTGACCCTGACGCCGATTCACTCCGACGTCCCCATCTCTGCTCACGACAGGCCGCTGCGGTGCCCCTTTTGCGTCAACCAGCGGATGCTCCGCTCTATCAAGGAGGCCGTGGAACACATGTCAACGCATGTTGTGGTGTAAAAAAAAAAAAAAAAAAAAAAAAGCCCTTTTCTTTTTCTTTTTCCCACCGGGCAAAGGACCATCTCATCTCTAGCGTCTCTGCAATTGGCGTTGTAATCTTAACCAACCAATCATCAAATGGTTTTTTTTTTTTTTTTTTTTTTTGCTTTTGTCTTGATGCTTTTTTTTCTTCCTTCCTTCCTTCCTTTCTCCTTTCTCATTTCACAATCTAGGAGTATGGGGATATTAATTAGGTCACGCTGGAGTGAGAGCATTCTTTCGCATGCTCACGGAGTTTGATCAATACAAGGGGCCTGTGGAGTTGCGGTGTTTTATTTGCACATCCTTTTTTTTTATTCCTTTCTTTGATTGTTTCTTTCATTCTTTTTTTTTTCCTATTCGTTTCTGGTGACTAGGTTTGATGTACATATCTATATGGCATTCATAAGGGAAGGGGAGGGGGGGGGGGGGGGGGTATGCCAAAGCTCAGCTATTGATGTACAGTAACCCCCTCCTCCTCTGAGAATCAAAATGCACATTCTACGCATGATTCTGAAGCGATGCCTTTTTTCAAGCATGTAACTTGCAAGCCCATGTGGTGTATTCCAAAATCGTGGGCCTCGTCGAATCCCCCCTTCTCTGCCAAATGCCAAAAGCTATTAGGTGCCCTGCCTAGGCCTACCTATATAAAACCAGTCTCCTTCAAACGCCGTACAAGTGCCTCCGCCTCATCCTGCGCCTCTCGCCTCTGCAGCAACGAGAGGTCGCTCTTGCCAATGTAATTCTTCCAAAACTTGAGTCCCTCGAGGCCCTCCTCGCGACACAAAGCCCCCTGTTCCTCTGCCATGAGAAGCTCTTCCTCCGCCACGCCAAGGCTCCATCCGAACCTCTCCGCGGCCTCTTGCGCCGTGACGCCGCGCCCAAACTCTCGCCAATCCCATCCAACGTCCCGGTCGGGCGGGAACTCGTGCAGGTCCTGCAGCCAGGCCAGGATCGACTTGATGGTTGCCTCGTCGGTGCGGTCTCGGGCCTGGACGACCATGACCCCGCTCCGGAACGTGCGTAATCGCACCGGCAGCTTGAGGCCTTCCCACATCCGGGCGGCCTTCTCGAAATCCATGGGGCTCACGAGCTCGACTCCGCCTCGGGCCCTGTTGAACATTGCCCAGAGGTCGACCAGCGTGAGGATGCCGCCGGCTCTCTTCAGCACGCCCCTCGCGTCGTCGGTGAGGAACTCTGCCAGGTTGCGGGCGAGCTCGGAAAAGTAGAGCGACTCGGAGCTTCCGCCGCCGACAATGTCCCTAGTCGTAATGAGACCGAGCTGGTGGGCGGATTCGGCCAGGATGGTATTCTCCTTGGACGTCACATCGCCGCTGGCTCCGTTGACTTGCTGTGCAAATCTCTCCGCCAGCGCCACCACCTCTTTCGCAGAAGCCATCAACGCCTCGAGGTCTTCAAAGGCGCTACCAATCAGGATCTCGTTATTCTTGCGCATGCTCAGGCCCAGCTGTTCGAGCCCAGCGATGCCCGCCGTTTTCGCTTTCTGCGCAGGGGTGCCTGGAGAGCTGCCGGCGGAACCGTCATCGGCCGCACGATTGCTCTTGGGGGCGGGAGGCGCATCTTGCAGCAGCCATTTCCGCTGCGTCATGGCGCTCTTTAAGCGCTCGTAGAATATCTTCTCTCCACCCCCGCGGAAGGATATTTTGACGCTCTCGGCAAAATCAACGCCGCCTTGGCTTGTCTTGCTGCTGCCGTCCTTGACCGGCCCCGGAGACTGGGTTCTGTTGTACTCAGCACTCGACATGGCTGAAGGGGGGTTCTGCGACAGCAATGGCGCCCCGCACATCTCGCAGGATAGCAGCGAAGGATGGTTCGAGAAGGTGCATCGTGGGCATTGGAATGAGACGGTCGAATCGGGTCTTCTCTGCCCGCCATCCGCACGAGCATCAGGCGTCGAAAAAGCATCGCTGGCCGGCGTGTTTATTGCTGAAGAAAGTCCCTGGCTAGTATTTCCCGCCTGGTTGAAATTTGGCGAGGGCCCGGGCCGATTGCTTGCGCTGCTAATGGCCGCCTTGAGCACTTGCGACAGCGTTGGTTTGATACCACATGCCAGGCATGGGGGGAGAGGAGTGTGAGCGTTCGCCGTCACGGGATCAAAGTTTGAAGGGACGGGGTTTGAGAAACTGCAAATGCTGCAGACCCAGGTTGCGGTGGCAATGGGCGGAGGCCCCGAGGGGGGGGCATAGGCGTTGTCTGACGGAGCAGGAGATGGCGTGCTGCCCCTTGAGTTGACTCCCGTGCTGGACACCACCCGGTTGTGAAGCGTCGATCGCTTCAACGGCTTGGGAACAATGGTGACCTTGGCCGAGGACTTGAGGAAGCCGGCGTAGAATTCGTACCGATCTATCTCCTTCAGATTCAGGGCGGCCGAGTTCTTCCTCGGCTCATCTTTATCGACATAGCATATGCGATGAGACGTCAGGTAAACCTGGCCATTTTGCTGGTTTGGAAGCTTGAACTTTCTGTATGTTTTTTTTTTTTTTAAAAAAGAAAATCAAAAAAAATCAAAAAAAAAAAAAAATCTCATCAACATCTGGCCACTTTTGAGGCCCCGCCCCGGGTGCTGGATGACTTACCCCTCGTACAGGCCGACATTGTCCTGGACAAAGAGCAGTACTTCGTCCGGAAGATACGAAGGCCGTAGTGCAGTAGTCAGATCAATATGCTTCAGGAACATCCGTCATACGGCAAGCGGCAAAGAGCCAGCCCTCGATAGATGAATGAACCGGCCTGGGATCCGTGATGCGCTCAAAATAGCACGTGCCGAAGGAACCGCGACAAACAGAGAGGCTAGAACCGGAGATCTTGGCCCAGCAAGAGCACCAAGTCAGTGGGCAATCTGAGAGCCTATCGATGCCCTACCGGAAGAAAAGTCTCTGGTGCTTAGCGAGTCTGATGCGAGGATGATAATGAAGCAAGGTTTCACCATCGCGGCTACGGGCTCGCTGAGGGCATGCGGCTGCCACCACCACCACTGGAGTCTGGAGGTACGGAGTACATGAAATACGTACTAGTTTGTTCCCAGGGGAGCCATTTCCAAGGGCACCCCCGCTATTTACGGAATCGGGACAGACGTGCAGGCTCTCTCTCTCTCTCTCTCTCTCTCTCTCTCTCTCTCTCTTTTTGCCAGCTCAGCTTTCCGTCCGAGAGGCGCATCTGGATTAGCCGACATTTAGCCGCTGTCTGCCAAGTCACGGGACTTCTTCCTACACAAACAATTTTCCCATTGCAGCCCAACCCTCACCCGTTTTCCCTCCTTATCTATTCCACGCATCGCAGCGAAGATTATCAACTCGTTGCCCACACGCTTGCCGGATTTTGCATCCGCACTCTTGATCCATCATCGCACCCAACCCGTAAAACTAACTCCAGTCCAGCGCTTTTCGGCAGCCGTCATGATGCCAAGCTGGTCGAGCACCCAGCATCCGCCGGGCGCCTCTCAACACGGTCCTCCGTCTTCATATCCCTATCAACCTAGTATGTTCTCTTTCCCTCTCTCTCTCTCTCTCTCTCTCTCTCTCTCTCTTTCTCTCTCTTTCTCTCTCCCTCCCCTCCCCATCGTCACGGCTTGCGGTTCTAGAGACATCTGACTTCTCTAGTAGACCCTGCATTTGTTCCAGTCCAAGTGCGACAGGGCTTTTACACCGCAACATCACCACCACCACCACCACCACCATACACCCCACATGCGACAAATCCTGCTCAGACCCAGCCTTCTGCTCCCGGAACCACGGCAAATGCAACCCCGCCAGCACCTGTAGAACAGCCCAAGGGAGGCAAGACCGAATGGCCGGAATCAGTCCGACGATACGTCCAGCGGTCTTTCCATCCCGAGAACGATGATGCCTCTGTCTCCCGCGCGGAGCTCGAGGCGAAGCTGAAAGATACCATCGGCAGCGCCAAAGAGAACAACTCGCTCTACACTATTGACTGGGATAACATGCCTTTACCCCAGGCTTTGGTGAGAGCCGATCGCGAGGCACAGCTTAAGCTCCATCGTACCGCCTCGTTGACTACACCTATATACACCGACGACGCTTTCAATCCTAGGAAGCGAAAGTCGAATGACTTTGCAAATAATGACCCATCCCTGCCGCCGTGGCATTCTGCTAACTCAGGCCGATCCCTTGAGGATCGCATTTCGTATTCCCCCGGCAAGCGGGCAGCCCTCGATGACCCCAAGTCTAGTAAGTTCCAGAAAGAAGCCAACAAGCGCAAGCGCCGTTTCGAGAGCGAGTACAAGGCTGCCAATGTCTCGTCGCCCAGCAGCCCAAGTCCACCAACGTCCGGCCCTATCGTCGGCACCTCTGAAGTCCTTGAGAAGAAGTATCTCCGCCTCACTGCCCCCCCCGTGCCATCCAACGTGCGACCCGAGACAGTTCTCCGTCAAACGTTGGATCTGTTGAAGAAGAAATGGATAAAGGAGAGCAACTATTCCTACGTCTGCGACCAGTTTAAATCTATGCGTCAAGATCTCACAGTGCAGCGCATCAGGAACGAGTTTACTGTTTCCGTCTATGAAATTCATGCCCGGATTGCCTTGGAAAAGGGGGACATCGGTGAGTATAATCAGTGCCAGACCCAGCTGCGGTCGTTGTATGCAATGGGCCTGAAGGGAAACCCCATTGAGTTCAAGGCGTATCGTATTCTCTATTTCATTCACACTGCCAACCGCACCGGCTTGAACGACACCTTGGCAGATCTAACAGCAGCGGAGAAGGAGGAGAAGCCGATCAAGCATGCGCTCAGCGTGCGGTCGGCGCTGGCATTGGGCAACTATCACAAGTTTTTTCAGCTGTACCTTGATACACCCAACATGGGGGCATATCTCATGGATATGTTCGTCACGAGGGAGCGCCTTGCAGCTCTGTGCAACATCTGCAAAGGGTGAGTGACATGTTGCAAACAAGCACCATGATTACCCTTTGGCTTTGGTAACATGTTACGCTGACGGCATGCCAGATTTAAACCTGACGTCAAGCTGCGCTTCGTCACTGAAGAGCTTGGGTTCGAATCAGACGCTGATGCCGTCCAGTTCATCATTGATTACCAGGGGCAACACCTTCTTGAAGATCGCACAGAGCACATCGCGTTCCTGACCGGCAAAGCCAATGGCCTTTTTGAGCACCATCGAGCCTCGGCTTTCCAGAAAGTGGATATCAAGGGCCAGATCTAACTTGGTGATGTTGCTCCTTGCCACGTCGCACGGGCGCGCCTCTCCTCCTCCCACATGTTTGCATGTGGCTTGCGGGCACCGAATTTTTTCCCCCCCCCATAAAAATGCCAGCCTGCCCTTGATATCTAACGACAGCATTATATGCCGGCTTCGGCAAAGATACAAAAAGAGTTTTCGTTTCTTCTTCATTTCTTCTTTTTCTTTTTTGGACCCCGTCTGTAGAAATCGATTGCAGATGGCGGTTTATTCCTTTCTCCTCTCCCCACCCCCCCACCTCCCCGTTCCCTCCTCCCCCCACGGCTCAGTATCGAAGAGTATCACTACTCTATTCCTTCTCGCGGAACGAAGCAAATCGTAAAATTCAACTTGACGATTTGCTCTTCTAACTTGACGCATCAGATCTCTGCTTTTATCACGGGCGGGATACCACCTTTGTTCATAGTAGCAACTCCGGCCAATTGGGTGCTGTAACGGACCCATGACGATGTGTGATGCGGTGTTTGCACCAAAGCCGCTCTTTCGGCCGGGTGATTCTGGCCCCCTTTTTTTTTTTTTTGTTTGGCTTCAGTGTGATCATGGTCGGACTGGAACCGATGGGAGAATACCTCATGGTGTTTGGCGTCGGTAATACCTTGCACAGCCAGAAATGGTTTCATTGTCAATTTAGGCTATGGAGATTTTGCAAAAGCCCCCTTTCAGCTTTAGTTGTACATATATTACAAAATCGAAGCAATTGACCAATCGGTTGCAGTACATGGGATCATGGGCGGGTGCAAGTGAACTGGTTTTTTTTTTTTCTTTTTTTTTTTTTTTTTTTTCCAAAACTTGGGGCTCGCACTCCTGTGCGACTGTATGGGAGATACGATGGCAACGGTTGAAACGAGAAGGAATCCCTTGGCGTAATCGATAAGTGGCCGGTCCGGCCGAGTAGTTGCAGCTCCGCGTCCACGGCTTGAATGGTTTGTGTTTCACCATGGTGGAAGATGGGTAGAGAGAGAGAGAGAGAGAGAGTTGAGCAGTGTGTACGGTATGTGTACATACATATGTAAAGAGCGTTACAGATAAGGAGGTGCGTGTGGCGTTGGCCGCGACGGAGGTGTTTACAATGGTGGAGCAGCTGGCGGGCCGCTAGAGTTTACGATGAATGAATTGCATGGATACATACATGGTATGCGCGCGCCGGCAGATGAGGTAGTAGTTGAAGCTGGCATAGCGATGTTAATAACGTACTACCTTAGTAGGTACGTTTGTATGACCAATGCGCACAGAATACACGAGGTCAGGTAAGGGTAGGGTACTAAGGTAGATGAATGCCTCAAGAGGCCCCCCAATTCTGCTCTCGAGTCTGCATTTGGGTGGTTTACAAGGCGTCGCGACAATGGGTAGATATGGAATGAGAATGACGAAACAAACAAAAAAAAAAAAAAAAAAAAAAACCCGGAGTCAATGACTTGCTTTTGAAGGCGAGACGGCTGGCTAGTCATGCCATCAAACAAAAAGGGATCTTTTATTTTATTTTATTTATTTTTTTATTTATTGTTGTTGTTGCTTTAGACAGGGCACAAAAACGGGCATCAAATAATTCAAGAATGAATGGAATGCATGGAATGTATGGAGGCACTTTGTGTGAAGGAACTTATGAAAAACGATGCGCAACAGAGAGGTATGTAACCCACTCTCACTCCGTATTGGCAACTTCAGCCTCCTCGGGGCGGGCTGACGCTCTCAGCCTCCACGGCGACCTCACATGTTTTGCCGTCTTTGACATTTCGTTATGTCGACTTGCGGGCGAGTGGCCGTATTTTGTGCGAGCTGTCCTACACATAAGGCACTATACCTACTAGGTACTAAGGTAGTTACCAGTAGTTACCCAAGGCAGTAGGTACTAATAGGTAGCGAATTCAACAAATGTTCGTAACGGGCGATAGCGGCAACTCCCTGTTTGGCCGCCGGTCTCACCAAAAAAAAAAAAGGAAAAAAAAAAAAAAAAAAAAAAAAAAAGGCCGGCCGTTTGGCTTTGGTACCTACGATGATGGGGCTTGTTCTCCATACACACATGTATAATGTACGGAAAGGACGTATTACGGGCTTGACAAGACATCGGCTCCAGCCACAATTTCTTTTTTTCTTTTTTTTTTCTTTTCTTTTTCTTCTTTTTTTTTATCTTTTCTTTTCTTTTCCGGTTTGGTTCGAGGCGGGTTTGTTCCAAATCTTTTTGTCTTCCATCCCGCGCTCTGCTACAGCCGCTTCTCCCGGCACCAACCTTTTTTTTTTTTTTTTTTTTTTTTTTTATTAGACCAGATTTTTTGCGCGCGAGCGAAACGGGCTTTTTAGCCATCTTTGGATTGGATCTCATCGGATTGTTTTGGATTAGATTGGTTGTTTGAGAGGGGGGGGGGGGTTGAATTAGAAAAAAAAATTGAAAAGAGTGAAAGAAACAAAGAGAGAGAGAGAGAGAGAGTGAGAGAGTGAGTGAGAACAAGGGCAGAACGACCACACGCGGGAACTCATCAGCCGCAGCTGCACGTTTCCTGGGCGGCAGCCTGCATCGCCGAAATCTGAGGCCGAGAGAGAGAGAGAGAGAAACAGACGAAGCAAAAAGAAAGAATAAAAAAAAAAGAAAAAAAAAGAAAAAAAAAGGGAAAAAAAGGGAAAAAAAGAGAGGTGTTGCGACCGCACGAGGCCCGTCTTTTCTAGAAGCACGAGGCGCAGCCGACACTACACAAAGAGGCTAGAGCAGTATTCATCTTAGCTGCTAGCACACGCGCACCCAACTTGCTTTGTGTGGCGACGCACGGCAGACACCAAGGAGAGGCTGCTCTCTGCATCTTCCCGGCCAGCCAGGGGGGGCGTTTTTTTCTTTTTTTTTTCTTTTATTAATTTTTTTTTTGTTTCTCCCTCGTGTCTCTCTGCTTCACCTCTCCTCCTCCTGCTCGTCCTTTTTTCAGCCGGGGCGCTCTGTTCGCTCCCCAATCTCACAGTTTCGAACCTGCTCTCCGCCGCCTCTCGACCCGCGAACCCGGGCTTCTGCCATCCCTCGTGTGCGCTGGGAGACGCCGTCGGGACGGAAACCCCCCTCCTCTCTTTCTCTCCTTCTTCTTCTTCTCCCTGCCCTTGATTTTTTTGCGCGCCACTCGCCGCCTTTCGAAGAAGCATCACCGAGTGGCCGTCGCAATACAACGTAGCGCTGCGGTTTGAGCCGGGGACCTCGTATCTTTTTCTTTTCTTTTTTTCTTTTCCTTTTTTTTTTCCTTTTTTGCCGACTCGCACGAACCGACAATCCCATCCACACGTCCACTGAGTACTACCAGTTACACACAAAGATGAAGGTGCGTCATTGCCAACTGCGCAAGTCATGCGCTGCCAGCTGCAAACCGCTCCCCTCCCCAAAGCTTGCCGGGCCGGCAGCACGATGGCTGTCGTATATCGATCGTGCCTGGCATGCCAGCTGCCTTATTCTCAAACTTGCCATCATCACCATACGCGTGCAAAAAAAACAAAAATAATAAACTCCCTTGCGACGAAGTCTCGGAAAGAGAGAGATAGAAAGAGAGAGAGAGAGAGAGAGAGAGAGAGAGAGAGAGAGAGAGACAGAGAAAGACAGAGAGAAAGAGAGAGAGAGAGAGAGAGGGAAAAGGAAGAAGCAAAAAAAAAAAAGAAAGAAAGAAAGAAAACAAAAGAAAGAAAAGAAGAGAAAAGAAAAGAAAAAAAAACACCAAAAAAAAAAAAAACTAACAGCCATGGGTTTGGTACAGGCTCTTCGTCGGTCTATCAAGGGCGACAAGGAGAAGCAACACAGCATCTCCATCACCCCCAAAGCTGCTGTCGCAATCGTTCCGCCCAAGAAGGTTCGTTGATCAGTGTGCTGCGTTTGTTACCCTTGGTTCCCCCCCCCTCCCTCCCTCCCTCCCTCCCCTTTCTCCTCTCCCCCACTGCCCTGAGCTGTCTGTGTCGAATCGACAAGGTCGCATGACATTATCGCGCAAGCAGCTTTTTTTTTTTTTATCTTTGTTTTGTTTTTCTATTTCTTCTGAACCTTCGTCCCCCTTCTTGAGCTGCGTTTGCAATGGCAAATTTTTTTTAGTCTTTTTTTTTCTTCAGCTTTTTTTCTTCAGCTTTTTTTTTTCGGTTTTTTTTCTGGTTTTTTTCTTTTCCAGTTTTTATTATTATTTTTATTATTTTTTGGGGGTTTCTTGTTTCGTTCTCCCAAAAATCTCCATTTGTCCTACCGTTGCCGCTAGAGACTTCTTCTTATTCCGCACGCAGGTCATTCGAGCGCTCTACGATTACGACGCCCGCTCGTCCCAGGAGCTGAGCTTCTCAAAGGGAGACTTCTTTCACGTCATCGGCCGCGAAGACGACGCGGACTGGTACGAGGCTTGCAACCCTGCGCTGCCAGACGCGCGTGGTCTCGTGCCCGTCGGTTTCTTCCAGGCGCTCGGAAAGACCGAGAGAGACAGCCACCAGTCGGACGGCGGCCGCCCGCCAACTGCAAGCAAGAACCCTGACCACGACTCTGGCTACGGCGAAGTCCACTCCATGCAGTCCCCCGGCGCGTCTGGCGTGCCGGCGAGCCAGCGCGCCTCCAAGGCTTCAAAGCCCGGTGCCATGGTCTACGGCGTCGTCATGTACGACTTCAACGCGGAAAGATCCGACGAGCTCGAGGCCAAGGCGGGCGAGGCCATCATCGTCATTGCCCAGTCCAACCCGGAATGGTTCGTCGCCAAACCCATCGGCCGGCTTGGCGGCCCCGGCCTGATTCCCGTGTCCTTTATTGAGCTCCGTGATATGGGCACGGGCAAGGCCATTGAGAATCCTGGAGAAGCCATCAGGAAGGCGGGCGTCCCCAAGGTCGAGGAGTGGAAAAAGATGGCGACTGCGTACAAGAATAGCAGCATCACCTTGGGCAAATTCGAGGGTGGAGGGCCATCCCAGCCCCTCGAGCAGGGCATGGAGCGCATGAGCATCCAAAACGGACCTCAGGTGAGTCTTTGTGTCATTCCTCGCCTTTTCTCGCCTTGTCTCTTTTCCTCCTCCTCCTCCTCCTCCTCCTCCTCCTCCTCCTCCTCCTCCTCCGTCCCCTTCTCCTTGCCCTCCTTTCCAGCTCACCTTGTCACTGACCCCATCTGATTCCCTTTCTTTCTTCCCTTCCTCATCTCCATTTGCCTCTTATTCCCTGCTTGCTTGTTTTTTTTTTTCTCCTCCTTCTCCGTCCTTCCGCTCCGCCTTGCCCGCTCGCTTCCCCATTTCACGTCTTTGTTGTCTCGCCTCCCCCCCCAATCAGCTTTGCCTTTTGACCAGGCATTAATCAACAACAAACCCCCCCCCCCAAATAGCCCCCCCAAGGCGCCCTCAGCGGCCCTGCTCAGCCTGCTGCCCATCCCCAGCAGCCCGAGTTTGTATCGAGCGCGACGACGGAGCTCTACGCACCCATCTCTGCCCGAATACCCCGCTACTGCTTCGCAGAGGACAAGTACTGGTTCGTCATTGAGACGCAGCTCGAAGATGGGCGGCACTGGGAATTGTCCAGGTACTATGAGGACTTTTACGATTTCCAGATTGCACTTCTCACCGAATTCCCTGCTGAGGCGGGCAACACCGGAACCCAAAAGCGAACACTCCCCTACATGCCCGGTCCCGTGAGCTATGTGACAGATGCCATCACAGAGGGAAGGTTGCATAACCTGGATGCATATGTCAAGCACCTGCTAAACCAGCCCCCCTACATCGCTCGCTGCACGCTCGTGAAGCAATTCTTCGCCCCTAGAGAAGGCGACTATGAGATGGACCCTGCCACGGTTGAGGAGGAATACCGGCTGTCTCAGGGCTCTCGGGGCTCATCCTCCGGGTCACATGCTAACCCCGATTCGCGACAGTCATCGCGGAACAATCTGAGCGGCAACGGATACTCTGGTCTCTCGGCCACTCCGAGAAAAGCCAGCAACCCACAGCAAGGTATGTCCGACCGACAAAAGGCCCAAGGTGCCATCGACTATGGGGATGACTGGAAATACTGACCGTACCACCCGCCAGGCATGCAGCAACTGCCTCCGCAGCAGATGCCGACACAGCCGCAGCAGTCGCAGCAGCAATCGCAACCGCAACCGCAAGCCGCTGCGGCAATGAAGATCAAGATGTACTACAACGGCGATCTCATCGCCATCCGGGTCCCGACGGACATTCAGTACCAGCAGCTCCACGACAAGATTCGAGATCGACTCAAGGTATCGCCCGCAGAGCAGGTCCAGTTGTTTTACAAGGACGAGTCTTCGGGAGACAAGCCTCGCCTGGCGAATGACGCCGATCTCGACTATGCCCTCGAGCGCAACGAGAAGCTCATGCTGTACGTCGAGGTGGTGTAGCCGCACTTGGGAGTCCATTGATCATTCGATGTCTATATTATTATTATTCCTTTTTTTTTTACCACCTCTTCTTCTTGGAATGGCCTGAGCAACCCTATGGCGCCGCAGGTAGTACTGTCATAACATGATGTGTCACTGCGATCAACGTCTTCTACCGATACCCGCCTATCTCAATCAGGTTGGCGTTTTTTTTTTAAAAAAAAAAAACCCCCCCCACTTCTTTTTCTCTGCTCGGAACGCAGTGGCCATCTTTTGGAGTCTCCATTCCTCGTCCAAGTCCCAGTTGATTCACAAGAAAACTGGACGACATATGGAGGGGGGTCTCCGGGTTGGCTTATGGGCCGTTCGACATTCGATTATCTTTCAACATTGTTCCCCCCCCCCCCCCCACCCCCCTTTTTTTTTTTTTTTTTCCCTTCTTCATGAGAGCCCTTGTCATCGAGACTACCTACAGATACAGACGAAGTTTTTTTTAAGGCCCGCCGTGTCTCTCGAACATGATACGTTTTATGATTGTTTTGTCAGATACGATTTGATTGGCCAAGCCTCGGAGAGGGCGTTTGGGATGGAAACGACCCCCAAAGGTCGGATCCCCGAGTCGGATGTATTTTGTTCCGTTGAGCTTGCTTTTTTTTTTTTTTCGGTTTTTTTTTTCCTTTTTGTGAGAGATGACGGGATGGAAACTATACCTTGTTGCGATGGATTATGCTAGAGGGAGCGAAAGACAGACAGACGAACAGACAGACAGACGGACATAGAGGGAGAGGGAGAGGGAGACAGAGACAGAGAGACGGTCAGACAGAGAAAGAGAGGATGTCGACGGCAAATACGGAATGTACGGAAAGAGGGCTCATAAACCTGTGGGCAAATGTATTGGGCCTGGCCCTGAACGTAGCTGTGCGATGCAGGCTTTAGGGACTTGGGTGCTTGTGGCTGACAGTGGTTTGAAAGACGGGATGGATTCTGTATGTATGTATGTGTATGTATGCATGGATGGATGGATGGATGGATGGATGGATGAATGGACACAGATGAAAAAAAAAACCTTTTTTTGGTAGGAAAGCTTGCTAGAGTGCCAAAAAAAAAATTTAAAAAATTTTTTTTAAAAAAAAAACAGATTGTAACTGTGGAAAAAAAAAAAAAAAAGGGGGGGGGGGGGGGGGGCATAACACACACGTGCTGGCTAGTACTACTATTTATTCAACCTTTGCCATGAGATGTCGCCTCATTTTCAAATTGACGACGCCCCCGACGCCGAATGCCGGTATGATGCGGCACATGCGAGCGGCCGTGCTGACGAGCCAGTTTGATCGCACGACCCGCCAACGCTGCGCCCAGGCGCCGCCGGGGCGATTGTACAAGTCCAGGCCGAGCAGGTGGACGGGCGTGGACAAGAGCTGCACGGCGGCCGGGGCCAGGAACTGGGCCGTGGTCATGCCGGAGACGTGGCGGCGCATGGAGGCCGGCAGGCGGGCGTCCATCCACGGGGCCAAGAGGGGCGGGAGGTTGAAGGAGGCGAAGATGGTCAGGCAGTCGCGCAGGGCGAAGAGGACACAGCTCGGCAGCGGGACGGGCCGGGGCAGGGCGCCGGGGGGGCCGAAGATGCGGACGAAGACGTGGTCCTTGTACACGCAGAGGCCGACGTTGGCGGCGGACGAGGCGGCGAACTTGCCGGGGCCGGAGGTGACGGCGGAGGCGGGCCGGTTGGAGACGGTGGAGGCGGCGGTGTCGAGCGAGTTTGCGGTCATGTAGGTGCCGCCGTAGAGGGCGAAGACGAGGGCGCAAGGGCGCGAGAGGAGGAGGGCGCGAGGGCGGAGGAAGAGGGTGCGGAGCGAGGCGCGGACGGAGGCGGCGAGGGTGTTGCGGCCAGAGGCGTTTTCCATGATGGAGCTGTTGGGGGGGGGGGAGGGGGGGTCAGTCGGTCGGTTTGGCCTTTTGGTCGGCTTGTGTGTGTGTGTATGTGTGTTTTCACGAACACGCATACGGAGTGCATATGCGCGCATGCATACATTGTCATGAGTGGACATGTGACTGGCGAGAAGACGTGTGTGTTGTCAATGTGCTACACATGTAGGGGGTGAAATGTATATATATAATGTGTGTATGTATGGTATGTATGTCTGCATGTCTGTATGCATGTAGATGTGTATGTATGCATGTATATATATGTAGATGTGTACCCGTATGAAGAGAGAGAGAGAGAGAGAGAGAGAAAAGACGAGGGCGTACCGGTCAATGATGGTGATGATTGGGGCAATGAGAGCGCCAGCGCATGCAGCGCTCGTGGCATCTGCGCCGAGGCGCCAGGCGAGCTTCTTGGAGTTCCATGTCGGCGGCGACTGTGGCGGCGCCATCGTCACGGGAGCCAATGGCTGCGACGGCGCGGAGTCGCCCGTCTTCATTCTGGTTGGGGGCGCGATGTGGCAGCGGGCGAGAGAGGCTGGGATGGGGATGGGAAAAAAATAAAATAAAATAAAATAAATAAATAAATAAATAAATAAAGAGGGTTGGGATGGAATGGGAAAAGAGGTTTTGAGTGACCTTGTGAGCTGTCACGGCAGGAGGAGGAAGAAAGAGTCGGCTGAGCCTTCTCTCAAGTTGCTGCCCTTGGGGGTTCTGCTAAGCGGCAGATGGATGGCGGCCAATTGCCATGCATATGACTTTAAATATATATATAGATATAGAATATATATATATATATATATATATATATATAGATATACCTTGACACAGGTTTATTTATTAGAACCGTCTGATTTGTTGCTCTTGTAGGAATTACAAGACAGGCTGTGATGGGAAAAGAGTCATAGCAATGATGGTGATGGTGGTGATGACAATAATAACAACAATAGCAAGAAGAAGAAAAAGCAAAAAGGCAAAAAAAAAAAAAAAAAAAAAAAAAAAAAAAAAAGCTGAAAGGGACAAGTTACAAGATGTACAAGGCACACAGCACGGCGCGAGAGTTTTTGGTCATTGATTTTAATTTTAATTTAATATTTTAGCCTTGAATATGGCCAGGACTGGAGAAGGTCGATGTTATTTGGTCCAATTGTCCCGATGTTATGCGACGGCAGCCATATAAAGAAAAAACAAGGACTAAAAAAAAAAAAAAGAAAAAAAGAAAAAAAAAAAAACTTGAGAAAGAAGAGAGAGAAAAAAAAAAGAAGAAAAAAAAAGAAGAAAAAAAGCAAAAAAAAAAAGCAAAAAAAAAAAAACCCCATCGAATCGCATGGCGGCAAACAACCTTGTGCGTGCACCCCCCCCTCTATCTCTATCTCTATCTCTATCTCTATCTACATATCTCTCTCTCTACATTACGGGCTCCCCCATCGGAACGGCTGCGCTGGTTCGCCTCCCCGACCTCGGAGTAGGTCAGGAGCATGAGTAAGCAAGCTTTGGATCATAAAAGGCAAATGGCCCTTCTGGGAGGAAGATTGGAGAACAAGAAACAGACTTTCTGCTGCTTCCAGGCGGCGTGTCGTGATGGATCCCTAACGAAAAGCGCAACCAAGAAAGTTGTTGCTGGTCCGTGCCTTGCCTCTTTTTGCTTTAAATAGGTACGTGCTAAGTAGGTACCTAACCTTACCTAATACCTTAAGGTACCTAAACTACTATAGGTACCTCACCTAATACCTAAACTACCTAGTACTACAGGCACCTACCTAGTACCTACCTTAGATTCACGGGTCGTAAATAAGAAACAAAACCTTAGTCTCAGGTGCCTCTGCCTATACGGAGCTAGTAGTACCTAAGGTATGGAGTACCTAAGGAAGAAGTTGCCTTAGTGGCCATCTTTAGTACCCAAGGCATTACAATACAATACAGCAAAGTAAGCCCTTCGGCTTCTCGCATGAATTGCCCTCTCCGGCTTCGTCATCACGCTTCTGCAACACCCCGATGCAAGTAATCTTCGTGTCGCCCGTATTTTTTTTTTATGTTTATATATATATATATATATATATATATTTTTTTTGGCAGCGCTGCGTTGGCCGTTTTCCAAGCTCCCCCATCGCAGCTCAGGCGAATCGGCTCAGGTACGGCAAGTACGGCTTTTTACCATCCCGATTGCCTAGCGCAAGGTACAAAAAAAATTAAATAAATAAATAAATAAATAAATAAAAATAAAAAACCCCCCTCGAACGGCATCACGAGGAGGGTCGGGCGCCAATCGCAAGGCAAATGCATCCCTTTTTTTTTTTTCCCCTTGCTTTTTTTTTTTTTTGCCATCGACGTGGCCCGCGGCCGGTGGCTGGATGGATCATGGCCATCGCTGAGGAAATACCGCCTCCATCTCCTGGTCCCGAGCGGTCGGTAGCGGCACCTACAAGCTTCGCCTCCCCTGACTTCACTCGCAGTTGCTTCGACAAGACAAGGATATACTATATACAATGAATGGATGAATGGATGGATGAATGAATGAATGAATGAATGAATGAATGAATGAATGAATGAATGAATGAATGAATGAATGAATGAATGAATGAATACAAAGAAACCGTTCGTGCCATCGTACAGTCGAGACAAGATGGAAAAAGACCCCAGCCCAAACGAATGACAGTGCCAAGGCGGCCACGTTATCTAGAACAAGGCGCAAGCTGACAAGACTGACAAGATAGACAAGACAGACAGACAGACAGACAGACAGACAGACAGACAGACAGACAGACAGGTCAAAAAAAAAAGGGTGTCAACATGTACGCGCACGGGGGGCGCATTGGGAAAACGGGGCTTATTATACTCTACGCAGCGCAGCAAACGAGGACGCGTGCCTCATGATACGATGCGCGCATGGCCGTTGATGGCCGGATTTGTGACACATCAGCCGAGATGTACTTACAAAGCATCAGAGGAGAGGGCACACACACACACACACACACACACACACACACCTGCTGCGTGTGTTTTGCCATTCTTGGGCTGCCCCGAGAGAGACACCGAGAGAGAGAGGGAGAGGGAGAGGGAGGGAGAGGGAGGGAGGGATGGAGGGAGAGACCTCTCGCGTGAGTGGCTGGCATTTCGTTAAAGAGCATGCGTCGATTGAGCCCACGTTTCTCCAGTCACGGTCCGGGCAAACACGCAATCCCTCGCCACGGGCAGCGCCTCCTGAATTTTTGGCGACAGGCGTCGGAGCGCGAGTGCTGGAGGAGCGCGAGTGCTGGAGCGCAGCCAGGCCTCGTCGTGGCCGTGTTTGGACCAACGCTTTCCTCATAAGGCTGCAATACAGCAGCGCGGATGGAGACGCAACTCCAGCCGCCACCAATGGCGTCGCTCCAGCAATCGCGGCCTGCATGGCGTGCGCTTCGCTACGTGGCCAGGGTGCCATTGGCAGCTCCCGGCTCCCCATGGTCGTCGATTCAGTCGTCTTGGGTTGCTCTTTGTTCGGTCACGGCCATGACTGCGGCGGAGGCTTTGTGCAAAAGCCGCCCTTCTCATCATCCACCGCGGCCGCGAGGTATCTATCTGCTAACTGTGTATGCGGGCGAGCTTTGTGTGCGTGGCCACCGCCGAGGCACAACGAACCAAAGAGTTCAAAAAGCTCGACGGCCGGTGATAAAAATGCGCGTCTGGCCTCATGAGTTTCCCCAACTGTGTCGTTTTGCTGGGAGGGGTGAGATGCCAGCCCATCTTCATGCCGACCCCAATATCCTTGACTTGACTTCTTCTCTCCGTCTTTTTTCATCTTCGCTTCTCGTCTGCTTGACGGCCCCAGCTCTGCCCGTCTCTTGCCTCTTGCACCGGCAGTCCATGGGAGCTTCGTTTTTTCACTAAAACGAACCCCATCTCTCCCTCTTCCCCCAGTCTCCTCTTACTATGGGCCGGAGAAGTGGAAGCTCTGATGGAACTTTCTACTTTCAGGCCTGGCACGTCGACCGAGTTGTAAGCGGGGAGTCGTGGGTTCGGAACAAGGGCCTGGCCGACTTTGTCGAGCAGAACCTCAGCCCCGATGCGAAGAAGTGGCTGTTTGTCAAGGCCTGCGTGCCTACCAGGGAGCGGCCCGGACTTCTCGTTCCCGTCTCTGTAAGTCATCATCATCACGACGGTACACATACGCACACGCACGCGTTTATACTTCTTCCATACACAACCGCTCAAAAGTTTCGCCATGGAAGGGTTAAAGAAAAGAAAAAACAGCTACTAATCAAACGGTCTTGTGTGAATGCTCCAGATCTGCGTCAAGCTGCGCGCCGCAAAGGTTGGGCAGGACCCAATGGACGCGAAGCGTGCCCTCCTCCAGTTTCGCAACAAGGAGTTCCCGTCCGTTGCAAGGAGCTACTTCGTGACGAGGCTGCGAAAGTCGCTGGACTTCTTCAACGCCTTCTCAGAGGGCGCGGAGTCGGACTCTTCCCTGGCCGACTTCGACGTCGTCAAGTCCTCCAAGCAGCTGAAAGAGAGGGTCCAGGCGGCTGTCAAATCCGTCAAGAGGGAGTCGTGGGGTGACATTATGCAAGGATTGTACGTTCCACACACACACACACACACACACACACACAGCATATGCCCCCCAGCAATGGCGGGCTGCGGCTCAAGCATCTCGGAGTTAGATTGCGCTAACCCGCATCATTTCCCAGGGTCGACGGCGGTGCTTCCCCGGGGTCAGAGTTCAAGGCGGCCCGGTTCATCGCGAGGCGAGGCCAAGGTATGTATCAGGACATAGGGGAGAGCGACATCATTAACATATGTCTCGACCTTTCAGACCCCGCCTCCAACCCCCATCTCCTGCCTACTAGACCGCTTCACAGCCCACTTCTTCCTCTTCCGGACGCTAGTTTTGTCCCTGTCCGGGAGCACGAACCGTCCTTCCGGCCCAGAAAGGCCTCGGATGCCTCTGATCACACCGTCGGCTCCACAGATTGGTCTGGCTCCGACGCTGGCTCCACGTGCTCCGTCGAGACCACCCAATCTTCTGTCGTCGCCGAAGAGTCCTCCTCCTCCTCCTCCTCTGAAGCGCATGATGCGAAGGAGCCCTCCTCCGGGTCGTCCATGGCGCCGGCGGAGGAGGAGGAGGAGGAGGAGGCATCCGCCACAGCCCCGGCCGCCGAGGAGACTCCTGGTAATAGCACCACTGATGCTACTGCCACTACTGCCACGGCTACGGCATCTTCTACAAGCAGTGCTTGCACCTCTGCCGCTGATGACGATACCCTTGCCGTCGCGACGCCCGCCGATTCGTCGGAAGCATCATGCCAGGCGACCACGGCGGGAGCTGCCGGCACGGGTGCTTGTACTGCCATCATCGCCCCGTCCGGAATCGTTGCGTCCCGAAGGAGGATGAACTGTGCTGCGTCTCGAGATGCGCAGACAGCCTACTTTGTCGTACAAAACAGCGGCAATTGGCTTCAATATTTGATGGCCAGCCGTGCCAAGGGTGCCCAGCAACTGAGCTCTGCCTTCTTCGACTCGCCCATCATCCTCGCCGCCGCCGTTTCTCCTTTCCAGGCCCTTGAGCCGGACGGGATGATGCGTGTGTACTTTATGTCGCAGGCAAGGAAGCAGCAGCAGCAGCAGCAGCAGCAGCATCAGCAGCAGCATCAGCATCAGCATCAGCAGGATGAAGAGGCTCGCGACGCCAACGGCCGCGTGATTCGCGCTCGCCAGGGTGATGATAACTCCGTACGGGAATGGGTAGTCGGGTCCGCCAAGATCTCGGCTCGCGCCTTGACAATGCATCTCGGGAAACAGCTCAAAAAGAGGAATGCCAGACTCCTACCAGCGGCCTCGCCCGCGGTGCGCAAGGTCGACTCGGTCGTCGGTCCCAACAACCGACTGATAGAGATGGCCGCCGCGCCCGATATTCCTCACGCTGTCATCATCTCAACGCCCCATCCTGTCGAGGAAGTCCGGGAGGGCGACATTGTTCAAGAGGAGAGAGGCGACGGCTTCGTTCACGTCGAGACCAACATCGTCAACAAGGCGGCTGCGGAGGGGGCTGTGGCCGATCAGCCCGGCAAGGCCGAGAGGGCGGACAAGGAAGAGAGGAGAGCCAAGAGGGCCGAGAAGAAGCCACGGTCCAAGGGCAAGGCCCCATGCGTCAAGGGCAAATCCAAGACGAACATGAAGGCGACGGCAGCAGCGACCAAGATGGATCAAAAGACGGATACCGCCAGCACGGGCGCGAGGGCAGATGTCAAGACCGACATCAAGGTTGATGCCAAGGGCGTCCCGCCTCGCAAACCATCCAAGGTATATACTCCTCCTTTCAGCCGGAAATGTTGGCGAGATGTGGAGCCTCAAGAGCCGCAGGTCATCTACGATGTTGTGAGCGGATACGACTTTTTGCAAGTGGAGGACGTCCAAGTCTTTTCGTTCTCGACCTCATCGCACAACATGATGCTACGCACCACTCCCGCTTCCGCCGCGGTCGAAGAGGGCGATGGCATCGGTGTCTGGTCGCCTCCCGTCGTCGGCATTTTCTCCTGGATGTGGGATCACTTGACCCCTGGCGGATGGTCGTCCAAGGCTTCTGCCGTACACTAGAGCCTCGTGGGAAAGTTGCATGACGGAGATGAATATTGAGGGGGAAACGAGGTTGAAGGAGGTTTTTATTTTTTTTTCTAACAAGGCATTGCGATGGCGCTTGGGTCTCTGTCTCTCTCTCTCCTTTTTTTTTTTTGTCAAACCACCACTTCTGCCCCCTGATTATTTCTTGTGTTTTTTTTTTTTTCGTTTACTCTTCTGCACTTTTCACAAAAAAAAAAATCTCGCATGGGGGAGCTAAGATTGGGTTGCATGCTCTTCAGCGACACCTTTTTCATTTCCTTTGTTCTATATATATATAAGGAGGCGGGAGACAACATGTTTCATCATGTACGACGACAACAAGCAAAAGAACGAAATCAAGGCAAATTGGGCACGGGATTTGGGATATACTGAAATCGACCAGGCAAACAAGGGGCCTCAATACACACGGCACATTTTTTTAAGGGAGGGGGGCATAGCATGGACATGAGAATGAGATTGCGGCTTGCTTACGGATATATATAATAGCCATCGCTCAACCAAACTTTCTTTTGTTTTATTTTTTTTTGTTTTTTTTTTCCCGGCATATATATGTCTGGATATCTTCATCTACTTCTACTGTATATATTGAAAGCTATGAGCACACGCGCCTTAAGAGGGGCCAGCCTAAGCAGAAACATGGAAAAGCAGGGCAAGTATGTCTCATCATGCGCGTTGCTCTGTTGCGTGGATCGTAAGTGCCTCGGGGAGTTTTGAAGAGCAATAGGAGGCGTGTACAGGTTTCGAGGCAGAGTTGGAGGAGCTGTGGCGGCGTCGGCCCGGCATCCTCGATCTCGATAACCTCGCCAGCCACGTTCTTTCCGTCGGCGAGAAGACTGCCCGCGTGCGAGAGGAGCAGCCATCCGGCGTCTACGGCGGCGCAGCTTTCCGGGCTCGCTTCATATAGATACATACGCCGTGTCACCTGCTGGACGTTTGCAACACGATGCGCCGCGGCGCCTGGTTCAACTCTACGCATCAGGCAAGCCTTTTGGCTCGAGCAAGCATCTCGCACAGGCCTCCAAATGCCATCCCATCTAAGGCCAGATGTAGGCCGTCTCTTCCTTATATGGTTGGTTGGAGAGGTAGGAGATGTCTCTACAGCAAGGGCGGGGAGAGAGAGAGGGAGAGAAGCCTGAATGAATTGTCTTGCCCTTTTCCGACTCTTTTGCCAGAGAAGGCAAAGACCTTCGTCCAAGATGTCACCACAAAATCGTTGCGGTTACATAAAAAAGAAAGAAAAAAAGAAAATCAGTCTTCAGGTGCTGGCAAATTTATCACACATTGACCGCATCGTTAACGGAAGACAATCGAAGACAAGTCCAAGAGGGAGGCATTCTATTGCGAACAAGAGCCCAGCTCACAATGTATAGAGTTGGCGGTGGTATAAATTCATTTTGTCGGGAGCCGCGCCGAACACTTGGGCTTTTCTCCCGCAAACAGTGAGAACCCTCCAGGGCCATCCATCATCGAGCGGATTTATTCCAAAACCAAGGAGATTGAGCGGCGATAAACGAGACGGGATGTCAAGACGAAGAAAAGAAGACGACGACGACAAGCATTTGTCAGGGGCGGATGAGAGAAGGGCTCCGAGAGTGAGAGTGCCAAACAGTGCAGACGAGACGGCGCCACGACTTCATTAGAACCTACAACATGGTAACTATTTCAACTCTCTTGGTTTTAAAAAAAAGGGGGGGAGGGGAGTGGGGGATAGATTGTCGAGATAAAAAAACGGTTATAAAACAGAATTAAAAAAATTGCCCACTATCAGAGTCGAACTGATCACCTTGTCATGTCAAATGTTTTTACTAGTGACACGCTATACCGCTTAGCCAAGCGGGCCAAGAGCTGGTTGCTATTGGCTTCCTTCGTGCTGATGCACTTTATAAACCCTTTTTCTTCCGCACAATCTGTAATGAAATTCTCGGCTTGAGGTGAGTGAGTGAGTGAGTTGCTTGTCTGATAGTTCGAAACACCCGTACGATTGTGTGTTTTATTCCCCTTGCGTCTATTGTCATTGGTTTTTGTTAAAGGTAAGAGATTATATATTCTCATATACTACTGGTTATTTTTGTTGAAAAAAAAGAAAAAAAGGAAATAATATAAAATCATATCACTCTGTCGTATGTGAGTTTTAGTTACTCTAACAAGCAAATGCCTCTTACAATCACAAAAGAGAAAAAGAAAACGGAAACGGAAACAAAAAAAAAAAAAAGGGAAGAGAAGAAACAAATGCTTATAGCTAATCAGTAGCAATCGCTAATTTTGTAATCCCCAAAACGCCTCGCTCCCACCGACTCAAGCATGCCTAGTGTCATAAATGCTGCTTATGATTTATCCCAACCGTCCATATACCCCCATACCCGTGCCATCGCCAGCATCAAAAATAACAAACGCCGCCATCAGGCGGAATCCTTGCTGTCATGTTCATCATTGCGAGTCCGCTCGGCTGAATCGACAACCACACCCAGCATCGGCTCTACTCGAGTGCCGTCGACACAAGAATCCGCATCTGACTCTGTTTCCGAGGGAGCGTTGCCCGTCTTCCGTGCCGCCTTCTCATCCACTGTGAGAGCACTGCCGGCTTTGTCCAGATCCATGAAGAAGCAGACGATCAGCGCCGACCCTGCGAGCCCCACGCCGATCCAAAACACGTTCTTGTACTGGTGCTTGAGATCCATCCCCTTCAGCGCAAACTGCTCCCTGGCAACGTCTGCAATCGCCAAGAAAAAGGCACCTCCGAGGAAGAGCATGACACTGATGAGCGCGCCTGCCAGCCCCTGGCGATTCTTTGGCAGGCTAGTCGTCAGAAAGACGTTGCTCACGGTCCACAGCACGTCAACGCAAGCGGCCTCGCAAAGCATAGCCGGGAAGATCCACGCCCAATAGTTCGGGTTGTCAGGCATAATGGCAAACATGAGCACGGCAATGATTTTGGAGATGCCAGAGGCGATGATGAGCACCTTGTTGGAAAGGAGGTGAAGAATAAGGCCGCTTGTTGTCGCCAAGATCAGACCGCCTGCGGCCCAGGGGGCGAAGTAGACCGCAGTCAACAAAGGGGGCTTTTTCAGAATAGTCTCGATGCTGCATTGCTCGGTCAGTTCGGTGTCATTCATTCACGAGGCGCTCTCCTCTCCGAAAGAGGACTCACTAGAAGTTGGCATAAAAGAGATAAATGTTGAAAACGCCCCACGTGATGAAGAGACAGAGGAGCATCCTCTTCATGCACTTGACTCGGAAAATATCTGCCGGGATAAGTGGTGCTTCAGCGACCCAGCCTTCGACGTACACGGCGGCACCCAGGAAGACGAGGCCGAGAATCAGTGTTGCCAGAATCTGCGGCGAGGCCCATCCGTGAGGAGCATTGGCGCTGTCGGTCAGCGCATAAATGAGCAGCACCAGACCAGGCACGGTCGTAAACACTCCCCACCAATCCATCTTGACGTTCATCTTGCGTGCTTCTTGGTAGTCGCGAGGGGCCGTCAGAATCGTTCCCAGGGCAAAAACGGCGGACAGAATGCCACCCAGCCAAAAGAACCACCTCCAGGAGAGCAGATCTTGGGCCAACCCGCCAATAATGATACCGGAGAAGAAGCCCAGCGGCGCAATGGCGCCGTAGAGACTGAAGACGATATTCTTCCTTGGTCCGGGCCTGTAGATACGACCGAGCAAGGAAATGCCGGCAGGGAGGAACGCCGCAGCGCCAATGCCCAGCATGGCACGGCAGACGACTAGCATGATGAAATTGCGAGTAAAGCCACCAATGACGGACCAGGCCGCGAACCACACCACGCCTCCGTTGAACAGTAGATATCCTCCGTACATGTCTGCCAGGCGCCCAAGAGGAAACAGGAATGCGCCTGCGGCCAGGGTTAAGACGCTTGAAGGCCATGTTTGAGCCTCAAGAGGGATGTTGAGTGGCTCGATCAAATTAGGTAAAACGACCTGAAAACCGCTAATGACGAAATCCTACCAGGTATAAGTTAGAATGCGTATTTTATTTTATTTTTTTTTTTTATTTTTTTTTTTTTCATTTTTTTTTATTTGTTTTTCCCCCTTGAGCTTCTAGCCGATCTGGTGCTGCCAATAATACAGGCATGCGCAAACGCCCCATATGCTGAAGGAATGTGTCTGTCTTGCTTTCTTGCCGGCATATGTCAATGAGAGAGAGAGAGAGACCCACCGCCATGGAGAGGGAGCCCAAGATGGAGATGACGAAGGCTATTTCCATCCAGGTAGAAGAGAAAGCTTCGGGACGCTGTCTCCCCAGCTTCTCGACATCGATGTTCTGGGAAAGCTCATCGTCCGTTTCTGTGACGACGACGACAGCATCTTGGGCGAGGAGCTTGTTATCTTTTTCGGACATTGCAGCTGGGCAGGCGAAAATGGATGGTTGAAAAAGGATAAACTCCACAAGATGTGTAAGGCAAAAGGATGAACAGGCACCCTAATGCAGAAAACATCCGTGGATCTGACAGTGATACCAGTGCCTTTGAGCTTTGAGCCAAGGGCCATCATTCTCTCTTTATAGTCTTCTCTCTCCCCCCTTCTCTCTCTCTCATTTTTTTTCTTTTCTTTTTTCTTTTTTTTTCTTTTCTTTTTTTTTATTCCCCCCCCCCCCTTCCTTACGGACACAGACCGCCGACAAGGAAAATCCTCACACCCCGACTCATTCTCTGCTAGATCATACGCCATAGCTATGCGCTATCGTCATCTGCCGGCACCTGTCACGGCGTGGACAGTCTCACAGTAAAACATTCCGTTGTCGGTCCTTGCCACTTTTTGCTCTTCACGAGACTCTCCATCACGCTCTCCAGCCACAGTGGTAAGAAATGCAGAAGTTGTCTGTAGGTTTCCCATCTGGGGAAGCTCATTGCGATAACAGTTCGAGAGATTGGACAAGGGGGCCACGCACGATTTCTCCCGGAATGAAAGCCGAATTGAGAGTTTGAAAGTGGCCTCCACGGAACTGCTACCCACGCTTCCGCTGCATGGTGGTGAATATAGAGAGTAAAGGAGCAGATTTCGATGTGTCATCGGCCTCGTTCCAGAATCGACACCATTTTCGTAGCGGTGTGGGGATGATAAGAATTGGGCTGGCGTGATCCTGGTAGCAGTAGTAGCCCAAATGGGTCTACAGAAGGCACTTTATGAAGACATCGTGACCACTTCGCAGGGGTGGGTAGTTTTTTTTTTGTTTTTGGCGGCATCAACGGAGTACGGGACTTGAGGGCCGGTTGTGAACCCTCTTCGCTGCTTCTTCCTCCGACCCCTCAAATGAGTTGAGAACTTTTCATGACTTGTCCTCAGTTCTATTCGGCTCATTGAGGATCATTGCCGTACCCTTCTTCTTCTTCTTCTTCTTTGCCGTACCTGAATTCTTCTTCTTCTTCTTCTTTTTCTTCTTCTTCTTCTCCATATATATATATATATATATATATATGTGTGTGTGTGTGTGTGTGTGTGTGTTTACAGGGTATGTGCTCTCAATGAGGCTATTTTGCCCTTTTTTTCGTGCATGACACACCAAGAGACCAAGATCTGCTGCTGCCGCTTCAGTTTGAACACTGTTACTCCGAACAATGCCTCATCGAACTAGGTAGAAGAGGGCTAAACTCTAGGTGTGGCATTGCTAGGTTGTAGTAGTGGTAGCGGCTTGTAAGTAGCAGTAGCAGTAGCAGTAGCAGTAGCAGTATTAGTATTAGTATTTCTCCTATTTGGATCCCTCAAACCTTGGTAGTTCTACATGCGAATTTCAGGTACTGCGCCATGGGTAAAACGATTTCCGTATTGGGCGCCTGCGTGACCTCTGGCTGGACAAGATCCGGCAGACCAGGCGAACAAGCTTCGGGACCTAGGGCCAGGGGTGGCTTTCCCATGCTTACCAGCTCTGCAGGTCCCGCCTTGCGGCCGCCGTCCATCGGACGCAAAGAATGTCGAGAGCTTTCCCTTTTAGGCGCGCTTGCGACGTGACGAGAGAGCTTTGTTCGATTCGTGGCCGTCGGGGGTGGTGGCGTGGGCTGTTGAGCAGCTTCGGTTGGCAGGACAGGGGGAGGACGTTGGTAACGGAATGGTGGGCCGCAATGCTTTGCCCGTTGCGCCGGATAATACCGACGACTGGCTGGCTCGCTGGCGTGCCGCATCCCGTTCGCTTTCAAGATGGGATTCGCCATCACGGAGCTCTTGCGGCATCATCTTTGGCGGCTTTGACTCTGCCCCCTTCACGCACGTGCGCTTGTCTTTCTTACCAACGTAAGAGGAGAGGACCAAAAAAAAAAAAAAATTCGAGACAAGGACCGAGAATTCTCGCCATGCTCACACTGCTCAAAGCGTGACAAAAAGGCCCGCCCAGCGTCATCGACTCTCCGCCCCGTCGCTGCTCTTGCATGTCGGCCCTGGGTTTGCGCGTCACTCAGACCGCTGCTACCTGCTGGTAAAGCGACGAGACGCGAATGAGGGAGGCAGGCCGACCGCTCTGCATCAGAACACTACTGGCCTGATATCGTCCACAGTTTCTGTCACCGGACCGCACAGAGCTCGGCGTATATGCCAAGCAACGGCAAGCCGTGTCACAACTGCCGCCGTCGACGACTGCGCTGCGATCGCTCGTGGCCGACGTGCCACAAATGCGCGGTCTCGGGGCAGGAGTGCCTTGGGTACGGCAAGGTCTTCATCTGGACGCAGGCGATTGACGCCCATGGAAATCTGAAGCCATCACCAAGTCGCAGGACGCCGCTTGGCGGTCCTCTCAGCTCGGGCGCTGGCCCAGCCTCCTCTTCTTCGGCCAACAACAGCTACTACTTCCTACCTTTCCCGGATCCCGCTTCAGGCCGTCGCCCCGGGATTGGCCCTGGCAACCAAGCACATGATGCCTTTGCCGGCAAAGGCAGACCTATCCTGGGCGGTGCCAAGCAAGCGGCTGGCCGCCGCCCCTCGCCGCCACTTGCCGGCAGCAGAGGCGACGCGGCGATGTCGGCTACGCCGGAGCCGACAAAAGATGCAGCCTCAAGCCAAGGTCAGGAAGTGCTACCTGAGCATCGAAAGTGGAGGCCGCCGGCGCTTGGCAGCTTGACAGATCCTCTCTTCCAGGACCTTGATCGTAACTCGCGATACTACCTCGCACACTGTAAGAGACTGCCAAACCCCGAAAACGACGCAGGCCGGCAGGGCCAAATCAAACTAGTTTTTTTTTTTTTTTTTTTTTTTTTTTTTTTTTTTTTTGGAACGAGGCTCTCTGCTAACGCATCCAAAGTTGCCGATCGCGTCTGCAAAGACCTGGTGGCCCGAGACGGGCCGGGGGTCAACCCCTTCCGAGATCTTATCCCATTGACCAACAGACATCCTCTGCTGCTTCAGATTCTCGTCGCCACTTCGGCGATACATTGGTCCAACATCTTCCGCCCCATCACCGCCATCCCGACGGGGCTGACCGATCCTGGGGGCTATCTGGCCCAGCTACGATCCAAAGATGTAGTCTCCAGGCAGGCCCTCATCGATGCCCTGACCGCGAAGCAAAAGGCCATGGGCCACTTGCAAGAGGTGCTCGACACCCTGGACCCCGGGGGGAGCGAAGTTGTTCTTGCCGCCATGCATTTCTTCATCAAGTTCGACCTGATAGATTTGGAAAAGAATGACGGCAAAGGCTGGAGAGCTCACCTGGAGGGCGCAAGCAGCATCCTGGCCCTGCTGACGCCGGGGGCCAATAATGGGAGCGAGCCGAACACCATGTTGCGCGACTGCGTTGTGGCTGATTGTTTCATGTGAGTTGATGGATAAGCCGCCTGGCCTCGACTTTTGATGCTCGCAGAGCAAAAAAAAAAAAAAAAATGCTGACCCCGGTTTGTTTCGACCCAAACCCACAGATACCACATATTGGGGTCGACGCTTGCCTCGGGCAGCCTCGCCGCCAACATCGCACGCTACGCCTTTGAACTATTGCCAGTCATGAAGCGCGTCGAGGTCAACAGCTACCTCTCGTGCCCGCCGGAGATCCTTCACGTCATCTTGGCGGCCTCCAAGCTTTCGTACGAGACGCCCTGCACCGACTGGTCGCTGTCCGCGGCGGACGAGGCCCTCGCTCTCATCGACGAGGCACTTGCCTTTGACATCCCGGCCTGGGCGGACAAGCTGCGGCAGAACCCCCGAGTGCAGGACATTGAAAGCCGCATCCACATCGCCTCGGCACACCGGTCGGCCGCGTGCTTGTATATCCTGCAGGCGTTGCCTCTCGTGCGGGCCGTCCGCCCGGTCGACAGCGACGTTCTGGTGGGCGACATCTTTGGCAACCTGGGCCAGATCAGCGTGGGGGATCCGTACTACAAGGCCACGTCGTGGCCTACCTTTATCGCCGGAGCAGAGACGCGCGATGGCGAGAAGCGCACGTGTGCGATGAAGCGTCTCCTGGGCATCTGGGAGACGTGTCCTTGGGGTTACCTCTTCACCGCCATAGAGCTGCTCAAGGCCGCCTGGGAGATGCAAGACGCGCACCGAGGCTCCAATGACGATGACGTCGCCATCAACTGGCTGCAGAGCTTGAAGAGCAGGGGCTTTGATGCCCTCATCGTCTAAGGGTTTTTTTTTTTTTTTTTTTTTCCCCCTTAAACCCTTTTGCTTTGTGGATCACCTTACCTTTACCTTGGCTTTCCTTGACCGAGGTAATAAACAAGGTAGCTGCTCTTCCCTTTTTTGCGAATTTTTGACACCTGCCATATGAAATTACATTTTTTTTCTTCTTCTTTTCCAATTAGGTAGTAAAACGGCCTTTCAAAGCGAGCAAGTTTCTTTCTTTTTTTTCTTCTTTTTTTTTTTTGGCCATATTATTCATCCTTTCTGATAGACTTAACTTTGCCTGGGGCATGTACAACAACCGCCTCTACCTCTAAGGTACCCTAATAACTTGGGTATTCCGCTGTATTTTTTTGTCACCTACAGCCCATCTTGAGCTCCCCAATATGATGACATTGTTGGATTCCATAGCCAACACGCTCCAACGCGCTCCAATACATAATACATACTAGGTAGTATCAGAGTAGTTGAAAAAAAAATGAAAAGCATCTCAGCAATAGATCAACCGCTGAAAAGACGGTAGATAATTCGACGTGAAACACTTCCTCCCCCCCCCCCTCCTCCTCCTCCTCCTCCTCCTGAAACCCATGTCAAAGGCGCTTGTGATGGCTGTACAAGCGAAAAAAACACACACCTCTCACTTCCCCTCCAAAATCCCCTCAATGCCCCAGCCCCCAACGTCGCAGCTGAGCTTCAGACCCCCCTTCAAAAAAAAAAACGCAAAGGCACGGGACAGCTTTTTCTCGGCAGCACCCGCGATAACGGCCTCAAGACAGATGGTCGACTCTGCCAATGCATCTATCTCGACGGTGTGTGTGTGTGTGTGTGTGTGTGCTCCAAAGGGTGTGGTAGCATTTTTTTCCGAGGGCAACGCCCGCTTGCCCTTTTGCGTGCCTCGCTGGACATCCTTTGCATTGGGGGGGGGGGCTGAAATGATGCCGTTCCAGGCCGTTCTCATGGCGATACTCCGTATATTCTTTCGTGTTCCCGATTGACGGTGGTTGATATTGGTATCCGCAAAGCTGAGCGTGGCGCCACTGCATCGGTGTGACGGCTCAAGCATCTCTTGCATCAATATCACCAAAGTGCTGCAGTGGCTTGAAATTGCCGCGCTCCCACCCATTGGCCTCCCCTCCCCCCTCTTCCACTTACCAGCTCCATGGTCCGATGCCGTTGCACAGGGGCCTGTGCGCTCCAATGCTCTGAGCAGGAATTCGGCTGTTGATGTTTCACTTGCACCGATATGGGTAAGGTGCCTACCTACAACGAAGGACAGCATGTAGCCTCCAGCAGGGCCTCTGTGTAGAGGCGCATGGACAATAGTATTGTGCACAAGGTAGCCGGGGTCATTTTCGCTCGCCTAGAGAGTTCTTCGGAGGATGTACGGAGTGCTTTATTCCAAAACAGTCCCAAAGAAGAGAAACTGGCTTGAGGAATGTGAGCGACACCGCCATCTACAAATGACGAGAGCACATGAGTCATAAAATAGCGTCAAGGGAAAACGAGGGCTGAAAAGTCATCGATATTCTTGGAGCGGGTGCTATGCTTCTTGTATAGTAGCTTAAAGGAACAAAACCAAGTTCGTGGCCAAAGCATTCTGAGGGAGGAAGGATTCCAAGACTTTGCTTTGCTATAAGGGGAGAAGGCCTCATGAAAAAAAAAAGGGTAAATGAAGAAGAAGAAGAAGAAGAAGAAGAAGAAGAAGAAGAAGAAGAAGAAGAAGAAGAAGAGAAGTGGAAGAAAATCATTTAGGAGCTATTCACCCATACCTCGTGAATTCTAACAAAACGCCAACCATGCAAACCAGTTAGTAGCCTTACGAGTCCGTTTGACGAAAAAGGAAAAATAGATGCTGGCGAAAATAGGAATCGCAGCTATTATGATGGAAACCCCCCGTATTGCCATGCGGATCTGAAAAAAAAAAAAAAAAAAAAAAAAAAAAAAAAAAAAAGGGGGAAGAAGAAGAAGAAGAAGGAAAAAGAGAGAAAGATAGAAAGAGAGAAAGAGAAAATGTAGAAACCACATCGCCTCTGCTCAATGTGAAGCGCAAAGCGCCCTCCAAATACCATCAAATGGCCCCAGAATTGTTACTGGGCCCTGAAAGGGTGCCGTCTCCAAGGCAGGTCTGGAGGCGGAACGGCCGTCAAGAAGCCGCCTATGTGTCGGGCGTGAAGTAAAAAAAAAAAAAAAAAGGCAAGGAGGGTCATCACCAGCGACGGCTGTATACGTGTTAGGTGCCCGAGTCCACCCCGTACATGGCTTTCATGTCCTTACCTGTATGCAGAGTCTGCATTTGGTTGACGGCGGCGCTGTATCTTTGGCAGTGCCAAACGATCTTGCCGCTGGTGGAGGCCCATATCCGGGGGCGACCTTTTGGCCGGCCGTCCCAAAAGCTCAGCTTCGAGAGAATTCAAATCGGAAGATCGACTAGAGACCGACGAATTTCTCGATCTCGGCTCGTTCGGTTTCCGATACCGTTCCTTTGACCGAGATCGAGACCGACGTTCCAACTGGGGCAGGGCCTGGTCGTCCTCTTCCTGCTCCGGCGGGTCATCGTCGCCCTGGGCTTCTTGCCTGGCATCATGTTGCGCTTCCTTCCGGTTGTCCCCCCTGGCGTCATTCAAACCGCCTGTAAATGAGCCCGAGGACTTTCGCCTCTTTGGCTGGCGTTCATCCCCCGACTCGTCGTATGGGCGCTTATGCTTTCCGTTTGGACGGGACATGTCGGAATGAAAGCTGACAAGGGTCGAGGCGCCATCTTTTCCATCACATTGGGGCTTCTGGGGAAGCCACTCATTGTCATATGTTGGCACCGCTTCACCATTGGCCAAGGGCCTCTGATCGAGCCTCTCGGGTTTATTATCACTAATGCGAGTCTTGACGGGCTGCAATCCAGAATACTTAGCACGCTAGCCAAGAGGGGATATCTGCACATCCACATTCACCATCAAGGGGCAATTTGCATACCTCGCTGACGGCTTGAGACTCTTCGCCCGGCCCCCTAGAATTGGGTTGATCGTGGTTTTGCTGAGGATCCTGCCCATTGTCCCACGCCAGTTTCTCGGCCGCAGCCAAGGCTTTCCGGGAGCCCGTCTTTGACGCCTCAGGCCCGAAGCCAGCATCCCTTTCTTGTAGGCCAGGCGTTGGCAAAAGTTTAGCATCTTTGGTGCCTTCCGCATCGACGGGTACCTCTGCTTTCTGCGAAGATCTAATAGCCGAGCCCGCGCGATTAGCTTTATGGTGCGTCTTCTGGTGGGAAGAACGATGGCGGGAGCCTTGATCCCCGCGCTTGTGGTCGCGATGCTTGCCATGACGATCATGTTTTCGTTTGTTCCTATGATCGCGATGCGGCCCTTGCTGAGTGTGGACGCTTTTGGGGGGTTTTGGCGGAAGAGAGTGGTGGACGGGCTCTTTCAGAGAGGAGTGGGAATGAGAAGGACGTGACGGCTTGGGAGGCGCCGCCGCCGGGGGGGGATATTGTGTAGGCCCGCCATGCGGAGGGAAAGGAACGGGAGGCGGTCCATATGATGCTTGCGGGTATGGCGGAGCGTAGGTGGCTTGAGGCGGGTAGCCAGCCGCGGTGGAAGACCCGGCAGGCGGATATGAACCATACGCAGGAGGATATGGCGCCGGTGCCGGTGCCGGTGCCGGCGGCCCAGGAGGTTGAGTCGCATAGCCCACTGGGGCCGCAGGAGCCGTGCCATAAGGCGGTGGGGGGTAATGTGGCGATAGATATGCTGGGGGACCGTAACCAGCTGAGTAGTGGGGAGCAGGCGGGTAGTGAGGATAAGAGCTCTGGAACTGAGGGCTTGGCTGTGGATATGAAGGCCCAGCAAGCGGTGGATACGAAGGTGTTCCGTGGCCTAGAGATGAAGATGAAGGAGGAGGAGGCGGCGGCGGGGGAGGAGGGCCAGGCGCATATTTGGTGATGATGAGCCCCTTGGTTGATCTCTTGGAGTTTCCGTGATGCTGCCGACTGCTCCCTTGGAGAGCATTTGAAGAAGAATTTCTCCAAGCGTTGGCAAGGCCACTACAGTTTGATTGATTGATTGTTTTATATAAAAAAAAAAAGAAAGAAATACAGGTTAGAGACATAACGGTACGGCCAGGAAACAGACGACGTCAAGGCTGGGCGAGCGAGGGTGGGCAAAAAGGGCAAAGGGCTTACGCAGGAGTCTTTCTTGTCGGCTCTGGACAAGCAACCATCCAGTGGCCTCTGCCGCCACAGTTGTAACACGGCGAGTCATCGGAAGGCCCCGTATAGCCATGCGTGGGCTCAGCCATTTCTTTGAAGGCTCGAGACGGAGAAGTCTCAAAAAAAAAGGGAAAAAGGAAAGAGATGAGGTTGTGAGGAAACGTATCGACCGTGGATGCTTTAGAGTTGGACCGCGGCACCGATACCAACAGCAGCTGGAGGAAAAGCAGTCTGAACGGTTGGTGACTGACTGAGTGAGGATTTGAGACAAAGAAAGGGGCGCTCTCACTTATCCTTGTTTGGCGCCCTCAAAGGGAAAGGAAGGGGGGGGGATAAATGTGCCCCCGTCGCTGGAGCATCAACGCACATCAGATTCTCGTCACATTACACAAGGCGCAGATGAGGCATACCTGCTGTTGGATAAGACAGCCCTCGAAGCGATAACCCCCTTTACAAACGGAACCCCCTCCCCAGGCCGATTCGAGAAATACGGAAGGATGTCTCATCCACCAGGTGGACGGTCCAGGGATCTTGGAGGAAACAAAGAAGACGTATCCCGATGAAACCGAGCGATGAGAAGCCCTGGAACCAGCCGAATCGTCGATAGGCAAACGGATGAGAGAGCAGGTTCGCGATGGATCAGCCGCCACGTGAGGGTGCGCACAGGCCACCAACGTTTGGGTTCGTCCCGACAGGGAAGCTCCGAGCTTTAGCCGCTACTAATGCCAAGGAGACGAAGAGAGAGAGAGAGAGAGAGAGAGAGAGAGAGAGAGATGAATTCGCTGGGATTGCCAACGCGGGGGGCGAGATGGAAATGGATTATGAAGGAGATGAGATGAGCGGCTGGCCAGCTCGTTTTAGAGAGTTTGGTTGAAAATTGGCTCGGAACTTGCCGGTTTATTTTATTACGTACGGCACATGTAGAGCGAACCTTGATCCCAAGCAGAGACGCCTCCCATAAGAATAAGTTTTTGCAAGGGCTCCGAGTCGTTATCGTTCTCGGGCACTGCAGGGGAAAAAAAGAGAGAGAGAGAGAAGAAGAAGAAAAGAAGAAGAAAAAGGGGCAAAAAAAAAAGAAAAAAAAAAGAAGAAGCATGGATTGCCATCAAACGTGTGCAAGCACACTCCGCAGTAGCGGTCAAAAAAAGCTCAGGATAATCCATCCCCCTTCGCCTTGTTCAGTGTCGGCTAGGAACCTTGTGGCTTGCTGGGTACAACATGGCGCAAAAATCGAACAGTGCTACAAAAACAGGCAGCCGCTGATGAATATCGATCGTGTTGGAATACTGTAGAACGAAGAAGCACGAAGAAAACACAACACACGAGTGCTGGGGAGACATGAGGGGACGCCATGGCGGAAATGGGGTTCCATGAACCGTCTCTCAGCCACATGTGCCAGCCCTCTCTCTCTCTCTCTCTCTCTCTCTCTCTCTCTTCCCTCTCTCTCTCTTCCCTCTCTGCTCTGCTGGCAGGCAGTGTCGTGATGATTCACAAGCTGCTGCTACCGTTGCTCCGGCTGCAAGGCGGCGAGCCTTTTGTTTGATCAAGTTAGTACCAAGTACCTCCTTACCTTGCCGATTATTTGGTACTACTAAGGTACTAGTACTACTAGGTAGGTACTTAAGGCAGGTGTAGTACCTCGCCTCGATATGCCCATCTCCATGCATCTTCAAGTATTTGCTACCTTGGCAACTAGCCTGCCTGCCTTGAATCTGTAGCTTTTTCTTTTTTCGTTTCTTTTCTTACTTTTTTTCTTCTTTTTTTACTTTTTTTCTTCTTTTTTTACTTTTTTATTTACTTTTTTTATTTACTTTTTCTTTTACTTTTTTTACCCTTTTTTTTTTTTTAAACCGCGCCAGCGGCGGGAGAAGCACCAATGCACCACTACCTACCTTACTACCTAGTACTAGGTACTCTAGGTACCAAGGCAGAAACTACCTATAGCAGTGCCTTGGGTGCTATAAACTACTAACCAAGCACCTTACTAATATACTGCAGACAGCAAATGCCCGTGATCGGCAGATGCACTGCAGTATGTACCATCCGCAGCACCAGCAAGTTCATTTCCCAACCTAAAAAAAAAAAAAAAAAAAAAAGTCAGGCTACCTACTATACCTTTCTTTACCTATTATAGCGGATCCCCGAAAAACTGCCATCGCCCTTGTTGCGATCCCACGCTTCTTCTTCTTCTTCTTCCCCCGTGGCAGCCGCATTCACATCGCCGTCGCCCTTCCGTCTCTTTTTTTTCGCAGAGACTGCCGGCTGCGTGAAGCCATCGCCGTTTCCCGGCCCAGAGCTGCATGTCGAGAAAGCGCCGGCCCCTCGATCATGTTGGCACCTCCAGCCACTGCCCCTCCAAACACCACCATCGCACTGGCATTCCCTGGATGAGTCGACGGTCGCGATAGTTCCAACGTGCAGCCCCGGTGCAACCCTCCGCCCGTCCTCGACAACCGCAAGCCCGCCTGTGCTTCTTTGGAGCGCCGCCATGCCGTCCCTACCAGGTGAGCGCGCCCCCGTCCTCCTTCTCTCTCCGCAGCCGCAGCCGCCCTGACAGGCCATCGCCCGCAGCGTCCGTCGATCTGGACGAGTGCATCTCGCGCCTCTACAAGAAGGAGCTCCTGGCCGAGTCGGTCATCGAGGCAGTGTGCGCCAAGACCAAGGAGCTGCTCATGCGCGAAAGCAACGTGGTGCACGTCAAGGCACCAATCACCGTTGTCGGAGACATCCATGGCCAGTTTTACGACCTCATCGAGATTTTCAGAATCGGCGGCTACTGCCCCGACACCAACTACCTTTTCCTAGGTCCGTGGTCTCTCCAGACGCATGCTCCATCTTACCCGTCTACCTTTATGCAATGGGGGGCGGGAGGGGGTGGGACGACGATGCTGACAGACACCCCCCTCCCTTTTTTTCCCGGGGGGAAGGGGGGAGGTGTTTTGGCACAGGCGACTACGTCGATCGTGGCATGTTCAGCGTGGAGACGATATCGCTCCTCGTTTGCCTCAAGTTACGATACCCCGAGCGTGTGCACTTGATCCGCGGGAACCACGAGTCGCGTGGCGTGACGCAGTCGTACGGGTTCTACACCGAGTGCTCGCGCAAGTACGGCAACGCCAACGTGTGGCATTACTTCACAGACATGTTTGACTTCCTGACGCTGAGCGTCGTCATCGACAACCAGATCTTCTGCGTCCACGGAGGTAGGTCCCGCTCGGGGCACAGGACCTCCCCGGCCCGCTGCGCGAAGCTAATACACGACGTGCCATGCCGCAGGTCTCTCCCCCTCAATCCACTCCATCGACCAAATCAAAATCATAGACCGCTTCAGAGAGATCCCCCACGAGGGGCCCATGGCCGATCTCGTGTGGTCCGACCCGGATCCCGATCGGGACGAGTTTTCGCTCTCGCCGCGCGGCGCGGGCTACACGTTTGGCGCGCAGGTCGTTAAGAAGTTCCTGGCCGTCAACAACATGTCGCATATCCTCCGAGCCCATCAGCTCTGCCAAGAGGGCTTCCAGGTGCTCTACGACGACCGCCTGAGCACCGTCTGGAGCGCCCCCAACTACTGCTACAGGTGCGGCAACATGGCCAGCGTGCTGGAGGTCAACACGCAGGGGGAGAGGTTCTTCAACGTTTTCGCCGCGGCGCCGGAGAATGACCAGCACAAGGATATGCAGCAAGGCCCCGAGAAAACCGCGGATGGGAATTCCCTACCCGACTACTTCTTATAACAAAAAGAGAAAGTCGTTGCCGGTTGTTGGATCTCACCATCGTCTTACCTGGTGCACATGATACCAAATCAACCAAATGTACCAACCAGTATGCCATGCAAACCAACAAGCTGCTATGCACAACTTTTGCCATCAAATAGAATTGCGTGCTATGCTAGAACATGAAGGCAGATGTTTGCAATATCCAGCGGTCCCCCGTGTCGAAGATGCTATGTATTTGCTCAGAATTTATGCCATGTTTTGATTTTTTTTTTCCATCAGGAAACCGCGCGCTCGCTGTCCTGCATTTCAATGTGTTATATCTATCCGATATCCTCATATCTCGTGAGACAGCAGAGGCGGCGAGGGCAGAATTGAAACGAACGCAGAGGGGGGAAATGATGGGTAACAGTAACAAGGGTCCAGTTTTCAACGCTTTCGCGATGCGATACAAATTTACCAGTCCTTGCTGATGTCAAAACTCCACTCAAACTCGAGGTGCTTCTTCTTATCATCGTCAACGAAGCTCGAGATGGCGTTGTAGTGACCACGGGCCAGCATTCCGGAAGGCGCCTCCTCCTCTTGGACTGTTTGATATTGTAAGTAGAATTTTCTTTTCCTTTTGCCTTTTTTTTAAAAAAAGAAAAAAGAAAGAAAGAAAGAAACCAAAAAAAAAAGGAAAAAAAAAAAGGACGCTTACACTTCTTGACATAGGTGGTCTGCTTGTCGGTGTTGGGAGCGTAGCTTCCCTGCATCGGCCGTCAGCACTCGATCGATCCTAAAACTACGGCCAATCCGATGGCCCGGCACACAATCCACTGACAATCATCTCCGAGTCCTTGGACACCTTGATGCCCTTGCGCTTGACGACCTGGACGTAGTGCAGGCCGCTCAGGATCTCGTGCTGGACCTTGAACTTGGCGCTCATGGTGAACTTTGCGCCCTCCTTGATCTGGAAGGGCTTGTCCTTGAGTGTACTCTCGCTGCCGGCGGAGGAGAGATCGATGGTGACGGGATCGCGGCCGGGAGACTCCATGGTCAGGGAGAGGATGATGCAAACTCGAGGGTCGTTGGGGTCGGAGAGGTCCTTGCCGCCGCCAAGGCCGAGAGATTGCTTGTATCGCTGAAGAGACTCGTCACCAGCATCTTTGGATCCAAGAGTTAGTACCGTGATGACTAGAAAGCAAATGCCAGCGTTGACAGCTGTTGAAAAAAGGAAAAAGAAAAAAGAAAAGAAAAGAAAAGAAATTAAAAAAAAAGAAAATAAAAAAAAAGATATAAACTGGCGAGGTGGACGTTGAAAGGGAGTGCTAGATGAGAGCTTTTTTGGAAGCTTTTTTTTTTTTTTTTTTTTTTTTTTTTTTTTTTGGCTGCATGCCAGCTCTAGGCTGCCGTGAGTTGCCGCTTCGCAAGCATGTCCTCCATATGAATATGCTTGGCCAACCTGCAAGGGGACCAGCTATTTTTTTTTTTAAAAAAAAAAGAAGAAGAAGAAGCAACCTCTGCAACTCTCCTTACACATGCCCAAACTTGTCCTCGCCCCGATGAGAGCTTCAGGAGGGAGGGGGGGAGAGAGGAGGGGAAGCAAAGCTCACATACCCATCTGGTGGTACTCGGCTAAGCTCTGCTTGGGCTGGGAGAGCTTGTAGCCCTGAGTCTCCTCGGGCATCGTGTCATCGTCGTGGTGGGAAGCCATATTGGGTGGTGTAAGGGTATGCGAGACCTAGCGATGGCCTGGTTCGAAATCCGCCAGAGAGCAAACACTTAAAAAAAAAAGAAAAGAAAAGAAAAAAGAAAGGGAACGATGCTATATCTACAGCGGCCGATGGATCAAAAGGAGAGAAGGCAACGGCCAGCCAAGTCGGTCAAGTTTGGTGGTGAGAAGGCGGCGGGACAAGCAACCGCCATGGAGGGGCACCCGGGCGCTGGTGGGGGGCGGCGGCGATGGCTGGCGGTGATTGGCCGCCGAGGCTCTGCGACAAGCTCTGGGCCAACTGTCAGGGGCGGGGGGGGGCTCTCGAACTGTGGTTTCAAAGGGGGGGGGGGGGGGGTTGGAATCCTACGGCGATTGTATTGCGAGGCACTAGCGCGGTACACCAAGGGCACACCATTGCGCCTGCGAAATTAGCCGTACCGAATTATCGTCCCGTGTTAGCCAGCGAGTTTTGCTGGAGCCAACCCAATATGGCGCGGGAGGAGGTCAGAAGGACCTACCTTAGTACCTTAGTACCTAGTAGTATCACCTTAGTACCCAAGATACAGAGGTAGTAGTACTGGGTAGTACCTTGTGTAGTGACTTGGTACTGGTACTATATAGGTAAGTAGGTAGTAGTGCCTTGGTACTAAGTAGGTAGTAGTACCAGGTATACCTAATCTGATATCCGTATTGGCACTGTGCCTTAACAGCATGTACCTCCATGACGCGGAATGTCGAGGCAAGAGAATTGTACCGCTGCTGCAAGCAGCTCCGCAGACTTTCAGATTCTACAGACCTAAGAGGTACCTAGTAACCACTACACCTGCCATTAGTGTACTATAGTACGTACCTGTACTACAGCACCAAGATACCAAGGTACACCAAGGTACAGGTAGGTAATCTGTACGGAGCACTTCCATCCCGAGTTCGTTCTCTCTACGGAATACCTGGTACTATAGCTAGCACCTTTACCAGGGGGGGTCCGTTCGGAACGGCATCTGGGCTTGCGCTAATCATACCGGTTTTCTTCCTCTCAAAAAGAAAGCAACAAAGTACCGGGGCTCGGAAAAAGTTGGCGCCATGTACATGCATGCCCTTTTTTTTTTTTTTTTTTTTTTTTCTTAGCACCCACAGAGCAGAGCGCTGCGCTGCGGAGCGAAGTTTTGAGCGCCCCCAAGGTCCGGGTCCGGGTCCAGGCCAGATCAGGCGCACCTGTGCAATTTGCGCGACTCTCTCTCTCTCTCTCTCTCTCTCTCTTGTGGCGCTCTCTCTTCTGGCTGGTCCCGTCCCCCAAGTGAATCTTCCTCTTCACCCTTTTTCATTTGCTGGTCCGCCGAGCAGCAGCACAAATCCCACAGGCGTCGTTTGCCGTTGCCCTGCATTTTTTTTTTCCCCTCTCCATCAGGCCCGTCGCTCAGGCGTCCCCTGGCCGTGACCGCACCTCTCGACTGTTTTTTTTTTTTTTTTTTTTTTTTTTTGTTCTTTTTCATTTTCTCGGGTACATTGGCTCTTTTTGCCCGACGCGCCGCGCGCATCAGCTTCGTTCCTACGGAGTGGTTTGATCTCTCTCTCTCTCTTTTTTTTTTTTTTGGTTTTTTTTTTTTTTGGCCTTTGTATGTATGCGAATCCTGTCCCGAGCGGCCCAAAGGGCTTAGGCTGACCTCAACGCAACTGTCTTTTTTTGCGTCGCGACAGATTGATTGTAGATTCCGCGCGCCCAATTGCCCTTGCATTGGCTTTGGTCGTCCTGTCGGGAGTTGATCTGGTCTCTCGACTGGCTCCATCGACACGCTTTGCGCTGCAACAACAAAAGGCCCTCCTTTTATCTGTTTCCTTGCACACAGGCCCAAAAGGGAAATCACACAATGGCCCCCGCTGCAGGAAGAGCATTGCCGTCCAAGCGGAATCCGCTCCTCATCGACGATGTTCCTCCCTGTATGTAGAATTCCCCTTTATTTATGATTGATTTTTTTTTTTTTTTTTTTTTTTTTTTACCAATTTTGGCCCTTCAGCCTCTCTTCCTCTGCCCCCTCCCTCCCTTCCGACGAGGCCAATGCGCCGAGCCAAACTGACGCGGCTGATGCAGATTCGGAACTCGTCGCGCGCCGCCGCCTCGGCCAGACCAAGCTGACGCCTAAGATGGTCGGCGGCGATGAGGCCGAGGCCGGTGCTCTGGGCTTCTTCGATTACGCACATCTGCGCGCGCCGCTGCCCAAGGGCATCGTCTCCGGCATCTTCAAGTCCAGCCCCAATAGCTACTTTTTGATGCGCCGCAGCTTCGACGGATACATCTCCGCGACTGGCATGTTCAAGGCCACCTTTCCGTACGCGACAGCCGCGGAAGAGGAGGCGGAGCGTAAATTCATCAAGGCCCAGCCAACCACGAGCCCCGAGGAGACGGCTGGCAACATCTGGATCCCGCCGGAAGCCGCCCTCTCCCTCGCGGAAGAGTACAGCATTGGCATCTGGATCCAGGCTCTGCTGGATTCCGCCAAGATCTCCGCCACCCAGCCCGCTGATGCCTCGCCCAAGACCATTACCGCGCCGCCCAAGTTCGATCGCCTCAAGGCGCCCACGCAGCTGCTTCCTCCGGCCACCCCGACCACCCGAAGTGGCCGTAGCCGTCGGTCAGCCAGCCCGACCAAGACCACGACCGCTAGACGCACAACTGCATCGCCCCGGAAGCGCAGCACCAGATCCAAGGTTGAGGCTGCGGAGGCAACGCCTGCAGATGCGGCCACGGGCGAGGTCAAGGAAGAGGCCAAGGGCGAGTCCAAGGGCGAGTCCAAGGAAGAGGCAGAGGGGACCGTCTTGAAGTCGACGGAATTCGATCCGGCCATTGCCCTGGAGCACAGAACCAAGCCCGAATCTAGCAGCAACGCGGATGCTCAGGCTCAGTTCCCCTTCGCGGCGGGCCAACCCCCCACCGCCGAGGAGATTGCAGAGATGATGGCTACCGCCAAGGCCATGGTGCAGAAAGACAAAGAGGCGGCGGATAAGGCAGACGAGGCTCCTGAGGGAGAAGGAGAGACGGCTCCGACCAGGCCCCTCTCAAAGAGCAAGCGGAAGGCGACCGACACCGGCGAGGAAGGCGACGAGGCTGCCGAAGGAGATGAGACGACTGGAGAGGCGCTGCGTCCAAAGAGGGTCAAGACCGAGGCCGAGGTTCGTAAGGGCAGGATACAGAAGAGGGCCCTGTTTGGCATTGGCGCCACAGTTGCAGTAGGGTACGTTGTCTCCCTTTTCTTTCTTTCTTTCTCTTTTTTTTTTCTTTCCTTCTTTTTTCTTTTTTTCTTTTCTTTCTTTTTCTTTTTCTTTTTTTTTTCTTTTTCTCTTTCCTTTTTTCAGTCCGATTCGTGCATTGTTACTATTACACATACTGACTGGCTGGCTCGCAGAGCACTTGTGCCGTGGCTTGCAAACTTCTTATAAAAAACGTGAAAGAGGTTGTTAGTCATGTGTTTTTGTGTGTTCCGTGAAATCTGACGCTGAAAGAACGAAACTGATCTGTATGGCGGCTGAATGAGGACTGGGATGGCGCGGGTTTTGCTTTTTTTTTTTCACCCCTCCCCCTCCTTTTTGTTTCCTGTCATTGTTTAATCTGTGATTATTTTTTTTTTCTTTAACACCATAGGGAGACAATATAATCTCCCGATCCGAAACATATTTCTTACCCTCTTTTTCTTTGCCTCTCTCTCTCTCTCTCTTTCTCTCTCCCTCCCCACACCCCCCCTCCTCTCTTTCATTTATGTCTTTTCTTCTCTTTTCTTTTCTTTTCTTTTCTTTTCTTTTCTTCCTTTTTCTCTCCGTCTTTTTTTTTTTTTTTTTTTTTTTTTGCATGTGCGAGAGATTTCCTTCTTCATTGGACATACCACCCTTTATAGCCCTCCACTGCAATATCATCTCTTTACCATCGCCACTCCTGCCATGCTAGGTAACGAATGGGGTTGTAGCGGCGGGCATCGTGACCTTGCCCAAAGTTCAAGAAAGGGAGAAGAAGGGAAGAAGGAAAACGGGGAGAAAAGATTGATGACTTTTTGCTGTGTTTGTCTCCGAGCTGAGTATAACGACGACGAGGATTTGGATGATGGATGGGCTTTGCTGTCTTTTTGTCTGAGTTTCGTCCATGACGGGGTCTGTGGATAACATGTATCGTGGAGGGAAATACCTGGAGTTTAGGAGGGGAGGAGGGGAAGAGGAGATGGACGATCTGAGCGGATGGTTGGTGTAATACAGAATTAAAAAAACGAAATGGAAAAAAAAAAAATTTCTCGCGTTAAAAAAAGTGATTTTATTTTTTCCCCTGTGTGTGTTTCATCTCGACTAGGGCGGTGTTACACTGGCCAACTCCCCAAGGGCCATCTGCAGCATTAAGAGTTTATATATATATATATATATATATATATATAAAAATAGACTCTATTTTCTATTTAGCAAAACAAAGCTATTAAAAGAAGGGAAAAATCCCAAAACCTACAAACAGGCTAAGCGACTAAATATTCCTATCTTGCAAACAGATTTTAAGGCAGGCTATAGCTTATTACAAAAGATTATATATACCAATATATAATATATAAATCTTAACACCTCCCCTTAAGCCTAGCCACCTTATTAATTTAAGAAATAAGGTTATTACTAAATTTTAAAAAGCTTCCTTTATAACCTTTTTAAGCTTCTCTTTATTCTATTATAAATATTCTTAATAACTTTACAAACCTTATATAAGCAGTCTTTAACAAAGGCTTTATAAAGCTATCTATAATTATCTTAGTTATTAAGATTTATTAAATATTAAATAAACCTATTTCTAGCTTATTAATTATCTACTTATAGTAAATATTTATATAATAAGTCTTTACTATATTATTTTTATTAAAGGCTATAATCTTTATATTTTAATTATTAATAAAAAGAATTATTATTATTTAATTACCTTTATTTAGCTTTTTTAATATCTTTTTAATTTAAATTATTAATATTCTTATTAAGGTTAGGTTTATAAACTCTACTTTTATTAAACTTATAGCTATAATTATTTACTTTTTTAATTTTTATAAAACTAGTTTATTATTAATAAATACTATATACCTTATTATTAAGAATCTTTTAATTAAGTTATTAATAAATAAGGCATTAATATAAACTTAAAGGTTTAAGTCTTAATAACTATATTTCCTTTTTAATTAAGTTATTAACTTTATTATACTTTATAAATAATAAAATAAATACTTTAAAATCTTTATATAACTAGTTATTAATCTTAAATTTACCTTACTTAACTTTTAAACTATATATATAATATTAAGTTTTATATTAATTAAAATATAGTTTAAGCTTTTAATCCTTTTTAATTACTTTTTTAATAATATTAAAAGTTCTTTTTATTTTTAATTAATTAATATTTCTTTTTTTAATAATTAAAGGGTTATTACTATATTTTAAATATTAAAAGTAAATTTATTAATCACCTTTTTAATATATTTTCCTTAATTAATGAAAATAAGTCTTTATTCTTTATTTCTCTTTATCTTAAGGCTAAAAAAGGTTTTAATATCTTTTAATACTTTAATCTTAAATATCTTTTTAAGTTATAATACTATATTATTAATTTCTTTTATTATTAATACTATAATAATTATATTATTAATATAAAGAATAAAAAAAATATTATTCTTTTTTTTAAAAATATAAAGCTTTATTAAAAAAGGCTTAAAACTAATTTTCTTTATTATATTAATTATTATTTTAAACTACTATAATAATAATCTTAAGTAGCTATATAAGGCCTTTAATAAATAATAAACTTAACTAGTTTTATTATTAAAACCTTATAATTACTTTATAAAGACCTTCTCTTTAATTAATATATTAAAGAATATAATAATTATATTAAACTACTTTTATTTAAGATCTTAAGTAGCTATAATTATATAAAATACTTTTATTAATACTATATATATTACTATAGTATAAATCTCTTTAATTATATAATCTATTTCTTTAAGTTAATCTCTTTAAATTATAAATCTTACTTTTATAATAATTTCTTTTTTAACTAAGTATTTTTTATTATAAACTTATTAATTATCTAGTATAATATTATCTTTAAGTCTTTTTATAAAGACTTAGGTTTTTTTTTCTTTAAGATTATTAATTTATTTCTTTATTATTAAAAACTATTTTTTATAATAATTAAGCTTTTTCTTTACTTTATACTAATTATATAGTACTTTTAATCCTTTATTAAGTTATTAAATTACTTTAATTATTATAAACACTAAGTATTTTATTTTCTTAATAATAATCTTATTATTTTTATAAAAATAAACTTTTTTTATAATTATTATTAATAATCTTACTTTTCTTTTTTTATTACCTTTATTAAGGGTATTATAATTAGCTTTAGATTTATTTTTTATTAATTATCTTAATTATCCTTCCTTAATCTTATAATTTTAATTATTATTAATATTTTTAATATTTTTAATTTTAATAAACTATAGTAATTACTATATCTTAAAAGCCTTAGGCATTTTTATTTTACTTTATTAAATAATTTAAAAGATTTTTTTATTAATAATTTCTCTTAAAAATATTTATTTTAAGGTTTAAAAATAAATTTCTTTTTTTTTATTATTATAAAGATATTATTAATTATTATCCTTATCTACCTTAAAGTATTTTAATTTATTTATAATAACCTCTTTAGCCTTATTAATTATTATAAGCTACTTAATTAACTCTATTTATAATATTAAGATAAATATCTTACTAAAGATAATTTTATTACTATCTTTTAAGTCTAGGTTAATAAAAATAACTTTTAGTTTAACTTTAGGTTTATTTTTATTATTAAGGCTTAATATCTCTTTAAATTTTATATTATAAGCTTATACTACTTATTCTTTATTAAAGAGGTAGATCTTATAGATATAACTATTTAATCTTTCTAGATTAATAAAAAAGCCTTAAGTTACTTTTACTTTTATTTTAATACTATAGACTATTTATTAATCTAGCTTCTTTATATATACTATATAGCCTTAAGTATAAATATACTTAATATTAAATTTATAATTAACTTAAATAACTTTAAATATCTTTTTAAATAATAAAATTAAATCTTTAAGCCTTATTATTAATAAAAGGTTATTAATATAAATACTAGCTTTTATAAAAAAAGGCTAAAGGGTATTAAAAAGTCTAGTCTTTAAGTAAGTTACTTTTATTAAGTTTATTAAAGCCTTTTTAACTTATTTAATAATACTATTTTATTAAGGTATATATAGTAATAAAGTTCTTAAAATAAAACTATCCTTAAGTGCTTAATTATATATTTTTTTATTAATAAACTTTTTTATATTATTAAAAACTATTATATTAACTTTAAAGCCTTTACTTAAGATCTTAACCAACTTTTTTTAACCTTTTAACTTTTATATAGCTTTTTTTTTTAAAGTAGTAAGAATAAGTTATTAATATTTTAACTAAAAGTTAATACTATAAAGAAAGTATTTATATCCTTTATAGCTAATTAATAAGTATTTAATTATATCTTAAAAAATAAATTAAAGAAATTATATTAATTAAACTAAAAAGGTATAATTAATAATAACTTTAAACTTTACTAAGTAATATACTTTATAATAAAAGTTTTTAATTATTTTCTTATTAATCTTTATACTAGATTTCTTATAAACTTTAATAACCCTTTTCTTTTTAATATAACTAAGTTAATAATATATAAGATTAAATTTAATATTCCTTATTATTACTTTATATAGTAATATAATAAAGTTATAAAACTTTTTTAATTTTTTATAAATTAAGATTATAATATTAAATTTTTATTTAATTTTTATAATTAAAATCTTTTCTTTTTTTTTTAATAATACTAATTAATTATTAATTTTATTAATTATAATACCTTTTCTTTTTAATATACCTAGACTTAATATATTTACTACTTTTTTTAAAGTATAAAATATATTTTTAAAAATAAAGGTTCTTATTATAATAAAAATAATAACTATTTTTATTCCTTTAATTATAAAGCTATTATTATTACTTATTAATATTAAATTAAGTATCCCTAGCTTTTAAAGATATATAAATTATTAAGTATTATTAAAGCAATATTATAAATACCTTAAGTTAATAATTATATTATTTTTTTAATACTTTATATTAATAATAATATATTTATATTTATTTAATTATTAAAGACTTTACTTTTTATTAAAAAAAATATCTCTTGCTTTATTAATAACTCTTAATAAATAATTATATTAATAAAGTTTTATCTTATTTTTATAATATTAATATTTCTTTTTATTTACTTATTATTCTTTTATATTTATTAATAATCTTTTCCTTTATTTTTTAACCTTATATATTTAGGTTAAAGTTTAAAATAAAGTTATTAATATATCTTAAGTATATATAGTTTTTTATTAATTAAGATCTTATATTTATATTTTAAAGTCTTTATCTTTTAATTAACTTAATTATCTTTTAATAACTTTATAATTATTATTATATTTTATTTAGTCTTTACTTTTTTATTTACTTAAGATAATAAAAACTTAATAAGTTTATCCTTTAAAACCTTTTTACCTTACTTTAAGCTAGTAGTCTAGGTTTTATACTATATTTTATTTAACTCTTTAAGTTTTATAAAGGCTATTATAATAAACTATATATTTAAGGCATTAAGAAACTTTACTTTAATTTTAATCTAGTTCTTTATAAAGGTTAAAATATAAATATTAAGTAATATAAATATTTATTTCTTTATTTTATTAAATTTAATAATAATATTAAATATATCCTTTTTTAATACTTATAGCATTATTATCTAGATTATTTTTATTAATTTATTTAATATTATTACCTTTAGCTTAAAGCTTTTTTATTTTAATTTTATTTTAATCTTTATTAAGAGTTTATTTATTAAGAATTTTATAGCCTTAAGGTCTTATTATTCTTATTTTTTAATTTTATTTAAGTTTTTTATTAACTTAACCTTTTAATTATTAATCTAGTCCTAGAACTCTAAAATTATAATATTAATTATTATAGTCTATCTTTATACTTCTTAATCTTTTTTACTTTATAATTTATTAATAAAAAAAAGGTATAATAATAAGGTTATTACTTAAGGCATTAATAAGGTTAATATCTTATTAATCTCTTTTTTATAAATATACTAAAAGCTTTTTTTTAAATACTTATCTATCCTTTATTTATATACTGCACCTAGGCTTATAACCTATAAAAATAAACTTTATTTTTTATTTAGCAAAATAAAGCTATTAAAAGAAAGGAAAAATCCTAAAACCTACAAACAGGCTAAGTAATTAAATATTCTTATCTTGTAAATAGATTTTAAGGCAGGCTATAGCTTATTACAAGAGATTATATATACTAACACATGATACATGAATCTCAATAATATATATTGGGGAACCTTGTATAATACTACCTTAAGGTATGTGCGAGCTATTTGCTACCCCAAGGTATTAGCTACTAAGCTCTGCAGGAGCAAATCCATGCCAATAAGGAGCATCCAGATGGCTTTCTTTTCTTTTCCTTTTCCTTTTCCTTTTCTTTTCCTTTTATTATTATTTTTATTATTCTTAAATTTTTTTTTATTCTAGTCAAGTCACGTCACGTCATGTCACGTCACACACCACAGACTCGAGATCCCGTTCTCTGCGAGAGAGGCCAAGATGGGCTTAGATCCGCCTGTTGGATACTACTACTAGGTACCTAGTATGTACCTTGGCAGTTAAGTAGGTATAGTAGGTACCCAATACTACTGCGCACTACTACTAAGGTACCTACTATAGTAGTAATAGATACTTAGGTAGTACCTCAGGTATGCTACGTGCAATTTTTTGCGGGCAGAACACCTCCTCTCCTGCAACAACTGCGCTCACCGCCCACGGCAGCTGTACAGTGGATAAAATATCCGTTGCGAGGGCCATAGTACTCCGTATGCCTCGCGCGTCTCTCTGCTCCTGGAACTTGCTCGAATGCCGTATCCCTGAAGCGGATGCCTCTTCACCTCCCTACCACCCACCTTAACCATGCGCTAACAGCTGGTACCGCAGCGCCGCAGAGGTACTCCGTCCTAAAGGCTGACCTTCACCCCCGGGAATGGCTGGCACCGGCAATGTGCGGCTTTCGCGGGGGGGGATGATCCACCCCCACACGTCCTTGGGCGGCCATTTGCTGACTCGGGGGGGAAGGATCTCGTTCATCACAGCCTCTTCTTTCTTTTCTTTCTCTTTTTTTTTTTTTTGGCCTTTTCCCTTTTTTCTTGCTTCGTTTGCACTGGCAATATTATAGACTAGCGGAGATTTACGTCTAATTGCCCCAACATGAGAGTCGCAGCGACGACGCGCCTCGGAAGCTTGGTGCAGAGGAGGGGCTTTGCGAACACGCCGAGGCGGCTCGACAACTATGCCTTTATCGGGCTCGGCCAGATGGTGAGCCTCCGGCTGTGTGATGCCGTGGCGGCATGCGTCTGTCTGACAATGGTTTCCACTTAGGGCTACCAAATGGCAAAGAACCTGCAGTCCAAGCTCAGGCCCTCGGACAGGGTTTCCATCTTCGACGTCAACGCGAAAGCCATGGAGGGCCTCTCGGCAGAGATGAGGGCTGCGTCGTCGGGAGCTGCCGTTGAGCTTGCGGCGAGTGCGCACGACGCCTCCAGGGAAGCTGTAAGTAGTCGCCGTCGGCGTTGAACTGCCGCGTGCTCTGCCATTGCCATTGATGTTTACATGATGATGTTTATTGTTTCATCTATGATCTAAGTTGAGGCCGGAAGTTTAGACAGCTTCCGGCTTTCCCCTGGTTATTACTGTCAAAAGCCAATCCTCTGGGGGGGGGGGAAATTGAAAAGAAAAGAAAAAAAAAGAAAAGAAAAGAAAGAAATTCACACCATTACTCTCGCTCTGCTATTGCTTATTGCTTCTTTCTTCTCTCGCTCAACTTGTGAGCCTGAAAAGCTTCGCGGGCGGGCGCTGCTGACATGACGGGACAATAGGACACCGTCGTCACTTGCCTGCCGGAGCCACAGCACGTGCGAGGCGTCTACGAGTCCATCTTGACGGACACCCTCCCGAAGAAGGATCGCATCTTCATCGACTGCTCCACAATCGACCCGACGACATCGCGGCAAGTAGCCCAATCGGTCACAGACGCTGGACAGGGCACCTTTGTGGACGCGCCCATGTCGGGCGGCGTTGTTGGCGCCACAGCAGGCACGTTGACGTTTATGCTGGGCGCGGATTCCAGCACCGTCCCCCGGGTCGAGCCCACGCTGTTTCTGATGGGCCGCAAGGTGCTCCATTGCGGTGACCAGGGCGCCGGGCTGTCCGCGAAGCTGGCCAACAACTACCTGCTGGCCCTCAACAACATCGCAACGGCAGAGGCAATGAATCTGGGGATCAGGTGCGGTCTGGATGCCAAGGTGCTTGCCAATGTGCTGAATGTGAGCACGGGCAGGTGCTGGCCGAGCGAAGTCAACAACCCCGTAAAGGGCGTCGTCGAGACCGCCCCTGCCAGCCGTGACTACCGCGGAGGCTTCGGCATATCGCTCATGAGAAAAGATCTCCGTCTGGCCTTGGTAGCTGCCGAGGCGGCTCGGGCTCGGACGGAGCTGGGATCAGTGGCCTTTGACATGTATGACAAGGCGGCGCAGCGCGAAGACTGCAAGGACCGCGACTTTTCCGTCGTCTATAGGTATCTTGGTGGCAAGGAAGAGTAAAAAAAAAAAAAAAAAAAAAAAAAAAAGAATGGCGCGTCTCTCGCTCTTTTTTTTTTTTTTTTTGTTTTTTTCCTATTTTTTCCCTATGAAAAAAAAAAAAAAGACAAAAAAGAAAGAAAGATTGAAAGAAAAAAAAGAGAAAAGAGAAAAGAAAAGAAAGAAAATAGAAAAGAGAAAAGAGAAGAAGAGAACCGGAAAGCCCCCCCAGAAATTGCGATGGCGTGTGAGGACTCCATTTGATGAAAGGGTGCTGCTTAGTAATTCAAGCCATGCTGACTACCTTGCTTCCGTAGATCATGATGATATGCCAAGTCCCATTGGAGGCCTTATCTCTCCAGCATGTGTACATACATATGCCGGCAGCATTGCCGACGCGCGGTGACGTCCAACATCGTGAATGAGAAACAAAGAACCATTATTGGTAATACCATGGATGTTGTTTCCAGCTCAGTCAGGTAATCATGCCCACGGAGTACGGAGTACGGAGTACCGATTAGTTGCATAAGGACAATCAATCAAAACCTACTAGGGAGTTATTTGAGATTTCATCAGTACGCGTATCAGTGGCTTAGTCAGTCATCCTTGGCGGTAGCGGCAAACTGTTGCCCTTTCTCGGGTGGGCTCTTGAATTACGCCGAACCCGAAATCCTACGGTTTTTTTTTTTTTTTTTTAGATTTTTTTAGATTTTTTTTAATCAACAAAGAGCGTTCGCCAAACAACACGCGTATTCGTCATTTGGCTTTGCCCTTTGCGGGCTCGCTATCGGCGGGTGGCGTCTAAGCCGATGCTAGAGAAATTGGCGCGGACTCGTTTTTTGTGCTTATGTTGTGGGTTTTTTGGGGAGGGGGGGGGGCGTTGCTCGCGCGGCCTGTGATGGAAGGGGGAGGGGCGGGATGGAGAAGCAAGATGATGCCGACAGGCACGAAAACAAGACGCATCAGCCGTTGGTGTGTCACGAGAAGGGGAGGAGGAGGAGGAGAGGAGGAGGAGGAGAGAGGAGAGGAGAGAGGAGAAGGAGGAGAGAGGAGAGAGGAGAGAGGAGAGAGGAGAGGAGAGAGGAGAGAGGAGAGAGGAGAGAAGAGGAGAGAGGCCATTAGTCTCGGAGACAACAAAACCTGCGCCCTTTACGGAGCATTGCTGTGCGTCTTCTCGGGATAAGGCGCCGAGATGTGATATCGGCATTGTGGGCCGTCCTCGGTGTGTGTGTACAGTGTGGCTGTACCGCATTCCCAAGACGTCAGCTTACCAGAATTTTGTCCAGATCCTGCTGTTTAAGGTTTTCCAGGCCCCCCGTCGAATGAGGAACCGCTGCCATGTGGGCACCGGGGCGGTAAAAATGGGTGAATTGCAAAGGCTGCGCGCTGTCTTTGGCGCTCGACAAATGACGAGCTGACGATTCCGCGGGCAGGGGAGGGTCCGGAGGATACGGATGGGCGGATTCAGCTTTTTTTTTTTTTTTTTTTTGTTTAGCTGTTTTGGAATTTGGATGGGGGGACTTTGGGCTCGGCTTGAACCCCCATTCTCATCTCACGGGAGATGCCATGGCCGTACATATATATCGGATTGAGCCCCGCCCCATCCCTCTTGGACCTCCAGCATCCTTTCTTTTCTTCTCCCCTTGTTTTTTTTCTTTTCTTTTTTTTTTAAAAAAAATACTTTTCTATTAGAGGACCCCCCCTTCCCGTCGTCGTCTGGCTGCATTGTATAATCAATTTTTTTTTCTTTTTTTCTTTTTTTGGCTTCCCGTCAAGCACCTTAGATCATCGCCGGTTGACAAGACAAGACGGCCAGAGAGATCGAAGCTTTCGCATCCAGAAAAACCCCCAAGGACCAAGAAAAAAAATTCTACCATCCCATCGAGGGAGAGGAAATTCACTGGCACGCACAGTCGACGCAGAAAATCGGAAAGGGAAGAGGACGAAGGAGGAGAGAAGAAGAAAGAAGAAAAGGGGGGGTGGAAAGTTACAATAATCGACACTCTTACCTCGACTCACTCCCAAAGAGGCGTTCCGTGCCTATCAAAGGGGCTTGCTTCCATAGAGACGAGGCCAGCAAATCAACAGCACACACAATGGCGATAGACTGTACGGAGGTATCGGCCCTGTGCCCGGTCAGCGCCACGGTGCTGGGCTATTATCCAAACCTCGGGTCTGGCATCTTTTTCGCCATTGGGTTTGGCATCTTGGCCGTGGCTTCTATTGTCCTGGGAATATGGAAAAAGACGTATTCGTATGCCGTGGGCCTTTCCATCGGCCTGATATTGGAAATACTTGGTATGGTGTTGCTCCTTGCTAGGCCCCCTCCCCTAAATTTTTATTTCTATTTTCATTCCTATTCCCCCCCCCCCCCCCCTATTTCGTATAAATCATCACCCATGATACTCACACTTCCGACACAGGCTACGTTGGTCGCATCCAGCTTCACTCCAACCCCTGGAACAGCGGCGCCTTTCAGCTGCAAATCTCCGCCATCATCCTGGCGCCCACCTTCATCTGCGTGTCCATCTACCTCATCATCAAGCACGTCGCCATCAACCTGAACCCCTCCGTCTCCCGCATCAAGCCCCGCCTGTTCCCCCTCATCTTCCTCCCCGCCGACCTGAGCTGCCTCATCATCCAGGCCATCGGCGGAGGCCTGGCGGCCGCTGGCGGCAAAACCAACCAGAAGCTGCAGGAGGGCGGCAGCCACGCCATCGTTGCCGGCGTTGCGCTGCAGGTCGTCGTGCTCCTCGCCTTTGGCGCCCTCAGCGCGGATTACTACGTCCGGGTGAGGAAGTACATGTCTCTCCCGGAGGCTCAGGGCACGGACGGATGGAGGCTGTGGCACGACGCCAGTTTCAACAAGTTTCAATATGCCATTTCGTCTGCCTACTTTATCATCTTGGTCCGATGCATCTACCGGTATGGTCTTGTTTCTTTCTCTCTCTCTCTCTCTTTCTCTCTCTCTCTCTCGCGTGTGTGTGTATTATTTAGACAGAATAACTAACAAAAGCCACGCACAGCATTGTCGAAATGGCCGGCGGCTGGGGCAACAAAGTCATGCAAGACCAGCCCAGCTTCCTCGTCCTGGACAGCGCCCTCGTCCTCGTCGCCTCCTTCCTCCTCACCTTTTTCCACCCCGGCATCTTCTTCCCGCACATGCGTCGCGATCGGCAAAGGTCGTCCGAGCCAGTTGAGGGGATCAAGCTGGAGCCCGGCTCGTCCTCCAGCGAGGGCATCAAAGTAGACGCGTAAGTTTGAAACGGAGATTAGAAAAAAAAACGAAAAGAAAAGAAAAGAGAAGAAAAAAAAAACACTTTCCAGTTATGTTTTGTTCGAGAGCAAGAAAAGGGAGTTATGATGGCGGCGGCGATGATGTTTTGGTTTCTGAAGAAAAGACGAACCTAGACGTCTTTTATAGAATTAGAAATTAATTACCCCTGGTTGCGCCTTGGTTTTAGATTTGGCGCTTAATTCAATTTTCAATTTTCATTTTCACTTTCTTATGCCGTCTTTTCCATTTTTGAAAGGAAAGAAAAAAGAAGAAAAAAGGGGGAAAAAACAAAAAGAGAGAGAGAGAAAGAGAAGAAGAAGAAGAAGAAGAAGAAGGATTCCATTGATTAGATGCAGAGTCACGTTCCATCGTCCGTGGCCAGCTAGATAGTTTTATAGATTCCCCCCCCCCCTTTTTTTTTTTTGGCTAGAAAGATTATCCTCTCTCGTCATGTCAAAATGTACACACGGATTCGCCCATCGTTGGCGGGTTGCTAGTAGGGAGATCCCGAGGACAATGAGCCGCTCTGTTTTCCATTACCTGTGCATGCTGTATCGTCCACATCATCATGCCTTGACTAGTCTATCCGTCTCCCCATCGTCATCACTATCTTCTTCTTCTTCCTCTTCCTCCTCGTCATCCTCGTCCTCGTCCTCCTCTTCCTCTTCGCTCTCTTCTTCTTCAGTCTCTCCTTCCTCTCCTTCCTCCTCTTCCTCTTCCTCCTCCTCCTCCTCCTCTTCTTCTTCTTCTTCTTCTTCAGCTAGCCAGTCATCCAGCGTCTTCGTTCTCAGACTCTCCCCAAGACCGTTCGACTTGCTAGCGGGTGCCGATCTAACCACCTCATCAAGTCTATCAGCCGCCGATACCGTAGGCCTATCGCCGTCGTAGCGCGACGCCGTAATGTCCTTCTCTGGTTCGCGCAGGCGCGGGTCGGGCTCCTTGCCCGGCTCAACCCAGTCAGGGAGAGCCTCATATCCCCTTAGGCCGTGGAGGCCGCCGCCCCCGGCCAGGACGAGAGTCGAAGAGCCCAGCAAGAAGCCCTTTCTGGACTCGGAGGGGCTGGGAGCTTGGGGAGCCGGTTTCGGCGCCAGGAGCATCAGCGTGGCAAGCTGCGGAACGGAGAGCACGGCACGATACATGCGTGCTCGGTCTCGCAAGTCAAAGGAGACGTCGTATCTGACAAGGAGCAGGACGTAATCCCACAGCCTCTCAATGGGGTGCTTGTCTTCCTCCTCCGGAGGGTCGTCCTCTCCCGCTCCGTTCTTTTCCGCCTCGCCCTTGCGGTTCAGGTGGTGGAGGTAGACTTTGGCGCCAAGCAGCAGTATCTGGCGCTTTGCGGCTTCGGATTCGCTCGCAAAGTCCTTGAGGAGGATGCGGAAGACGTCCGGGGCGATGTTGTCCTCCCCGTTGAGGCCGGAAAACTCGCCGACCAGCCAGATGATTGTTGCCCTCGCCTGAGGGTCTGTCGCCGAGTCAAGGTTCTTCGCCAGACGCACCACCGTCCCTGCGTGTGCCTCCGCGTCTTGCTGGATCAGATGCCGAATGACCGTCAGCGACTCCGCGGCCAGAGTTCCATCTAGGCTGGTGATTTGACTCAGGAGCAGCTTCAGGCACCTGGGAGCCGTGGCAGCGTCTGCCTGCGCGCAGCGACCGATGGCTCGGACTGCTTCGCGCACAAGGGCCTTGTTGGACCCTTGCGAGAAGTGCTCCAGTTCCTTGAGAATGAGGCTCTTGACGTGGGGGGGGCTGTGAGGGAAGATGAGCGTCAACACCTCGAGCTTCAGCTCCCATATCGGCGCGCTGTCCGTCGCCCTGACCAGGAAGTGGCTCGCGTACTTGACAAAGTCGAGCGGCCGCACAAGGCAGACGGAAGCAATGTTGTATAGGGCGATTTGCCGTATGTCCTGAGCCCCTCGCAGGAGGGCTACCAACGGACCGACGGCGTGCTTGACGTATTCAGGGGTTCCGACGTCGACGTAACACCTTGCGACGGCAACGACAACGCCCGAATTTCGGCTCTGCAGAAGAGGCCTGATGCCGTTCAGCAGGAGAGCCAGGTCGGGGTCTAGCGACGATGAGTGGGCGGCAGGCTTGGACGAGGTCGGCTCCCCGTAAAAGTCATCCATGTTGCTGTCTCGTGATCGGCCTTGAGCCTGCGACGGAGAGGCTTCGGATGCGCCAGCCGGCTGGGCTCGTCGAGGGAAGCATCTGCGCGCGTAATACGTCATCAGCTTGAGCGTGGCCAGCTGGCTCCACTCGTCCATGTCGACAATCTTCTTGACCAGGCCGCGGTAGTGCTTGTGTATCATGTCAATCCTGTCGGGGCAAACCTCCAAAAAGGCCGCCACCGCGGCGCCGGCGACGTAGTACTGCTTGTCGCCCAGCAGCGCAGCCAGGTACTCCAGCAGCTGAGGCGACTGGCCCGGGTCCAGCCGGTAGCATTTCGGAATCGACAGGGCGGCGGCCTTGCGCACCAGAGGACTCATGTCCGCCACGCCTTTCTTGATGGCAAGCGACACGATCTGGCTGATGACGGGCACGCGGATGCCCGACATGGTCTTGAGTGCGAGGGCTCGCACTTGGGGGTTCGTGTCCGAGAGCGACTTTTGAATCGTGTTGATGGAAAGCAGAGCGAGGTCGGGCTCCTGCTCGGCGTGGTGGATGAGGTAGATGTAGACGAGCTTCTTGATCTCGAGATTCGGCGAGGCCACGTTTTTGACGACGGACGAGAAGAAGGGCAGGGTTTTGTGGTTGCGATACATCATCTGCAGCACCCGGCTAGCTGGTGAGAATCAAATCTACATGCGAAACAGCTTCGTCGGAATGCCTACGGGCAATGGGCGCAAAAAAAAAAGAAGGCTAAACAAAAAAAAACCCACCGAGATGACCCGTCGCAGCCCCTCCAACACCTCCCTCTCGTTGCGGCTGTCGAGGAGCTTTCGCATCTGGCCGCGGTCCAGCAGCTTGGAGCTCGTGCGGACGCCGCGGGTGGCCTGAGCAGCGTCAAGAGTGAGCTCCCTCGCTGCGAGCCGGGGAAAAAAGGCCGGTGGTCAGCTCTACAGTATGGAAAAGCAAGCAAAGCAAGCAAATCAAGACCCCGTGAGGGCGGGCGGGAAGGCGTTTTGGCTCACCAGCCTCGAGGAGGCCAGAGATTCTCGATATTGACTCCATTTTGGTGATCTCTGGCCGGGCGCGAGGCGAAAAAAAGAATGAAATGAAATAAAAATAAATATAAAATACAATTAGAAGGACCCTTTGCAGCTTTCGTCGGCGCCGTCACGGGTTTGGTTTGGTCGCGAGAGGAGGCGGATGGTTTTGGAGAGAAAGAGGAGGAGGATTTTTTGGCAGAGATGACGTGCGGGCAAGTTTTGGTGGTTGAAGCAGTTTAATGAACATTTGTATTATTGCTTCTATACCTTAGTAGGTTGTACGGAGTACCTGTTAGGTACTAAGTTACAGGTAGGTAGGTAGGTACCTTAGTACTTAGTAGATAGTTAGTACCTATTATGTACCTCTGGGAGTGAGTACTTCAGGTACCGAATTGGAACAAACAGCCAGTTTGGGAGGCTTATAGTTGCCGGTTGCTTTGCTAAATGAAATTGTTCCGAACCGGTTGCCCCGAATGTTTTTTCTTTTTTTGTTTTTAATAAGAAACAAATAGGAATTTGACATTCAGCATCAAAATCAACTGCATTATTGGCATCAACACAATGACCCTTTGAAAATTCTACTGGTACGCAACTATTTAGACCCTACATTCTCGGTACGCACGCACGTTTGACTTAGTACCTTGACTGAGTCAGTAGCATGGCACAGAACGAACTACCTGAGGTACTGCTGCTACTATTATTACTTAGTAGGTACTACTAGGTACTACTGGGTACTACCACTGCTACTAGTAGTACTAGGTACTTACTGCCTTTGGTGGTAGGTACTGCTAGGCGGCATCACCATCACCTGGAAGCGCAAAACACCAGCTTTCGCCCCAAGCATAAACAAACAAACAAACAAAACAAAACAAAACAAACAACCAGCCCATGGCATCAGATGCCCCCAACCCCGTCGTCCTCACACCAGCCACCCCCTCCGAGCTCCTCGAGCTCATCATCGCTCACCACAGATACCCAACCACAATCCTCGTCTGCTGGTCCAAGCCGACCTTCGTCGAAGCCCTCGTCGCGGACATCAGACAGCAGCTCGGCATACGGCGAGACGGGACAGCAGCAGCGCCGCCAAACAGCTCATCTGTCCGTCATCCTCTGCAGCGCAAATCCCTCCTCCAGACGGCCGTCTCCCGCCACATCCGCCTCTTGTTCGTCCCCAGCAGGTCTCATCTCCGCGCGTACCTCGGCACCTTTTCCGCCTCGGATTCAAGCATCCCGCCTCCGCCATCGCCGCCGCCAGATCCGGATGATGATCCCGACCCAAGATACAGGGCCGGGACGCCGCCCATGCTGCTCGTCTACGGCCTCCTGGAGCTTCACCGCGACAGCGCCGACTGGTCGGCCCAGGGCATCGGCACCACGGCGGCGTATCTCGTCGAGGCGGCTGCGAGGAATGCCTTCAGGGCCGCCTTGGTGGAACCGAGAGGGGCAATGGGGTATGAGACTCAGGGGGAGTTTCTGGACGAAATCGTGCCCGTCTTGAGTGGTGCCGCCATGAAGGATGATGGCACGTGGAGTGGACCGACGGTTTCGATCCAGAGAGTGCTCAGCCGTTGGTTCGAATTTGAGGGGCTAGAGTAGAGGTGAAAAATGTCTAGAGTCATGTAAATGTTTTGAAGTTGGAAAATGAAAGAAAGGGGAGAAAAAAGTGGAAAAAAAAAAGTTGAAAAAAAAAGGGGGAGAGAGAGAGAGAGAGAATTCAAGTACTTTTTTTTTTTTTTTCAATTCAATTCAATTCCCATCAAGCCCATAACCGTGCTCAAATCATCATCATTCGTCCCACATGCAAACAAGATTCATCATGAGCCTCCAGCCTCAAAACGCCGGACCGGGGTATCTCTGTCGCTCATACCTATTATATACACTCCCTTTTCGAACCTTTTATTGCCTCGCCACGTTCCAAACATATGTATGACCACCGTGAATCTCGTTGGAGAAAAAAAAACCCCCCCAAGAAAATGAAAGAAGAAAAAGAAGAGGATAGAGAGAGAGAGAGAGAGACTTAGCCAATCGTCTGCTCCATCTCGGTAATGTACAACTTGATGTGAGCCTCCATCTTGAGATATTCGTCATGCGCCGCGTGAACTTCATTCTCAATGTTTTCCTTCAGATCCAGCATCTGATATGCCGTTAGCACCTCCCCACGCTTGTGCGTGCATGGATTGGGGGGGAGAAAAAAATTTCAATATGCGTACCTTCTTCTCCGTCTGCTCGATCCTCACCCTCCGAATCTCCATTTCCTTGCCCTTCTCCGTGTTCTCTTCCGTGAGCCTCTTGTGCATGGCCCGCAGCTCGTGCATCTTCTCCTTGGCGTCCTGCGCCTTTTGGTTGCTCTGCTCGCGCAGCTTCTCGGTCCGCTCCGTCCACTTGGCCAGCTGCCGCTTGAGCATCTGCTCCGCCCTCTCCACCTCACGGGCATTGTTTCCCCTCTCCGACAGCGCTTCGCGCTGCTTTGTGTTTTTGGCCATTTCCTCGTCCTCCTTGGCCATCTCCATGGCAATCTCCTCCAAGACTTTGATGCAGGACGCCACGTCCGCGGCCACGACGGCAAACGAGTCCGCCGACGTCTGCAGCGCTCGCGCCCGCCGGTCCAGCGCATCGATGTGGGCCTTGTCGTTGTTCAGAATGTCTCGCAGCTCGGCCAGGTTCTCCTGGAGCGCCGACGGGCTCTGCAGCACGTACGGCCGCAGCTTCGCGCTCTCTTGCTTCAGCGTGATCTTGTCTTGCGTCTTCTGCTCCAGCAGAGTCGTCATCTCGCCCTTCTTCTGCTTCGCCTCCTCCAGCCGTGTCGCGACTTTCTCTTGGTTCCGTCGGAGCTCGAGCAGGCGCCGCTTCAGCTCCTCGTTGCGCATCGTCTTCTCCCGCACCTGAGCCTCCATGGCCTGCCGGTTGTTCTTCATGTCCTCCAGCCTGGACTCGTTTTCCTGGTTTTCTCCGTACAGCGCCTCTATCCTCGTCTTTGTCGATTCAGCCTTGTTATAGTGCTCGTCAATGACGCTGGTCTGGGATTCCCGAAACCGGACAAAGTTGATGAGATAGCTAAAGATTTTGACCAGGCGCTCGTACGTCGGCTTGTACAGGTCGTTGAAGCTAAAGTCGTGGATGCCGCACTCCACCAGCAGCCGTCGCAGCGACACATAGAAGCCCATCAGGTTGCGCGTGTCGGGCGATATGACGTCGGCAAACTCGCCGCAGATATCCTCGGCCGCGGCCCGCATCGCCGGCTCGACCGTCTCGCGCGTCGCGTTCAGAAGCAGCTCGGCGAACCACTCAAAGATTTGCTGGACGTGCGCCGGGTTGGGCTTCTGCAGGTCGGCGATGGTGAAGTTGATGCCAATGTCGGTGATGCACCCCACGATCTCGCGGTCGGGCAGTCGCATGAACGCGTCGGCCTCTTCTTCCTTTTTCCTCGACCGGGACTGCTGCTGCGAGGCGGGGATGATGCTCATTCGAGGATTGTATGCCATTTTTTTTGGGGGGGGGGGGGGGGTCAGAGAGCGCAATGCTGGCGTTGGAGATGCGATTTTGCGTATAGGTGGTATACCTACTACTAGTAGGTATTGTATCACAGGCGTGTACATAAATACCTTTGATATGAGAAACAGGGTTGCCGCAGAAACTCTCGCAATAGACCATCACGTGATGTCAATGCCTACCCTACAAAGCACCACAATTTGTGGTCTTTTTTTTTACATGCCTTGAAATGATGGGATTTTTTTGGCATAACAACAAGGAACAATCTTGCCTATGAATAGGTAGATGGATGGCTCATTCATTCGTGCGGTCGATATTACCTCGATAAAAATTGTCTCTTTTTTTTTTTTTTTGGCCTGAACGAGACACGGCTATATCGCAGCTGAACATGGCTCCCAAATTCCCACTAGACAACACTCTCCAACATGTGCGTATCTGACATGTTAGAGACAAAAAGATGAAGAAAAGCCGTCTGATGCCAGCGATGCTGCGGCTTGCGGCAATGCGGATAGTACTCACGTCTTGAACTTGAAAGAAAAGGAATCAAGCTGCCGCGGCCTCTCTACCTATACCACTGGTGGTCCAACATATGACGGCTGCCTTTTTGCATCTTGCGCTCTCCAACCCGCCTGGGCATCTTTCTTTTATGTGTCAAGTCTAATTTTTAAGCGTTGTGCTTCCTCAAAGTCTGCAGCAGCAAAGGCGGGTTCGCCCCAATCATCTCATCAACCTTCTCCCCGTTCTTGAAGAACAGAAACGTGGGCATGGCGCGGATTCCCAGCTGCTGGCTCAGCTCCGGCAGCTCATCCACGTCAAACTTGACAAAGTGGACCCTGTCCTTGAACTCTGCTTCATCGGAGGCCCTGTAGTTGCCTCTGTTAGTTGGAAACGATGTGGATGTTTGATGTTTGATGTGCATTTTTTTTTTTTGCCTTTTAGTTGACGCACTTTTCCAGGATGGGAGCAATGGCTTTGCATGGTCCGCACCATGTCGCGAAGCAGTCTACAAGGACCTTTTCTTGCTCCTTCACGACTTGTTTAAACTCCTCGGCCCTTGATTTCCTCCCTCAGCATATGGCATAACATGGGAGTGAATATACATAAATATATATATTTCCAGCAAGTGCAGCTTACGTCTTGACATGGTGCACGGCCAAAGCAGCACGGCTTGCATGAAAGAGTCGCTGCGAAGCGACGCTTTGCCGGGCGACGGATGAAGCCGGACGGAACATGCGTGTTGACAGCATGTCTGCGAACGAATTTTTTGCTATGGAAATTCCGTAGAGAGTCGTGGATTACGATCGGGTGAGGTGAGCGCGGGCAGGGTGATTGTATAAGACGAGTCTTGTCTGCAGCGGCGAGTTGGATGAGGAAAAAAAAAAAAATTACAAATTGATATTCCAGGACCGAACAATGAGGTAAGCCGGGCTCCCAACTATCGATACCAAAAGGGCCAGCGGCGGCTTACCTTTTTCTACGCCAGGCCAACCAACTTCAACACCAAAATTGCCTTTATTCAAAGGGCTGTCTGTGCTCTATTTCTTTCTCAGCATCGCCTCTCTTTTTATGCGTCTGGAATTGGGCTTGCCGTTTTCAGCATCATGTCTGCAGTGGCGCAGCGTTCCTTCGGCCGCCTTCCCAAGGCTGACTGGGAAACAAGGGGTTGATTGATTGATTGATGGACTGATTTGATACTGTCAAAGCTCTAGCGATGCTGTATATCCATCTATTACAGCCGCGTATCTTCATATCCCTTCCCATCTCGTCTGCTGCGGCGGTGCGTCTTGCTGCTCAGGAAGTAACCGACCGACGATGACGCTGCATCCAAGACCAAATATCATGAGCTTGCAGAGAAAACGCCGCTCTGCCCCATCGTCATCAGCATCAGCATCAGCATCGCCGCAACTCACCAAAAAGGCCAAGAGGGGCGCCCGATTCCACCACTATCAGCCCTTGAACCATCTCCAGCGGGAAATAAGACTCCTTGAGCTATCCCCAGGGAAACCCGGGAGCCGCATTGCCGCAAAGCTCCTCACTGTCTCGCTGGACGACGGGCCCGAATATGATGCCCTGAGCTACTGCTGGGGTGCTCCCCAACCGACATATGACATATCCATCCACGTCAGCAGCAACAATGAGGACGACCAGAGCGGTGATGGTGATGAGGAGCATCCATGCGAATCCGTAGTGTCGTTCCCCGTCGGCCGCAACCTCCGAAAAGCCCTCGACGACCTCCGCCACCAGCACAACCCCCGTCTCGTCTGGACCGACGCCATCTGCATCAACCAGCGGGACAACCTCGAGAAGGCCCACCAGATCCAGCTGATGCGGGAAATCTACACCCGCGCCCGCGTCGTCTGCGCCTGGCTCGACCACAACGTCCAGCCCAAGAGCTCCGCCTTCGACGACCTGGAGATGCTCGGCAAGGGGGTCGAGCTCAACGACTTCCACGACCCGTCGTACTGGCATCCCGTGGCGGACATTTTCCGGAACCCGTATTGGCGGCGGCTTTGGATTCAGCAGGAGCTTGTTCTCGCCACCAAGGTCGATGTGTACTGTCGCCGCGATGTCTTCCCCGGGGAGCAGCTCTTGGAGTTTCAGAAAATGGTCAATATTGTCAAGTCGCAGGCGACGAGGGTGGATGGCCCAGAGTACGCGCTCTCGCGCTACATTGACGAGAACACCAACGCCGATCCCATGCCCGAGATCTTTGGCGGAGGCGTCGTCCGGGCGAGGGTGAACATGCTCGAAGGGCGGGCGGTCCAAGACCTCTTCTCCTCGTCGACCGTCGGCCGGCCCTCATCCCCTGATGTCAAAATCACCAGATCAATGCTCGCCTCCTCCCTCCTAAACCTCTTCCTCCAGTCCGCCGGCCTCAACATGACCGACTGCCGCGACCGCGTCTACGGCATCCTCGGCCTCGCCACAGACATTGCCCACGGCCCTCCCCTTGAAATCAGATACGACACCTCCCCCGTCTGGGTCTACGCCCAAGTCTTCCGCCACTTCGTCCACCGGTACAAGAGCCTCAGCTTCCTCTGCTTCGACAGAAACAGCGTCAAGGGCCGCCACGTCTCCCGCCAGGGCTTTCCCAGCTGGATGCCCCACGCGGACATCAACTGGAGCAACGTCAACGCCAGCAGAGCGTGCGGCGCCACCCTCGCAGCCACCCTCGCAACCCCCCACGCCGTCCCCATCGATGAGAAAAGCCTGGCTCTTCGCGCGCAGGGCATCAGGGTCGATACCATCAAGCACATCGCGGAGACCGGCGGCCTTGGCCCCGGCTGGATCCCCATCCCCGAATGGCTCGTCCAGGTAGAGTCCTTCTGCCGCAAGACATGGCCGGACGCATCGCCCTCGCCCTCGCCCTCGCCCTCACCCTCACCCTCACCCTCAGCCGACCCAGCTCGCGACCCGCCGCCCCTCTACGAAAGAGAGGACGCCACGGCCGTCATGTTCCCCTGGCTCAGCGCCAGCCGCTACAGAGCCATGTGGAAGCTCGACAAGCCCGACCCCCAGCGCCGCGCGCATCTCGTCCGCGGCCTCCTCGCCGCCGCGCGCAAGGCCGACCAGAAGGGCCTCTCCACGGGGGACGTCATGCGCGGCGGATACACGCCCACGACCATCATCCCGCCCGACGCCCGCCAGGAGTGCTACCCTCTCCACGGGCAGATCAACGCCGCGATGCTCGTCGCCACGGAGGGGGCGCGCATAGGGAGCGTCGCGCGGACGAGCGACGTCCGGGCGGGGGACGAGATATGGGTCTTGTTCGGGTGCCGGATGCCCGTGGTTTTGAGGCCAAAGGGGGATGGGCATGGTGCGGGACAAGAACCGAGGTACGAGCTCGTTGGACCGGCTGTCGTTCCGGGGCTCATGAAGGGAGAGGCAATTGAGATTTCCCAACCTCTTGAATCTCGCCGCACTGTAATTATCCTTGAATAACCAACCCATCCTAGAAAGTATATATATATATATATATATATATATATATATATATGTATAACACATCTTTTTTTGTTGGAAACCAAAAAAAAAAAAAAAAAAAAGAGTCAAATCTTGAAAGCGCAATCATATATTACTCAACCGTAATACTTTCCCCCCCCCCCCCCCCCCCCCTATGTGCCATATGCTCAACAAAGTGGCAATCCCAATATGTACAAAATCCTTCCTCCTCCCCACTCCCCCCCAACCTCATGCTAGATGAATGCCAAAATCCTGATTAAAAATGGCAGGAACTTGATAACTAGTATATCAACCTGCCCGCAGAATAAAGCCTCTATATTCTCCCTCTCTCCCCCTCTCTCTCGCTCTCTCTCCCCTTCCCCCCCCTTTTTTTTTAATCATGCCAAATCTTCATCAAATTGAAAACCAAATCCACCTCTCCCACTCCAGAACAGATTTGAGTGAAATCGCCAACCAGCGTATCCGACAATACGCGGAAACAAAGATCAGTCGTAATACTAAAAAAAAAGGGGGAAAAAGAAAAAAAAAAGAAAAAAAGAAACTGTCCTCCTCCCCTTTTAAGTAAGTGCATATCACTTCGTCCGGATACCCAAGGCTTCCTTCCCGGTACGATGCAGCCTCCCCTGAAACACACACAAGACGAGCTGCGAAAGAGTCCCCTTTCCCCCCTCCCCCAACAAACAAAGAGACCCCCTTCAACAGAGTGGGTATCAAATCGGGTATACGTGCCTGTAAAGCAGGAAAAAAAAAAAGAAAAAAGAAGAAAAAAAAAAGGCACTTGGGAAACAAGAAGAAAAAAAACGCAGCAACCCAACGTCAGTCATAGTCGTCAAAAGTTGCCATGTACAACGAGACGCCTTGCCAAGAAATGTCAAGCCCAATGGAGGCTTGATCCGCATTACCAGATGCCGACGTTCACAAAGTCGAAAGAGCTCCCCGGTTTGTTTTGTGTATTTTTCCGTTTTTTTTTCCCAGTTATTTTCAATTTTTTTTCTCATTTCCGGTAGGTTTTTTCGTGTTTTTTTTTTTATTTGATCTTGTGTCATGATTTGAAGAGAGAGTGTGGGGGTGAAAATGAGTGACTCGGGTCAGATATAAGGCGATACAAAGGAAATTCGTGAATGGCGCGCCATTTGGTGATTTCGATACAAGTTTTGAAATCGCCAAATGCACGCTCCCCCCTTCTGTTTTTTCCTCTTCTTCGTTTTCTTCGTTTTCTTGGTTTTTTTTTCCCCCTCAAATTCAACAAAGTCCGGGGGTGGCTCTTTTCGACTGTTGAAATCATCAGCATCAAGTCATGCATCAAGTTACGCTCCATTGGGCCTCTCTTGGTTCCCCCTCTTGCCATCCGTAGTAGATGCCTGTGGGTGGTGAATCTCTAGCAGCTTCGCGCTTCCAGGGCTAAAGTTGCGGGCGTGTGCCGGATCCATGCGCACGCTCGTGGCACGCTGCAAATCAGCCTTCCCCTCGATGCTCGGAGCAACCTGGGAAATGGGTGAAATGGGTGAAATGGGACGGTCAAGGTCTTCCTCGTCTCCCGAGTCGATGTTGAGCAGTCCTTCGCGACTGCGAACGGTATCGCGGTTGTGTGTGTGTGAGGAGACAAACTGCGGCTGAGCGCCGACGGCACCCCACCTGACTTCTCCTTCGTCCATCAGGTCGTCTCCGTCGCTGCTCGGACGGCCCTCGCCCGATAGGCGAGTGTTGAAGGTCAGAATGGTCGGATCGGGGCTCAGGCGCGACATGTAGTCATCCTCGGTGATTTCGAGGTCATCGTGGGCGCTATTGGTCGGGGAATCCGATCTGCGGTCGTGGCCTTGTTGTCGGGATCGGACCCTGTCGCGGATGGATGACATCCGTTGGCTCATCTGGCTACCGACTCTTCCCGAGAGCCAGGAGGCTTCCGAGTCGACGGATGCTAGGGACATGGAAAGGTGAGGCTCGGCCGAGTGACCGCCGCCGTACATCCTGTCTCTCGACGCGCGCGTTTGGGGAATGTCTATTGAACGATGGCCGGAGGTCGGTGTATCGTCCCGCAACGTGGGGGTTTGCGTCGGTCCGGCGCCGGCGGATTGGTATTCCGCAACGCTGGGGAGCGAGGCGTTCGCCTCGGGCGATTGGACGCGGGATTCGGGCGGCGATAGCGGAAGTTCTGGCAGGTCTTCTCGGAAGCGAGATCGCATCCGCTTGGGCGGCCCCGAGCCCGGCTTGGATGACAGATAGTTGCCTGCAAGCGACGGGACGGGCGAGTCGGCGCTTCTCGCTTGCGTCTGCGCATGCGCCGCGGCGGCGGCGGCCGCGGCCGCGGACATTTCTTCGCGGGAGGTGTTGGAGAAGGATGACGGACCGCCAGAGCTGCGGCGACCCCTCCCCCACCTAATCAGGGCGGAGAAGGAGAGGCGGTTAGTCTTGCTGCTGGCTTCGGAGTCTTTTCGCGTCGCGGCATCATCGTCCATTGCCGAGGACGTCTTGTCCTTGTCGGAATCAAAGGTGGACCCCGACGTCGACGTCTTGGGCATGAAGCTGCCCTCTAGCCTAATGACGGGCGGGACGGCCGGGGCGTGCTCCTCTGATTTGCGAGCAGCCTGGGGAGGGTTTGCGGGGGCCGGGGTCGACTCTACCTCGCGCGGCGCCGTGTCGACTCTGTGGAACGTCCCCAGGGGCTCCGTCGGCAGGTCCCCCCGAGGCTTCTGGGAGTGTCCCTCGACGCCCGACATTGGCTCCGGGGACGAGCGCTGCTTGGAGGACGTCACCACGGTCGATGGCGGATCTATGCCCAGGCCAACTTCGCGGCCCATGACGCCCCGTTCAAGGTTCTCCGGCGGCGGGGTCCCCGTCTCCCGGGCGGCCGTTTCTTCCCGCTTCTGCTTCTCGGCCTTGCGCGCCAGCCTCCTCTCCGCCTTGTCTCGCTCGCGCTGCCGGTGCTTCTCCCGCCTCCTCGCATCTCTTTCCATGAGCTCGCGCAGCTCGCCGGCATCGAAGCCGTCAGCCAGGTCATCGATGCGCTTATGCGCCCTGAGCGTCTCCTCGTCAAAGGTGCCGAGCCTCTTCTTCTGGGAACCCGACGGCGCCGGCGCGGGGGTGCGTGGCGGGAGCATCCGCACGCTCCCCTGATATCGCAGTGTCGGCCTGGGTGCCAGGGCGTCCAGGGCGGTTACCCGGTAGGACGAATAATGGGAGTCGGAGGAGAGGCGGGGCGCGACTGGGACGGGGACGGGGATGGTGAAGGGCAAAGAGGTGTCTGAGGCAGGACTATCCCAAGGCACCGTGGCGGGCAGAGTCTTTGCTCGCTTGTTGTCATGCTTGAAGCTGCGAGCGGTGGCCAATGTGTCGGTGGTGGCTCGGGCAGGCGTGAGGGCGCTCATGGCTTTGATCTCCGCCTCTCTGGTGTGGTCCTGCCTCTTCCGTTTGCTGCTCTTCCTCCTCGAGGGCTGGTTCTCGGCTCGGTTGTGGTGCAGAGTCGGGACGCGGGCCTCCGGGATGTGGTTCTGCGCACTCGCGTTCTGCTCTGCCAAAGGCCCATCCTGCGGTCCTTGGCTGGGGTCGACGTGAATTGCATCCTGGCGGTCGGGCGAGAAGCTGTATCTCGGCGCAGAGCGGCTCAGCCTGGCCGGGGCCGGCTTTGCCATGTCGCGCGCAGGAGGGTTTTCGGCAGCGGACATGGCGGCGCCAGAGCGTTTGTCGGTGCCCCTGGCGCGGAAGGGCCACAAGGCCATTTCGCCAGCTGCTTCACCGCGAGGGCAAAAAAAGAAGAAAAAGAAAAAGAAAAAGGAAGAAAAAGAAAGGTATTCCCCCCCCCTTCCCCCCCTTTTTTTTTCTGGTTTACTTGCAGGTCGTCTTGGTTGGCGTGTGCTTAATCCGTAAGTCTAGAGCAAGTGAGCCGTGAAGCAGCATGATGGCCGTTCAAGCCTTGGAGACCGGCGTTGAGGGACTGGCAGACACGCATAAAAGCAGTAGGGGGTTCCGTCTGGTTGCGAAACACATGCCACGGAGCGCGTCGACCGAGGGCTTGAGGATCAGGCGGTTGCGACTTTGTGAAGCGGACAGGCCGGCCCCGGGGGGGGGGGGGGCTGTTGGTAGCTGGCAGAAAGCTCGACGATGGTGGAATTGGAATGAATCCCGGTCCCGCCTCAGGAAGGCATGTATAATGTATAACGTATGTGGAAGCCTGTCCTCGTCGCAAAAAAAAAAAAAGAAAGGAAAAAGAAAGGAAAAGGATGAAGAGGAGAAGGAAGGGTAAAAAAAAAAAAAAAAAAAGGACTGGCAGTTTGTTGGCGAGGATTCTAGAATGCCCGAATGCTTTAGAATGTCAGACCATGGTTTTGAACTTTGTCCAGCACCTCCTTCCGAGAAGAAGAAGAAGAAAGAGAAGATGATTGATGTGAAGTGAGTTGGTTAAAGATGGGGAAAAAAAAATTCATGAATAAAATTCATGAATAAAATAAAACAAAATAATAATAATAATCATAATAATAATCATAATAATAATAATAATAATAATAATAATAATAATAATAATAATCCCCTCCCCCCCAAAAAAAAAGGGCCAAGGGAGGAGGAGAGGGAGGGTGGCAGCGACGTAACGTAATTTAGCGGATAGAACGCTGCATCGATAGGCACTTGCAGAGGGCCTGTGGGCGCTGATCCGGCCGCTAGGAGGGGGGAGAGGGGGGAGGGGGGGCAGGTACAGGTACAGGCGCACAAGGGCTTGGGGCCTTGGAGTACGGGGTACGGAGCTCGCAGCAGTGGCACCGGTTGAGCCGTGCGCTGGCTGGCTGGCTTGGCTGGCGGAGTGGGAGCCCTTTTTTTTCTTTTTTCTTTTTTTCTTTTCATGTTTTTTTCTTTTTATGTTTTTTTCTCCATCCCACACCCAGTTGAGCCTGCTGGCAACGAGTGCATTGCATATGAAGAATGAAATAATAAAGAAAAATTGGGAACTTGGTTTCGAGGGCGCCCAAGTTTGAACTTGTGCCGCGCTAAAAAAAAATAATAATAATAATAATAATAATCATCATGATAATGATAATGCAATCCGTGTTGCTGTGCGGGCATTTCCACAGTGCCGAGGCGAATGGCTCGAGGAGAAAAGTTGCTGGCGCTGCAAAAACCAGCGCCCATACCTACCTCTTAGTAGTACCTACTAGGTTCCTTGGGTGCCCCTAGTGCTCGTACAGGTGGTAAGTAGAACTACCTTACCATGCACATACCATTAGCAGGTTAGCACTACTAAAAAGATACCTACTACCTACCTAGTAGGTACTAAGTAATTTAGGTACTATAGTTGCCTCTCTTGCTACTTAGTACCTCACAGCAACAGGCAACCCAAAGGGGCCTCCCGGCATTGACCGGTTGATGCGTGTGCGCTGTGCTGGGGGACGAGAGCCGGCGGCCGGCCCCTGATCGTGACCACTGCACGGAGCAGCATCTGCCCTTTCTTTTCTTTTCTTTTTTTTTCTTTTCTATTTTTTTTTTTTTTTTTTTACGTTTCGTTGCCCTCCAAGTTTGTTGAGAGTCGTCGTTTGCCTCCGTGGCCCGTTCCTTTTTTTTTTTTTTTTTTTTAATTATATTATGCCGGGTCGCACGGGAACTTGTCCACGCCCCCCCCCCCCCCCTTCCCCTCCTCCCCTCTCCCCTGGGAAAGCCACTGGCAAAGTACTAACCTAGGTAGTAGTGCCTATGCAGTATGTATCAGTATGTATGTATGTGCACTGGCTGCTGTAAACTGATAAGGCGCTCTCTCCTCCTCCGCGCCTTGGTGACATGTCATGTACGCACTCCGTACTCCGTGGCCCAGCTCCAAAAACTGGCGGGGTCGGCCTCGCTGCAGACGCCAAACAGCCCCCCCTGCTATAGGTACGGTAGTCTGCCGAATACAGTAGGGCCCGGGCCATTCATTGCCCAGACTTCACCTCCAGCGCCCGGCATAGCGCACTCCCCCCCCCCCCCCTACCTTCTCCAGGGCTTTTAGAGAGGAGGGGTTGGGTTGGGTTGACCACAATGCGCGCTACAAAGGAACGGCACGCAGTAGCAGCACTACCTAACGTGCCTAAAGTAGTAGTACCTACCTGTACCTACTAAAGGTACTGCCTTAGTACTGCCTGGGTTACTGCTAGGTGATTTTCAACGGGCGAAACTCGAAGCTCCCGCTGCGTTGCGCCCAATTGCGGTTTGACAGGCGCGCCATTGGAATTCGCTCTTTTGCTCTTTTGCTCTTTGCTCTCTTGCTCTCTTCTTCTCTCCTCTGCTCTACTTCTGCTCTACTTCTGCTCCGTGCCGGTTCCTCGCGCTCGCACATGGCCCAAAGGGCACGACGCGGGCTAAATCAAAATCAATCAACAAGCCGGTCCATGCCCGGGCCCCGGCGCTGCGAAATGGCTCTGGCAAGCCCGAGCTTTTTTTTTTTTTTTTTTTTTTTTTTTTTTTTTCCCTCCTGTCACTAGCATACATACATACATACATACATACATCATGATACATGCATGCAAAAGGCATCATATGGCCCGGGAAAAAAAAAAAGAGAGGTGTGAAAGGAATGGGCCGGTCTCGTGCCAAATCCAGGCGTCCGCTGAGGGCTTTTGCCACTGCGCAGCCACGCACTGCCCAACAAGTTTGGGAAAAAAAAAAAAAAAAGGTTGGATTTGCTTGCGTCGGGGAACCGGCTCTGCTCTGGTCCTGCTTCTTGGCTTGGCTCTGCTTTTTCGTCTCGCGCGTTGCGGCCGCCGAGTTCGAATCAAAGTTCCAAGCGCTTCTGCTTTTGCTGCAAGTTCGACTGACCGGTGGCTGGGCCGCACTTTTTTGCCTGGGGGGGGGGGGGGGCAACGAAAGAATTGGCCGTCACGCTTCCTTTCAAAAAAAAAAGGGCTCCGCTTGTGAGACAACGAAACATTTTGCTTGTCCCGATCCCTCCCATAGTACGGAGTATTAGGAGTCCAGCCATACATATGTAAGATAGATGCATAACCCTCGACCCAAAAGTGAGACATGCTGCTGCTTTGCTCTGGACCGGGATCCCCCAATTCCTTGGTGGCTTTGACTGACGTCTGGCCGCCGGGCTGGGTGGAGACCTTTTTTTTTTTTTTGTTTTTTTTGTTTTTTTACCGAAGAAGCGCTCACAATGGGCAGCCGATCTCGACGCCAATCCCGATCACTATGTAAGAACGAAGGACTGCCTGCCTCCGTGCATTGATTGCATTAGTACATACATGCCTGTATCGTGTATTACTACCAAGGTGCGTACTACTACTAGGTAGGTACTACTGCTACCTAGTAGGTACTTAGTACTGCTACTAGTACGTACATACATGCCTTGGTGCGTTTACGGACGAGCAGAACAGCACGTGTGCGTGGCTGCGTGTACGCAGCAATTACGTGTACTCTTGAGTGGTTTTTTATTTTTTATTTTATTTCTTTTTTTCCCCAATCATCTCGACGTCCGCCGATCAAATCCGCCCGCCGCCGATTCCGCGAGCCCCCAAGACGGAACCAAGGGAAAAAAAAAAAAAAAAAAAAACCTCGACGCCTCGTTATCCAGGGCTTGCCCCTCTCTGTCTCTCTCTCTCTTTCTCGTCAAGCCTCGCGCGCACGCAAGCAAAAAGCCGGCCGTGCGTTTCAAAGCCGTCGCCAGCACGGCCGACAGTTGCCTGCTTCAGTTGCTCTCGTCCGCGTCCATCTCCGACTGGGGGTGTGCGCTACGGCATCGCTACGGCATGACCACATGTACATGCATGGGGAGGGCGTTGCGAGATGCCCAGTCTGTCCGTCTCTTCTCCTTTGATGCGCGCGCGCCTTCGTATCACGGAGGAACCATGAATTGCCCCCGCAGTAGACTTCGTATTCGTCACATGGCTGGCCGATACCTGCGATACCTGGACGGCTACACGAGGCTACCTGACGATAAACCAGACGCTGGCCCGGACGACAAGAGAGACGAGAGGAAAAGGAGGTTTTTTTTTTTGGGGTTTTTTTTTTTTTTTTTTTTTTTTTTTTAAAAAAAAAAAAAAAAAAAAAAAACAGTCCTTGGGTTTGTTTTTGTTTTCTTTTCCCAACCCCTTTCTGACCAGCCGTCCTGCCCTTCTGCCTTGTTTTGTACCTTGCATGTTACGGGCAGTACTCTAGGTACCGGTACTACCTACTAGGTAGTACTACTAAGGTACTAACCTTGGCGCCCAGCGATTGAATATACCCGCGACAGCCCGCGCCCCGGCCATTGATAATGCATACCTTGGGTACGAAATTCATACTCTGCAGGTCAAGGCAAAAAAAAAAAAAAAAAAGATGGGGGAAACAAAAAAGAAAAGAAGGAAAAAAAGGAAAAAAAAAAGGAAAAAAAAAAGGGGGGGGGAAACAGGCTCCATTCGCGGGCTTGTGACGGCGTGCCAGCCAACTCACACAGGTACCAACATCAAACGGCGTCGAGGACCATGCTCTCTCTCTCTCTCTCTCTCTTTTTTTTTTTTTTTTTTTTTTTCTTTTTTATTATTATTTTCTTCTTCTCTCTTTATTTTTTCTTTATTTTTCATTTTCTGTTCTCCTTCTCCGACAGGGGTTCCCCGAGAGGTCTTTACGTCGTGGACCAGCCAGCCCACTTGCAGGCTCGAATTCAAGCTCTCCCACCCAAGCCAACACACACGTACAGAGTACATACATACATGGACAGTCCATCTCCCATCTCCCATCTCTGGCCCGGCTACCTTTTTTTTTTTAACCTTGGTAAGCGACGTCATCGTCACGGCCGAGGGCGGTCTCAACAAGAGAGAGCTGAGACGGGCTGGGCGAGCCCTGCAGTAGGTAATAAATGCTCCGTACGGGCGGGCGGACAGGCAGGCAGGCATAGTATATACCTAATATGGGAGCGTGGGGTTTCTTTTCTTTTTTGGCCATCTGCTCGTGTTGTGGACGGTCAAGGGTCGACGTCTTTTTGGGACAAAGTCTCTCTCTCTCTCTCTCTCTCTCTCTCTATTAGGACATGTACTCCGGAGTACATGTAACTTGTACCCGACGCCGCCGTTGGCCCAGAGCCTCGCCCGCATTCCAAATTTGCAGGCGACAAGTCATTGCCGCATTGGTACTGCGAATTTTTAAAAAAAAATTTACCCTTTTTTAAAAAATTTTTTTTTTAAAATAAATCCCCGTTGCATTGCCCCGGCGCTGTGCGACAAACGCGTCTGGACCACGCCAATATTGCCCTGGCCGAGTTGTTGCTGGGCGTCATGTTGTGCCTGGGCGGACGGCGACGGGAAACATGTCCCGGCCTCTTGTGGGTGGTTCCAAAACCAGGCACCACCGCCGCCCTCCCGGCGCGTTTCCGTCTCGCTCGACAAGGCCCACGAAAGAAAAAGAAGAAGAAAAAAACCCCCCATTCCTTATTGTTGGCCTTGCCGGCGAGACGAGGCGCGCAGCCGCCATCCGACCCAAGTAAACAAAATACTATATATGTATATATTTATATTTATATATATATAGATGGATAAATTGTGCGTGTTTTCGCCAACTTTGATGGGCTAATTATAACTGTAATGGGCTGTTATACTTGGTATGTACGTACTAGTACTAGTAGTAGTGCTTGCCTGCTTTTGGACAAGGCATCATGCATGCAAGCAACCTAACCAGAGATGCTTCTCCGCCAATCCTCGAATCGCCGGGCCGAGCTTTTCGCATAATACAAGGCAAGGAAGGTACCTACTAAGACTTGCTAGTACGTAAGGTAGTAGCAGTGCTGCAGTACCACTACTATAGGCACTTGATTAGTAAGTTATTACTACAGCTGCTGCTGCTGCTCAGTGCTACCACCACTAATTACCATCACCACCATCACCACCATCACCACCACTGCTATTGCTGCTACTGCTGCTGTTATTTCCGTTGTTGTTGCTGCTGCTGTTAATTGCTGCTATTAATTGCTGCTGTTAATTGCTGCTATTAATTGCTGCTCCGTCGACTACGGCAGTTCGGGGACAGGGCCGGTGCCACCGTGAATGCAATGGCCCTCCCTTCCCCCCCCGGGTCATCTCAATCGTGTCATCTCAGTACATAGACAGACGCCCAAGCAGGAGATTTGCCAACAAAGACTGCTGCTGGTAGGCGCGCACAACTTTTTTTTTTCTCGCTCTTCGCCCACAATCAACAAAGCACAACAAACATGCAGGTACATTCCATGCTTTGCCCTGCTTGCTAACGCACCCCCCCTTCCCCCTGTATGTGTGTGTGTGTGTGTGTGCCGTTGCCATTTGCGATCAACGCGCCACGCGGCAAGAACACATACGTCGTACAAGCCGTGGTGATGAAATGCCCCTCGCCTTTTTTTTTTTTTTTGGTTTTTTTAGGGGGGGGGGGAACCTCCTTGGCACTGAATGAATGGGTTACGGGCGATGTGTGTGAACTGTGAACAGCAAACAATACGGGAATCTCAGGCGAGCAGCATCCTGTCTGCATGTTTCCCCCCCCCCCCCCCCTTCCCTACCCGCTTTTGGAGGGAGCAAAAAAAATTATCATTATTATCACATTTATTTTTATTTATTTCATTTATTTCATTTTTTTTCATTTTATTTTATTTTTAATTTTTTTTTATCTTCTTTGGTCTCGCAACCTTCCGAGCGGATGATAGACGACCACGTGGACGGGATGGGACAATTTTCATTAGGGCCCGATTTCGTAACCTTGACGGTATGTATGCAGTCTTTGACGAACGGCCACATCAACCATATTCAGTCCAAGGCCAAGGCCGTATCTGCAGCACAGATGAGACGGGAGGGGAGGAAGAGGAGGAGGAGGAGGAGGAGGAGGAGGAAGAGGCAATTTTTTTGGTGATGCATCATCGAAATTCCAAAGATTGTCCCCGCTGTGTAAATAAAAAAAAAGCACATGCGAAAATGAGTAGTAGATGCATCCATCGCCCGATGCCGTGACATTGGCAGCCTCACGACGACGACTATTTTGGAACTACTAGGTATGTACAGTAAGTAGTAGTACGTAGTACTCCGTAGTCATTCTGGGCTTATTATGTACGCAGTTGATATGGTCCCTTTTTTTTTTTTTTTTTTTTTTTTTTCTTTCTTTCTTTTTTTCCCCCAATTCTTTATTGCTTCCAAAGCCCACTACAGCGTTAGTACATATGTAATAAAATGGGCATCTTGTCTTCTTAAAAGAATCCCGGTGAAATTTATGTATTAGCGAAAAGAAATGATGCGCTCCCATTCGATGAAAAAAAAAAAGGGGGGGGGGAGAGAGAGAGAGGGAAAAGAGACCCGCTGGAGTCACGCCGATTCCGCAAACCGCTCGTCGGCTTCACCAACACCCAAACTAATGTTTTTTTTTTTTTTTTTTTTTTTCATTCCTGGATTCCGGTCCGGTGTATTTGTCATGGAAGAGAGACAAACTCGGTAAGACCTTAAGAGAGAGCTCATCATCGTTGGCGAGTCAATACCGTCTCGATTTTTTTTTTCCAATCTCCAAAAATCATCGTCCACGACGTTCGTGCTGTTTATATTCCATTTTCCATCCAATCTTGATTTCCTCGTGCTGCCGTCTTCCCATCATGGTAAACGTAATTGTCGTTGTAGGGTGAGAGAGATTTTTTTTTTTTTTTTTTAAAAAAAAACCCCCCCCCCCAAAAAAAAAGAAAAGAAAAAGATTCCCCAAGTTCCGTCACAAACAATGCCTCCATTCGATGCGAATTCAACTAACAAGAAAAACACACTTTGCTCGAAAATGACAGGGCCGGCGTGAGCGGTCTCACTTCAGCGCTCCTCCTCTCCAGGAGCAAAGCCAACACGGTCACCGTGGTTGCGAAGCACATGCCGGGCGACTATGACATTGAATACGCCTCTCCCTGGGCTGGGGCAAACGTGATGCCGTGAGACTCACCTCGCCGGGGGGGGCATCGTTGCGAGATTATTATTATTATTATTATTATTATTATTTTTGCCGCTCCGCCACGGGGCCTCTTTTTGTGGTTTTGGGGACATCTTGGGTTGGCTGACTTGGATGTGTGTGCTGTACGTAGGATGGCCACGGAGGAGAATAGCAGATGGGAACGTCGTACTTGGCCCGAGTTGAAGCGCCTGACGGAGGAGGTCCCCGAGGCGGGAATCCATTTCCAGAGTAAGAGCACCTCCCAACCAACAACAACAACAACAACAACCCCCTTTTCATCATCATCATCATCATTTTCTTCTTCTCGATAGGCAAAAAAAAAGACTCGCTGCTGACCAACTGCCTTTGGACCGGTAGAGGGCCGTGCTCTCCGACGACTGAAAGACGAGGGCGCTCCGGGCAACTCCACGGATCCTCTGTTCGCGGCGAACCCCTGGTATCGGTCCATGCTCCCGGATTACCGCGAGCTGGACCGGGACGAAGTCGCCGCGGGCTACGACTCCGGCTGCGAGTTCACCAGCGTGTGCATCAACACCGCCATCTACCTGGCGTGGCTCGTGGGCCAGTGCGCCAAGAACGGGGTCGTGTTCAAGAGAGCCGTCTTGTCGGACATTGGAGACGCAAAGACCCTCAGCCACACCGGCCAGCCGGCCGGCATCATCGTCAACGCCACGGCCCTGGGCTCCGCCAAGCTGGGCGGCGTCCGCGACGAGGCCCTGGCGCCGATCCGCGCGCAGGTCGTCGTCGTCCGCAACGAATGCGAGCCCATGGTCGCCACGTCCGGGACCGACGACGGCGCCGCGGAGCTCACCTACATCATGCAGCGCGCTGCCGGCGGCGGCACGATCCTGGGCGGCACCTACGACGTGGGCAACTGGGAGTCGACCCCCGACCCCAACGTCGCCCTCCGCATCATGAAGAGGGCCACGCAGGTGGCGCCGGGGCTGACGGGCGGCCGAGGCATCGACGGCCTGAGCGTCGTCAGACACGCCGTGGGGCTGCGGCCCTACAGGCAGGGCGGCGTGAGGCTCGAGGAGGAGAGCCTGGATGGCGAGACGTCCGTCGTCCACAACTACGGGCACGCGGGCTGGGGATACCAGGGCTCGTATGGCTGCGCCGAGAGGGTCGTGGAGCTGGTGAATGGGATTCGCAGGCGCAAGGGGGAGGATCTGGAGGGCGAGCCAAAGTTGTTTTCGTGGGACCCATGATTTTTTTTTTGGAGTTTTTTTATTATTATTATTCATGATTCTCTAAAGGGAGAATGATGATGATGATGATGATGATGATAATAATAATACAAAATACAAAATACAAAAATACATAATAGTAATCATATGCTCCCGAGAACTTGGGAACGAAAAAAAAAAAACACCATTGTTTTCACAGTAAAGTCTCCTCCCCCCCCCCTTTTTTTTTATTTGTTTATTTGTTTATTTGTTTATTTATTTATCATGTTCATCTTGGTTTTATGTCGTCGAATCTACCTATGTAGGTAACTTTTAACCCTACCCCAAGATCATTAATGCGTGCTCCCCTAGGTATCTATAGCATACAGGTACCATGGTAGCATCCAATACATACTTACGTACCTGAGTAAAGTCAGATAAGCGGGCCTATGCAACTTCCGGGGGGGAAACCCTTCCTCTCCCTTACAGCATCCCTAGAAGAAAAGGCTCCACGTCGCAGATGGCGCTACAAATTCCAACTTCCGTGCAGCAACGGTGAATTTCAAGGAAGAAGAAAAAGGGACAAAAAAAAATCCAAAAAAATCCAAAAAAAAGAAGAAGCTACGACTATGCGCCTTTATTCATCGACAGCCGAGAATCTCGATTATATGAATATCTTCTATATGCTTTCCGTTTTATAACAATTTTCTTTCATACTTTTTTATTTTATTTTATTTTTATTTTTCATTTTTTTTTTTACCGGCGAAACAGGACTCCTCAAAAACAAGAGAGCCAACCGCCAGCATGGCTGCCATGATAACATTCGCATCCGACGTCGCCAACGGCCGGCACGCGCTGTCCAAGTTCGTCCCCCCGGGACTCTTGTTCGCAGACGCCATCTTGTGCGGTCTGATCATCTGGAAAGTGCCATGTTAGTCCGACGCTTGTACGGCCCCTTTTTTCTTGAAAGGGGGGGGGGGGGAGAGAAATTGCTTGGTGCAACGAGGAGCTTCACCAGGTGAGAGACGGGGAAAAAAAAAAAGGGCTAACGGCGCAACTTCTGCTCCGGCGTGTAGATACCGAGATCGACTGGACGGCCTACATGGAGCAGGTCGCGCAGTTTGTCGGCGGGGAGCGAGACTACCCCAAGATGGAGGGTGGCACGGGGCCGCTGGTGTATCCGGCGGCTCATGTGTACATTTACACGGGGCTGTATTATCTGACGGGCAAAGGCACCGACATCTTCCTGGCGCAGCTTCTCTTTGCCGGCTTGTACGTGGCTACGCTGGGGCTGGTGATGCTGTGCTATTGGAAGGCCAAGGTGAGCTTCGTTGCACATCAGTTCAATTACGGTGCGGTGGTGGAAAAGCAGCTACTAAAATAAAATAAAAATGGTGAAATCCCAGGTTCCGCCCTACGTCTTTCCGCTCCTGATTCTGTCAAAGCGGCTTCACAGCGTCTTCGTCTTGAGATGCTTCAACGACTGTTTTGCGGCATTCTTCCTGTGGCTGTCCATCTACTTTCTGCAGAGGAGGGCGTGGACCGTTGGCGCTCTGGCGTACACAGTTGGCCTGGGCGTCAAGATGTCGCTGCTCCTCGTCCTCCCCGCCGTGGTCGTCATCCTGTTCCTGGGCCGCGGGTTGAGGGGGGCCCTGCGGCTGGTGTGGCTGATGGCGCAGGTCCAACTGGTTCTCGCCATTCCCTTCATCACGACAAATTGGGCCGGCTATCTGGGCCGAGCGTTTGAGCTATCGAGGCAGTTCAAGTTTGAATGGACGGTCAATTGGCGCATGCTGGGCGAGGAACTGTTCCTAAGCCGGAGCTTTTCCATCATGCTACTGGCACTCCATGCCCTTTCGCTCCTGGTGTTCATCTCGGCACGGTGGCTGAAGCTCCCAGAGCGGTCCCTTCTCGGCATCATCTCCCGCGTCGTCCGGTTCCAGTCGCCCTTCACAGAGGGGGAGGAGCTGAGCATTTCCAACAAAGTCGTCACCCCCCGATACGTCGCGTCCGCAATCCTATCGGCCAACGCAGTCGGCTTGCTGTTTGCCAGGTCGCTGCACTACCAATTCTATGCGTACCTGGCATGGGCAACTCCATTTCTCCTGTGGACGGCCGTCCCAAATCTCTTCGTCGTGGTCCCGCTGTGGCTGGCGCAAGAATGGGCTTGGAATGTTTTCCCCAGCACCCCCCTTAGTTCGAGCGTCGTGGTAAGCGTCCTGGCCCTGACGGTTGCCATGGCTTTTGTAGGTTCGGAAACGAAGTCGCCCTCAAGCCAAAAAACGCGCGGTGCTTCGAAGCCGAAACAGCTATAGTCGTCGCGTACGGCTAGGCTATCTGGCTGTCACTAGTGAAGCAAGTGTACGTCTCACTACTCCTCCTCGTCCTCCTCGTCCTCTTCGTCCTCCTCTTCTTCGTCGTCACTAGGTGGTAGCTTTCCAACGTTGGAATCGCTCTCCTCATCGCCAAATCCCTGAGCGGCTTTTGCGAATTCTTTGGGCCTGGAGCTGGGTCATCAATGCGTGTACAATAATACAGTAGAGGCTGAGAGGCGCAAAAATCGTACCAATACGGCTGCTTTCGCCAGAGTTTCTCGTCGCGCACGACATTAATGATTTCTCCCATTGCTCTGCTATCCCGAGTCCCCACCAGGTAGCCCTCGGCAAGGACAAACCCGCCGCGCTTGATCCATATGGTGTTGCGGAACCGTTGAGCGAGCTCGAGGACCACGGGCTTCTTGTTTGGCATTTCGCAGGCGTACAGGTTGTTTCCTTCGGGCTTCAACACGCGCACGATGACTTGGGTAGCCTCCAAAGCATCTGGCGGGGAAAGCGCCTCTTGCGCAGCAGCGAGCACATTGCGCTTTGGTCGGCCCATTGCGGCAGCTTCAACACGGATTTGGTGGTCGGTCAAACGGAGTGATGTCAAAAAATGAATTTTTCTTTTCTTTTTTTTTTTTCTTTTTTTCTTTTTTTTTTCCTTTTTTTTCTTTTTTCCTTTCTTCTTTTTTCTTTGATTTGGGGTGGGGGTGGAGGATAAAACTGGACCCGTCCTCGGATGGAGGGGCAATTCCTGTGCCGATAAGGAAAGATAAAAAATTTTTTTTGAGCTTACCGGCCCTTTTCGGTATCCGCCGCGGAATTTCCCCATTGGGCGAGACCGAACCAGGAACCAAAACATGGGAAAACGAAGCTTCTATCCAATATACGGAGTAGTGCGAAATGTTAATCGCCCCAATGGGAGAAATCCCGGACAATTGTCTTTTTTCTTTCTTTCTTTTCTTTTTTCTTTTCTTTTCTTTTTTTCCCAACAAGGAACGGAATGGCAAATGTTGTCTCTCTCTCTCTCTCTCTACGGAAAATTGATTCGTAAGCATTTTGGCTTTTATCAACCCATGGGAACTCAACCAGGAAGGGGTGTGTGCTAATATCATAATTGTTTCTTTTTTTCCTTTAGCCGAAAGAGAGATTGCCGCAAGGCCACACCACCAATCTCGTTCGAGATCACGCACACCATCAACTTCAACTTTGCCAGGCACTCAAAGCCCACCCCCGTCCTCCGTACACCGGTCGAGATGGGGTGGTGGAGAAGGAAGTTTTGTACGGGCGGGCGGGACCTGCTCTAATGGAGACCCCAGCACAATCCGAAGCGTTTATTTATTTATTTGTTTATTATTTCAAGCGCAGCTTTTCAATATGTACGGAGTACATGGCGCTTACGGCTGGCTAGGGCGATGGTCCCTGGTATTTTGTTTTGCGAGCCGGCGCCGGTCCCGCGCGGAGCGCTCAGCCGATATCGTTCCGGCCCACACGCCTGATTAATTCACCAACTTCCCGCAGCCCCCAAAGTTTCCCGAGCAGCAGCACCACCACCAGCAGCACCACCACCAGCACCACGATGGCTTTGGCAACATGGATTCCCGTTGGCCAGGCCGCAATGCAAATTTATTCACCGGACCCCAATTGGACACTCCACTAGTTCCAAGCATGGCCGGTCCACGAGACCTGGTGGAAAATTGGGTCTCGCAGCATTTTGTTGACCAGATATTTTAGGTCTCCCAAGGCGGGAGGAAAGTAAAAGTGGTTGACGAAGGCCCTTTTTGAGCTCATCTGAGAGCGCCGGTCAGGAAATTCATTTCATTCCTGCTTCTTCTTCTTCTTCTTCTTCTTCTTCTCTTTTCACCAAAAGAAAAAAAAAAGAAAAAGAAAGAAAAAAACCCTTCTTTTCTCTTTACTCAACTTGATCCATTGGTGCTTTTGGCGTGTTGAACGACTAGCCATTTGTTTGGTGATATTCTGTGCCGGCAGTGGTTTCCACCATGGACGCAATCCTGCTGCGAAACCTCGTGGAGATCCAATCCGGACCCTCCTCTCCAGATGAGGCCACAAGACCGCTCACAGCTCCGGAAAAGACGTACCAGAGAAGCCATTCCGGAGGCCCATTCCAAGAGCAGCTCTTCGACGTGCGAAAGGCGTCTTCATCTCGCGGCGACGGCTTCTCCTCCGGCGAGGTCGCTCCGCGGACGGAAGACGCCGACCTCGAGAGAAGCCGGCCGGCCAGCCCGGCCCTCGAGGTCGACGCCGTGGAGGTTGTCCCCAGCGTATGGGAGCCGCACATGAACCGGTTCCGGCTGCTGGCCGTGTGCCTGGCCAACTTTGGCAATGCCTTGAGTGACAGCGCTGCCGGTGCTCTGATTCCCTACATGGAGAAGTAAGGGGCGCCCGCCAAATCAAAGGCCGCGAATGGCCGATGCAAGCACCCTGAAGAAACAAAGAAACCAAGAAACCAAACCCAAAAAAGAAAAAAGAAAAGAAAAGAAAAGAAAGAAAGAAAGAAAGAAAGAAAAGAAAAAAAAAGAAAAAAGCTTTTGCTAACATGGGGCAATCAAGGCACTACAACATTGGATACGCCGTCGTATCGCTCATCTTCGTCGGCCAAGCCCTGGGATTCGTCTTCGCCGCCGTCTTCCTCGACAGCCTCCGCGCCAAGCTCGGCAGGGCCAAGCTCCTGGGCGTCGGGCAGATGCTCATGGCGTTGGCCTACGTCCCCCTCGTCGCCGCGGCGCCCTTTGGCGTCGTCGTCGCCGCCTTCTTCTTCGTGGGCTTCGGCATCGCCGTCAACGTCGCCATGGGCAACATCTTCTGCGGCAGCCTCCGGAACAGCACCGTCATGCTGGGCCTGCTCCACGGGAGCTACGGCATCGGCGGCACGTCGGGCCCCTTGATTGCCACGGCCTTGGTCACCGTTGCGCACGCGGCGTGGAGCCGCTACTACATCTTGACCACGGGCATCGCTGCCCTGACCATGGTGCTCTCCGCCTGGGCGTTTTGGCGGTTCGAGAGGGAGCAGAGCCCGGCGGCGCGAGAGAGGGAGTCGAGGCCGGACAGCTCGGCCTTGCTGGGCATGTTCGCCGCTGTCAAGCTGCGCGTCGTCCTCCTCGGATCGACCTTCATCTTCGCCTACCAGGGCGCAGAGGTGTCCATCTCCGGCTGGGTCATCTCCTTTCTGATCAACACCCGCGGCGGCGATCCCTCGTCCGTGGGCTACGTCTCCGCCGGCTTCTGGGCCGGCATCACCATCGGCCGCTTCTTCCTCTCCGGGCCCGCCCAGAGGATGGGCGAGAAGGTCTTTGTGTACGGCCTCGTCGTCGGGGCGCTCGCCTTCCAGGTCCTGGTATGGTGGGTTCCCAACGTCGTCGGCGACGCCGTTGCCGTGTCCATCGTCGGCCTTTTGCTGGGGCCGATATATCCCTGCTCCGCGGCCGTCTTCATGCGAGGCATGTCCCACCGCGACACCCTGAGCGGCATGGGGGCCATCAGCGCGTTTGGCAGCTTGGGCGGTGCTGTGGCGCCCTTTGTCACCGGTCTGTTGGCTCAGGCCGTCGGCACTTGGGTGCTTCATCCGATTGTGATTGCCTTGTTTGTGGTGATGCTGCTGTGCTGGTACGGCATCCCGGCCGATTCGAAGAAGAAGCACTAGTAATTATCGATTGGCATTGCGGAATTTTATGCTGGAAAGGATCTATATTTTGTGGTTTTCTCCCTTTGTTTCTTTGTTTCTTTTCTTTTTTTTTTCTTTTTTAAAAAAAATGTCGTGTATGGACTTGGAAGGAAAAGTAACTATTAACCTCATAGTGTGAATAAATAAGAGAGAGGGCCAAACAAAAAAAAAAATCCCATACTACTTACCATTGAAGAGTTATATAACATGTGCTTTGCCCATCTACCTTGTTCTTCTCTGATGATGTAGAGAATCTAAGCCACACACCATTGTCCCTTTCCAGGTCCGGATATAAATTCTACCATCTACATACCTTTTATATTGATTGAGGGGGTATCCAAACCCAACCCAACCAAAAAAGAAAAAAAAAATCCAAAAAAATCCCAAAAAAATCCAAAAAAATCCCATCATCAATTGGCCCATTGATCCGCTTCTTGACAACATTTATCGAAATGAGATGCCAAACACTTCTTCGCCGTCGTATAGGTGGTAAATTTATATGCGACCCTTGGCCGCGTCTTGAACGGTAATCTTGCCGGCGGCCACATCCTTGACTGTCTGGGTGATGCTCGTCCAGTCGTTGAACGTGACAAAGGGGACGTTTTCGTTTTCGCACCAAGTCACCAAATCTTTTTTTTTGTTTTTTTTTTGCGCATAGTCAATCAATCAGCAAAAGCGTGGCGACGGAGAAGGAGCCCAAGGCTGCCCGTTATTGGAAGCGGCGACGTACCCTTTCCGGCCTTTGCGAATAGTAGATCCGTCTCTTTGGCGGCGGAGAGGTCGGAGACGCCGTCGCCGGCGTAGAACATGGTTGGTCTGTTGGGGAGGCTGGAGTATTTCCGGATTTCAATCGACTTGTCGTGGCCGTGGACGCTGCGCCAGGCCTTGTCAGTGTTCGAGGCGGGAGAGGGAAAACAACAACGAGAGTGAGCTGGGAATCAGAGCCACCTGTCATCGCGGAAGACAATCTCCCAGCCGCCCTCGTCCTCGAGGCTCTTGCCCTGCCGCGCCCGCACGAAGTTGCTCACAATCTGAATATCCCACGCCGACCCCAGCAGCTTGTCCAGCAGGGCCCTGATCACCGGCTCCATGCCCCCGCTCAGGATCACAACCGGCACGTTGTTGTCCTGCGCCCAGTTGTAAAAGTCCCTGAAGCCCGGGTCGAGCTTGATGTTGGCCAGCAGGATGTCGACGCACTCGTCCAGGGGCGTCGCGACGCTGTCGAGCATCTCGCGGAACGCGTCGCGGAAGTGGACGGTGCCATTGAGCGTATCGGCATTGCCCTGCTTGCGCTTCTCGGCGCCGTAGCCCAGGTTGTCGGTCATGTAATCGTTGGAATCGGCGGTGGTGACGGTGCCGTCGAAGTCGGTGAAGAAGATGAACTTTGGGTTGGTGGCCATGGCCGGGGTATCGTTTGCGACGGAGCCCATTTTGGCGGTCGGTGAGCAGAGGGATCTTTCTTTTTTTTTTGTCTGCTTTGAAACGGATGTGCTGAAAAGAAAAGAATAATATATATATATGTATATATATGTATATGTATGTATGTATGTATGTATATACAAATACTCTATCCGTTATTCACCGAGATCGAAGAAGATGTGAAAAATAAATAAATAAATAAATAAAAATAAAAAAAAATCAATGTGGAGGGGTCAAAGGCGGTTGGAATCAATAGAGGGAGGGGCCCGTCGCTGCGATAAGATTGGCGATAGCGGAGAGGCGGGAATACATATCAGAGCCCAAAGGAAGATGATCTGCCGCCAACCATGAAGAGTGGCAACAAATTGACCGAAAGAGAAAAAAAGGAAGGAAAAAAAAAATAACGTAATGAGAAAATGGCAAATTATAATAATAATTTTTAAAAATTAAGCGGGTTTTGTAACAAAAAACCATCACCCCAGAGCAAATCCCAAAATTGTTCAAAATGTTTTCGTTCAATCCTTATATAAGCGGCTTCGCCTTTGCTCTGAAAATGCCCCGCCACAAACACTTGTGAGCGACAGGAGCCAAAAATTTTTGTCGCTGGAGAATTCGGATCAGGAGGGCAAGTCAAAAAAAAAAAAAAAGGAAAAAAGAAAAAAAGAAATTGATTCGATGCCCGGCCTCACGACTTATTTCGCTGCTGGCCGCAAGTCGCCTCTTTCTTTCTCCCATCTGAGGCGTTTTTTTTTTTTTTTTTTCAATTCTCCCCCCATCATTCTGCCGAAGCGAAAATCGAAGGAATTCAGCGCTCATGCCCCCAGAGGGTCGCGCTTCTGGAGGGGCGCCCGCCATGCCCACCACTACCTTATTAAGCCCGCTCCTGATGATGCGTGCCAGCAAGTTCCGTTCGGCGCGCGAATTTTTGCGAAGGCGGTCTGCGCCAGGGAGGGTAAAAAAAAGAAAAAAAGAAAAAAGAAAAAGAAAAAGAAAAATTATGCCGTCGAGATCGGCCCAAAGACCCGGACACACAACCCGACGAGGATGTTTCTTTTTTTTCTTTTCACTTTTTACTTTTTAATGATTTTTCTTTTTCTTCTTCTTCAAAAAAAATAAAAATAAAATAAAACAAAAAGAAAAGAAATGTGGAGCCATCAAAGCTTGTAAGCCGGCGGCAGTTGTGTTACTGCTACGTACCTCAGTTAGTAGCAGTGCTGGCTACTTGGCAGTGCCCACCTCCAATTGGCACTCCAGCTCATGCCAGCGAGGCAGGCCACTGCTTTTTTTTTTTTTTTTTTTTTTTTTAATTATTTTTATTTTTGCCCTCGTCAAAGCTGGGCCAGCTGAGACATAGCCCAGCACATTGCAAGGAAACCAGCTGCGCGAGGCCCGGCGGTTCGTGGCCTTGAGAACAAGCATCCGCCCGCGGTGCAGAGGCTCTTCGGCCCTGCGCTGGCAGAAAATGCAGCCCTTTGGCCGTGCCGTCTGGAGGCATGGCAGGATAGGGCTGGAGCTGGCGGCAGTGAGGCCGCGGCCTGGTGCAGCCCCGAAAAGCGGCGGCATCACCGCCAGCGCCCAATGGCCCACGACGGCCGCCTGCCTGCGCTGCCACATCCAAGCCATTGCCTCTCCTGCGCGCCTCTACTCGTCTCAGCCGCCATCAAACGACGCCGAAAGGCTCCTCGGCCCGCCTCAGCCGGCCGCCAAAGCCCACAGGCCGGCGTCAACCGCCGCGACAATGGCCGCCGCCGAGCCGGCCGCTTCATGGTCCCGGCCGGCCTGGCTGGAGCTGCCATCGATGTCGGAGGAGAGGCGGAGCGCCCTGAACAAGAGGTTCAGCGGCATCATGGACAACGTCCAGTCAAAGGTCATCAACGCCTCCCAGAGGCTCAACGAGATCACCGGGTACACTGGCATCGAAGCCATCAAGGCGGAGAACGAGCAGCTCGAGGCCGATTTGGCCTCGGCCCAGGCTCGGGTGCGGTCGGCCAGGCAGGCGTACAAGACATCGAACAACAAGCGGGCGTCGACCCAGAGGGAGGTGACGACGCTGCTCGCCCGCAAGGACACCTGGACGCCGACGGACCTCGAGCGCTTCACGGAGCTGTACCGCACCGACCACGTCCTCGAGGGCGAGGTCGTCACGGCGCAGGAGAACCTGACCGAGGCCGAGGCCGACGAGCAGAAACTGAGCCAAAAGCTCAGCGCCGGCATCCTGAAGCGCTATCACGAAGAGCAGATATGGAGCGACCGGATCCGGAGGGCGTCGACGTGGGGCACATGGGGCCTGATGGGCATGAACTTTGTCCTCTTCGTGGTGCTCCAGTTCGTCGCCGAGCCCTGGAAGAGGAAGAGGCTGGTCAAGGGCGTGGTGGCGGAAGAGAAGCGAATCCTACAGGACGTCCAAGCCGAATTGGCCGTCATCAAGACCAACCTGGACCAGATGGCCGAGGCCGCGGCCGAGGCGGCCAGGGCGCCCGAAAGGGAGCTGGCCCAGAGGCTCCTGAACCTGGAAAAGCTCGGAGAGGCGTGGCGCTTCACCATCTCGGGGGCTTGGATCCGCAGCTTTCAAGAGTGGAAGGAGCTCCTGTTGCGATGGAGGGCTCTCCTCGCAGACCCCGACGTGTGGAGGGCGGGTTTCCGAGACCTGATTAGCGAGCGCCAGCTGGACATGCGCATGCGGGACGCATCTGCGCTGGCGCTGGAAGGTCTCATGACTGGCATAGCAATCATTTGGAGCATAGAAGCGTTGTTTGGACGGAAACGATGAAGGCGTAGATGAAAAACACTTTGTATTCTTAACGATTCGAAAACTCTTTTTTTTTGATGTACTATAGAGACACTAGTAGCTAAAACAGTTATCCATATGGAACCTTTGGAGGGGATAGACAAAGGAGCGGGATATACAAGGAGCTTGGAGACACGTGCAAAAAAAAAAAAACGCGACGAAATGCCGGGCAGAATTTAGTACAGCCTATATATATGGATGTGTATATATATATGTGTTGTGTGTGTGTGTGTGTGTGTGTGTGTTGTGTGTGTGTGCATATATATACTGTAGGGGCGGTGGCCGTGGAGGAGGAGGAGGAGGAGGAGGAGGAAGGGGGAGGCTTTGTTACAAAACTTGTTTATACCGGAGCCGCCGCAAAGGGGCCGGCATTTGCATTTTCCTCCTTGTCAAGAACGTTTTTCTCCAGTTGGTGAAAAAGGCTTTTTGGTTTCTACTTTTACATAATTTACAGTTTTACGGGTTGCAGGGCAGGCAAAGTGGCGATAGAGGCTTGGTGGTGCTGCTGCTGCTGCTACTACTGCTGCTGCTTGCTGCTTGCTTGCTGGGTGGCGGTGGCAGAGGCAGCCCTGAAGAAAAAAAAAATCTCCCGACGGCACAACAACCAGCCCGCGTCTCAAGCCTGGCTCGAAAAAAAAACAGTGGCTGTGGTTGTGGGCGGGCAATTTTTTTTTTTCGAGGCGTGCGGCAACGATCATTCCGGTCGGTGCAACTAAAGTTTGTTCTCCCCTATAAGTCAAAGTCGGGCCAAATTTTATACGGGGGGGGGTGCCATCTATTTATTATATAGGACCTTTATTTATTTATTTGTTTATTTATTTATTTTTATTTGGTCCTTTTTGAGATACTGCAACTAGGACTTTTTTTTCTTTTTATTTGAGATGGGCTTGCCAGGCCCGAGTCGCACAGCAACGCCTCGTCGTAGTCAGTTTGTAACAAAAGAACTCTCTCTTCTTTTCGACTCTGCGGATTGGTGAATGTACCGGGGCAGAAATCACACAAGATATGGACCGACAACAAGCGCGGCAGCGTTGGACAATGTCGGACGGGGGTTTTTTTTTTTTTTTCACGGCACCACCACAGCGTTTGCCCAAAGGACCACAGAGGACCAGTGTCAGATGCAGCGGCATTCCTGGCCCACGACTTGTCCGGAGACGAGAAAACTTGCACAAATCCGCTGCTGCTGCAGGGTAGGCTAGTACTACTACTACTACTGGTAGTATAAAAGTATGTTGGTCTCGCCATTGGGCTGCGTCTCCGTCGCACCCAGGGCATCGGCAGCAACTGGCAGCCTTATTTCCATCGCTAGCTGCAGAGGCAACCAAGGTTGGCCTCCAAAAAAGATCAATGATAGCAACACCGGGGGCAGTGGCTGTAACGCGCTCGAGCAGTCCATCCGGCTTCAGCCATTAGGCGCGCATAGGGTTAGGACCGGCTCCGGTTTTGGAGGTGGGCTTCTTCTCTTGTATCTTGTACTAGTTATTAGTTAGCAGCATCGGAGCTTGCGTTTGGTTTGGGGGTGTCCCCCCCCCCCCCCCCCCCCCTGAGACAGCAGCCAATTTTTTTTTTTAGCGCCCAAGCAGCAGGCTCACGGGCACTGTATGGGCTCTTCCCTGTGCTGTAGCTCAAAAAGCCCAACAAACTCGCTTCTATCCCCGCATGCAAAACACCCGATGCTCGATAAGAAGAAACCCCGCCACAGGTCCAGCGACTCTTCTTCTTCTCTCTCCTCCTCCCCCCCCGTCACTGACGACATCCACCACTACAAAACACCACCTTGGCCTGAGAATAGCCAGCTTTTGGCCTTTATATATATATATTATTATATATATATACATTTTATTTATCCCCTCCTCTCATTCTCTTCATCTTTTCTTCTCTCTCTACTGCCAAAGGCCACTTCAATTTTTCTCTGCCTAGGCATTTCGCCCAGCGGCTTCGTATCAGATAACCCTTCCCCTCTCTTCTCTGGCTGCTCTCCTGGTGCCCGTTTCTCGTGGAGCCGCTTGTTTTTTTTTTTTTTTTTTTTTTTTTTTTTTTTTTTTTTCCCTCTCCCTCTCCCTCTCTCTCCTCCTCCTCCTCCTCCTCCTCCTCCTCCTCCTCCTTCTCACTCATTCACTCACCTCGACCAGACATCCGTCTTGCGCGTACGCATCGCGCTCCCCCACCGACGCCATGCATGAGGACGAGGCAATCCAGAACATCACCAAGAAGATTGAGCGGGAGAAGGCTCTGATCAACGCTGCCAATGCCATGCGTTCGCAGACCAACAACGAGGCCGTCCGCTCTCGGCTCGACTCGCAGATGCGCGACGGCCGCAGAAACCTCCAGTTCTTCGAGGAGAAGCTGCGGGATATCCAGATGCGAAGGGTCGGCCAGGGCGTCGAGGGCATGTCCCTGGGCGGCGCGGACGATGGCAACGGGCCCCCCGCTCCACCGCCCAAGGACGCCTCCTCGCCGTGGGGAGACCAGGTCTCGTTTGGCTCGCCAGGCCGAGATGGCCCGCCCGCCGACCTCATGCCGCCTCGCCATAGCTTTGGGGCTCCGGGTCCTGCATCATCGGCCTCCAAAGCTCGACCCAACTTCACCAAGCTCGGTGCGTTTTTTTTTTTTTGCGAAAGAATCTCGTCACTGCGTCTTTTGTGCCCACTCACCCCCTCCCTTCTCACGCCTCCCCCCCAAAAAAAAAGACAAAAAAAAAAAAAAACAGAGAAGAAACCAGATAAAAAAATAAAAATAAAAATAAAAAAAAATAAAAATAAAAAAACCAAAATAATAGATTTTTTTTAAAACAAATAAGAAATAAAAAAGGATAAAAAAGAACAAGAACACATGAACGAACAAACAAGTACAAAAAGACAAAAAAGAACAACAAAAAAAAGCCCCCCCCGTCTTTGTCACCACCCCCCACCCGCCGAAGATATACCAGCTCCCGGCTAACTAGTGTACTCTCTCAACTCGCAGATCTGATCAAATATGACACCCCCTACCTTGGCCCTCGAATCCAGCACATGCTCTCGCAGATCCAGTTCAAGCTCAAGGTCGAGGAGCAGTATCTCAAGGGCGTCGAGAAAATGGTGCAGCTCTATGGCATGGAGGGCGACCGAAAGAGCAAGGCCGATGCAGCTGCCCGTAGGGTGGAGAGCAAGCAGAAGATTCTTCTCTTGAAGCAGGCTTTGAAGAGATATGAGGAACTGCATGTCGACATGGATTCCGCTGACGCTCAGGATGGTAAGTAAAGCAACGACAAATCTGGACCAAGGCCCAGAGAAGAACCAAAAAAAAAAAAAAACCCCACTCGTCTTGGCACATCAAACCTGGCCGTTCCCCTGCTTACCAAGCTTCTCGGCAGACGATTCCATCAACACTCCCAACCTCCGCAAGCCTTTGAGCGGCCAGCTCTCTATCCGTGTCGTGGCCGTCAAGGACGTCGACCACGCCGCCACCGGGAGGTTTGCTCGTGGCCCCGAAACATTTGTCGCCGTTAAGGTCGAAGACACTGTCATGGCCCGAACTAGAGCGTCGAGGAATGATCGCTGGGAGGCCGAGTATCACAACATTGAGGTTGACAAGGCCAACGAGATTGAGCTCACAATCTACGACAAGCCCGGTGAACACCCCATGCCCATTGGCATGCTCTGGGTCCGGATATCCGACATCGTCGAGGAGATGCGCCGCAAGAGGATCGAGGCGGAGATGAACAGTTCCGGTTGGGTGTCTGCTGACAGAATGGGCAGTTCCGGGCCTGCCTCCCAGTTCCCGATGAGCCCGACGCAGGGCTCCTTTGGAGGATCGCCTCAGACTCCGGGCGGTCAGGGCCAAGGAGCACCGTCGTTTGGCGACCCGGGCCCCCAGCCTCAAGTTGTCACCGGGCCCATCGACGGATGGTTCAACCTTGAGCCGGCAGGCCAGATCCAGCTCGAGCTCAGCTTCGTCAAGGAAAACCGGGACAAGAGGCAGGTGGACCTCGGCCTGGGACGAAAAGGCGCTGTTCGACAGCGCAAGGAGGAGGTCCACGAGATGTTTGGCCACAAGTTTGTCCAGCACCAGTTCTACAACATCATGCGTTGCGCGCTGTGCGGAGATTTCCTCAAGTATTCCGCCGGCATGCAGTGCGAGGACTGCAAGTATACTTGCCACACCAAATGCTACCCCAGCGTCGTCACCAAGTGCATCAGCAAGAGCAATGCCGAGACGGACCCGGACGAAGAGAAGATCAATCACCGCATTCCCCACAGGTTCCAGCCGTTCTCCAACGTTACGGCCAATTGGTGCTGTCATTGCGGTTACATACTGCCGTTTGGAAAGAAGAATTGCAGAAAATGCTCAGGTAAGTCGTCATGTTGCTCATATTCACTCCCTCCCTCCCAACCCCCCCCCTTTCTTTTTTTTCCCCCCTCCCCTTGTCTCTTTTTCTTTTTGTTGTTTACGGAAGCGCGCTTGTCTGACCACTTTGAATAGAATGTGGCCTCACATGTCACGCCCAGTGTGTTCATCTGGTCCCCGACTTTTGTGGCATGTCCATGGCTGTTGCCAACCAAATCCTGGAAGGCATCAGGGTCCAGAAGCAACGGCAGCAAAAGACGACGTCCCTCTCCGAAAAGACGCTGAGATCAGGCGCTGGCAAGAGTCCAACGACAACTGGCCACGGCTCATCTGCGTCCTTCTCGAGCGCCGGCGCGGGTTCGACCCCCGGAACCCCCTCCGCTGAGGCCACAGAGGCGGCTCGGCTCATGTATGCCAACCAAACGTCGCCTCAGCGGCCGGACCACCCCGGCCGTGCGCCTTCTGACCTCTCCGCTGCCGCTGCGGCCACCGCCGCCATGGCCGCAGCTCAGGGCCGCGCTGGTTACGACTCGGCACAGCAAGATCCTTATGCCCAAGGAGGACAGTATGCCGCCGGCGGTGCGGCTCCTCAGCATCACAAGTACAACCCGGCGGACTATGCCAATGTGGATCAAGGGTTCCCTGCTCAGCAGCCAGCTCAGCAACGGCCTCCTCCTCAGCAGCAACAGCAGCAGCAACAGCAGCAGCAACAGCAGCAGCAGCAGATGATGATGCCACCTCCTCAGATGCCTCCCCAGCAGCCGCTGCCCAATCAACCTCTGCCTCCACAGCCGAGCCAGCCCCAGTACCAGCAGCCCGCTGCCCCGAAGCCGCAGTCTCCTGGCCCCGCCGCTTCTCAGGGGTCCGCCACGGGACCCGGAGGTGCTCAGCGAAAGGCTCTGCCGTCCGCCACCGACCCCGGCACCGGCCAGCGCATTGGTCTTGATCACTTCAACTTCCTTGCTGTTCTTGGAAAAGGAAACTTTGGAAAGGTCATGTTGGCGGAAACGAAGCGGTCCAGGCGTCTGTTTGCCATCAAGGTGCTTAAGAAGGAATTTATTATCGAGAACGACGAAGTGGAGAGCATTAAGTCTGAGAAGAGAGTATTCCTCATCGCCAACCGGGAGAGGCATCCGTTCCTGACTAACCTGCACGCCTGTTTCCAGACGGAAACGCGTGTCTACTTTGTCATGGAGTACATCAGCGGTGGTGACTTGATGCTTCACATTCAGCGTGGGCAGTTCGGCACGAAGCGGGCGCAGTAAGTCAAAATCAAACCAAAGAGAGAGAGAGAGCGAGGAAAAAAAACATGTCTAGAAACCACGTGAACTGACATAATTTGATCTAGGTTCTACGCCGCTGAAGTCTGTTTGGCATTAAAGTATTTCCACGAGAATGGCGTCATCTACCGTGACCTGAAGCTCGACAACATCATGCTAACGCTAGATGGTCACATCAAGATTGCTGATTATGGTCTTTGTAAGGAGGATATGTGGTATGGATCAACGACAAGCACATTTTGTGGAACTCCAGAATTCATGGCTCCAGAGGTATGATGCTTTAAACGTGAAGGGAGGAGTCTTCAAGCCCCCCCCCCCCCCCCCCCCTTTTTTTTTTTTTTTCTTCTTTCTTTCTTCTTTACCATGTTGAAATGAATGCTAACGATAATGCCGTAGATTCTCCTGGACAAGAAGTATGGCCGTGCGGTCGACTGGTGGGCATTTGGTGTCCTGATTTACCAGATGCTCTTGCAGCAGTCTCCGTTCAGGGGTGAAGACGAAGACGAGATTTACGATGCCATTCTCGCCGACGAGCCTCTTTACCCGATCCACATGCCTAGGGATTCGGTGTCCATTCTTCAGAAACTCCTTACCCGAGAGCCCGACCAACGTCTCGGAAGCGGACCTACGGATGCACAGGAAGTGATGAGCCAGCCCTTCTTCCGGAACATCAACTGGGATGACATCTATCACAAGAGGGTGCAGCCTCCGTTCCTGCCACAGATCAAGAGCGCTACGGATACGAGCAACTTTGACTCGGAGTTTACCAGCGTTACCCCTGTTCTCACACCGGTCCAGTCTGGTACGTGTAGCCCTTTGCTTTGCTATTATATTCTCTGTCGTCGCGTATACTAATGCCACGACAGTGCTGTCCCAAGCAATGCAAGAAGAGTTCCGCGGATTTAGTTACACGGCAGATTTGGAGTAGAAACGGTCATGACCAGAGTTGACCAAGACGAGGCCTGTTTGTGATGAAGTTAATGGCGGTAGTAGCTCTATAAAGTGTGGCTTTTCTCTCCTGGATACACGGGCAACCAGGAGATGGTGCCGCCCGGCGCCCGATTGATTTTCTACCGGTTTAAGACGGCGAGACGGGTCATACGATAGTCTTTTTTTTTGGTGATGCTTTTAGGACGGGATAAGAGAAAAGTGGTGAGCTTTTGTTCCTTTTTGTTTCTAGAGGGTGGGATATATCGAGTCCCGCTCAACTCTCCAGGCTACGTTTTGTATGCCTTTTTCCTTTTCTTTCCTTCTTTCCTTTTCTTTCTCTTTCTTTCCCTTTCTTTTATTTTTCATTTTTAAAGCAGCGAACTCTTCTTTTCTTCTTCTAAAAGCAAAATCTCTTTGTGATTTGGGATTATTCTTTTTCTTTTTCTTTTTCTTATTCTTTTTTCTTTTTCTTATTCTTTTTCTCCTTTCTTTTCTTTTTCTTTTCGGTTTCTTTTTTAAAACGAATGCCGCATTTTGTTTATGCCTCTTTCTGGTGAGAAAAGACTATGATTCTTTTTTTTTGGGGAAAGAGGGGTACGCATGTCAGCGTAAGAAGTTATACCTACTAATAGAGAATTTGATATATGGCTATGAGCAAATCAAAAAAATCAAAAAATAAATAAAATGGAGCAAGACGTAGATTTGATGTTGTGATTTCTTTTCTCTTCTTCTTCTTTCTTCTTCCCCTTCATCTTCCCCTTCATCTTCCCTTTTTTTCGTCATGATGAATCGTGGAGTTGGTGGTTCGGGGAGATTTAAGTGTCGTCATGAAAATTGGCATCCATCTATATATATGGGCGATATTTACAGAGTTTAGAATCCCTCCTCTTTTTCTTTCCGTCTTTTTTCCCCCATCTTTTCTTCTTTTTTCTTCTTTCTTTCTTTCTTTTGTTTTTATTCAATTTTTTTTTTCATTTTTTAAATTCTTTCTTTACCCAACTCAGTCATTCATTGTTGCTTCTTGTGCTTGGTCTTTGTTTTAGTTGGTGTACTCCTTTTGCAACAATTTGGCAATGGTGTTGAGTCTGGGTAAACGGCGGTTAGCTCCTGGAATCTACAACATATACGCCGTACACAACGGCTAGAGCGAGCAAGCAAAAAAAAATAAAAAAAATAAAGACTTACTGAATGTTGCTCGTTCCCTCGTAGATGGCGCCAATCTTGCTGTCGCGGAAGTACTTCTCGGCCAGGCCCTCGCGCACGAAGCCCATGCCGCCCATCCACTCGACGCCGAGGCTGCTGACGCGGCCGGCGACCTGGGAGGCGTAGAGCTTGGCCATGGCGGCGTCCTTGATGAAGTCCTCGCCGGCCTCCTTCTTGCGGGCGGCGTTGTAGACCAGGGCGCGGGCGGCGGCGATCTCGGTGTAGGCCTGGGCGAACTGGTGCTGCATGCCCTGGAACTCGCCGATGAGGGAGCCGAACTGCTTGCGGTCGTTCCAGGCGTACTTGACGGCGTTTTCCCAGGCGCCGAGCGCGAGGCCGGTCATCTGGGCGGCGATGCCGATGCGGCCCTCGTTGAGGATGCTGATGGCGTACTTGTAGCCCTGGCCGCGCTCGCCGAGGATGTTGTCCTTGGGGATGACGACGTCGTCGAAGTTGAGGACGCAGGTGCTGCTGGCGCGGATGCCGAGCTTCTTCTCCTTCTTGGCGATGGAGAAGCCCTTGGTGCCCTTGTCGACGACGAAGGCGGTGATGCCCTTGTAGCCCTTGGAAGGGTCGAGGTTGGCGAAGACGAGGAAGATGCCGGCCTCGACCGAGTTTGTGATCCACATCTTGGAGCCGTTGATGACGAAGCCGTCGGCGGTCTCGGTGGCGCGCGCGGCCATGGCGAAGGCGTCGGAGCCGGAGACGGGCTCGGAGAGGCAGAAGGAGGCGACGGTGTCGGTGGCGAGGCGCGGGAGGTACGTTCGCTTGATGTGCTCGGATCCCCACTTGAGGATGGCGGTGTTGCAGAGCGTGTTGTGGACGTCGCACAAGACGCTGACGCTGGGGTCGGCGCGCGCGAGCTCCTCAATGGCGATGATGGCCGAGGTGAAGTTCATGCCGGCGCCGCCGTACTCCTCGGGGATCTCGATGCCCATGAGGCCCTGCTCGAAGAGCTGCTCCACAACGGCCGGGTCCATGGCCTCGGCCTCGTCCATCTCGCGGGCCTTGGGCAGGACGACGTCGTTTGCGAATCTGGAGACGGACTCGGCCATGGCGGCCTCGATCTCGGAGAGGTGCGTGATGGGGGTTGGGGGGATTTCGGAGATGTCGACGGGAGGGGATTGCCTGGCCGCCGTGGTGGAGAGATGGCGCAGAGGTCTGGTTTGCTGGCGTGTTAGCTAGCCATGGCATGTCGCGGCTCTGAGGAGAGACGGTGACGGAGACGCTTTTTCCCTACACATTGCTTCGGGCAGCCGGGCGGACGATGCCGGCGGCAGGGCTTCGCTGGGCGAGGATCCGGCCGCTTCGCAGAGCAGGGCGCAGGGCCCGTGTAAATGACGATGACATTGTTGGGGAGGAGAGAGATGACCGGTTCAAGAACGCAACAAGGCACACAAGAGAGGAAGGAAGACGGCGAGGAGAAGAAGAAAGACTCGACGGAGAGGAAGAAAGAAAGAAAATTTGAAGAGAGAAAAAAAAAAAAGGACAATAATCGAATCGAGAGGTTTTGGCACAAGACGGGCTCTCGTCCGGAGGAGAGGCTCAGCCGAGGATACCCACAGCTTCTTACTCCGTACAGCGTGTGGGGTTAGTTTTTTGATTTTGGATAATCCCGAGGTAGAGGACCGGGGATTAGCCGCGCCGAGCTTAAAGAAAAACCCCACGGAACGATAAGCCGACAAGTGGGGGGGAGGGGAGTCCCCACATGCTGGCCCGTGTCGGAAAGCGGCAGATCTGGGGTTCCGGGATTCAACGTCATGTGACCTCCGTGGGAAGATTTGGCTGGCCATTGGGCAAATCGGGAAAATGGGGTTTTTTTGAACAATCGCCAACGCCCGCGCAACCAGAGCAGGACGAAGCAAGTCGATCGTAACGCGTTGCCCGCCATGGCCGGCTCCATCCTCCGGCGCCTCTTCTCGGCCTCGCCGTCTTTCGCCTCGCCCCTCTCCGTCCTCCGCGCCGCCTTCTCCACGACGCCCGCGCCGCAGGCAACCCTCAACCAAGTCCTCCGGGGCATTCGCAAGGGCAAGCGGGCGCGCCACGCCGTGTCGCCCGCGCTCTCCAACACGCACTGCCCGGCCCTCAAGGGCGTCTGCCTGCGCGTGGGCGTCGTCCGGCCCAAGAAGCCCAACTCGGGAGAGCGCAAGACGGCGCGCGTGAAGCTCTCGTCGGGGGCCGTTGTGACGGCGTATATCCCCGGCGAGGGACACAACATCCAGCAGCACAGCGTGGTGCTTGTGAGGGGAGGCAGGGCGCAGGATTGTCCCGGCGTGCGATACCATTTGGTGCGAGGAGCGTTGGATCTGGTACGTGGTTTTTTTTCTTCTTCTTCTTCTTCTTCTTCTCTTCTTCTCTTCTTCTCTTCTTCTTTTTTTGGGGGGGGGGGGCGGGTGTCTTTTCTTCGCCAGCACCAGGACTGAACGTTTCTTTAGGGTGGCGTCGCGAGCAGAACGACGAGCAGGAGTAAATACGGCACCAAGAAGCCTAAGAAGGCCACCGTGGGCTGAGGGGAATAGAAAAGGGAACAACCAAGACGGGAATTCCTGTTTGGGCTGAGAGCACAATATTGGTTTAGACATTGACTGACGGCCATGTATGATGAATAAAAAAAAAAGGAAAAAAAGGAAAAAGGGAAAAAGGGGGGGAAAATGAAAAGAAACGAAAAGAAACGAAAAAAAAAAAAAATCAAATAAAAATAAGCATGGAGCAGCATGAGGGACGACGCACTGTACGATTAACAATACCATAGAACACTCAGCAAAATAACAAACTTCAATCTGCCAATCAAGGCAAAAGCGTGCAGGCGGCAAGCCGTGCTTTGCAAAAAACATACCACCCACGTCTCTTCCAATTTCACCATATATTTACATGAGCAATAATTGTCCAAATCGTGCTAAGCCAGTCAGACGCCCCTTTATGCCCCCCTCCGCCCCCTCTTTCCCCTCCCCGGCCGCAGATGAAAAAAGAAAACCACCCCCAAAAAAAAGCTATTCCCTTTTCTTCTTTTTTTTTCTTTTTTTTTTTGTCTTCTTCGTTGCCTCCCTATTCTTGTCCTTTTTTTTTTGTGCGTCTTCTCTAGTCCTGTTGGTTCTCCCAGCCCTCGGGCTTCTCCATGCCGTTCATGTCGAAATATCGGCTGGTGCCTATGTCAAAGTTTGGTTAGCCACGCCCGCGATTTCCCACGCGATACGGCGAGCAGGCGCAGATGACTCACAAGAGTAGCCCTTCCAATCGAAATTCTCCTTGGGGTCGCAGTGGCAGCGCAGGTCGAGCCGGGTCTTCTCGCCGGTGGGGCAATGCGTAAAGGGAACGTGCCAGTAGGCAATGTCGTTGAAGAAGTGGATTTCGCTCTTGTTGAGCATGATGCCGGCGGCGATGGAGTGGACCGGAGCGTCTCCCCATCGCTCGTAGAAGAAACCGCCGTCCTTGTCCAGCGATTCAAAGTAATCAATGTATTGCTTGCTCCGCAGCCACTCCAAGCTGCCAATCTCAAAGTTGGACCACTGCGACTCCCGGTTAGCTCATCTTCTAGTTGACGCCCAATCATGATGACACGATGGTAACAACGACAAAGGAGCGGAGGGGGGGGGGGGGGGCGTACGAAATGGCAGTTGTTATAGGTCTCGCCGCCGTCGTCGCTCAGGAAGCGCATCGAGTTGTCGGCGGCAACGTGCTCGGGGTGGTTCTTCATAAACTTCTTGGTGCTGTCCCACAGGGTGGCGATGGTGGTCGGGTACTCGTACAGGCTGAGGACGAAGCTGTACTTCTTCTTCTGCTCGGCCATGAGGCGGAAGGGGTCGTAGTGGATGTCGCAGTAGAGCTCGATCGAGGGCTCCACGCGCCAGTAGTATTCGTAGTTCATCATCAGGGGCTGGCGGAAGAAGAAGCCGGACTCGAAGCGGCACATGTGGCGGTAGCTGACGGAGTCTCCGTAGATGATCTTGCGCTCGGCCATGTCCTCCCGCACCTTCTTGGCCTTGTCCTGGTCGATCCACGAGGGGAACGACCAGTGCTCCGAGGCGATCTCGCCGTAGAACGTCTTGCCGGACACGAGCGACGTGGTGATCTTCTTGAAGGTGGCGTCAAAGGGCTTGTCGTTGAGGAAGACCCAGTCGTAGTTGTACCGCCGGTTGAAGCGGTCTTCGACCTGGCGGATCGAGCGTGCAATGTCCCAGACGTCGCTGTTTCGGGCGAGGGTGACGAAGGTGGCATTCACGCGGGGGCCGGGGGCAATGCCCACGAGGTCGTGGAATCCGGGGTCGTTTGGGGTCAGCGCAAGAGGGAAGTCTTTGGCATCGCCGCTGCCCTTGGTCACGTCGTGCGATGGCCGGCCGGAGCCCGACGACAACGCCGGCTTGCTAATATCAACCCCCTCGTATTTCGAATGGGAGACGAAATAAAACACCAGGACCGTCTTTTTTTTTTTTTTTTTTTTTTTGCGTCGACGTTAGTAGGTTGTAAGGATCACCTGGGGGGGGGGGGGGGAAAGGATGGCATCTCGACGCCTTTTCCGGAGCCAACGTACGAAGAATGCGATGAGCAGGTAGCGCACATAGCGCGCATTCCCAGACGCCATGATGGTGAGTGGGTTGGCAACAAAGTTGCCAAGAGAGGGGGGAGGAGAAACAAGATGAGACAAGAGAAGAAGGAAGAATATAATTGAAACAGGGAGAGAGAGAGAGAGAGAGAGAGAGAGGAAGAAGAAAATAAGAAGGAGAGAAGGAAAGAAGGAAAGAAAGAAAGAAAGAAGGAAGGAAATAAAGAAAGAAAGAAAAATGATAAGATTGATGGAAGATGGGAAAGGAGGAGGAGGATTTGATTATAGGATTAAAAAAAAAAAAAAAAAAAAAGAGGGAAAACAATCAAAAGGCGAGACAGGGGGGGTGGATTTGATTTGACGGCGGCGAACTGGAATCGTTGGAGGAGTGGCTGTTAGACGCACATGGCCGTTTTTGTTCGTTGCAAAAAAAATTAAAAAAAAAAAAAAAGAAGAAGAAGAAAAAAAAAGGAATTGGCAGCCAAAGGCCGGTTTGGGCAGCAAAGTCTGTGATGCAAGTCGAAGGCGGCGAAATGATTTTAAGGCAAGTAAATGATGGATCGAGAAAAAAAAGAAGTTCTGAAACGAGAGGGGAAAATAAAATAAAATTATATAGTAAAGAATAAAAAATGAAAATGAAAATAAAATAAATAAAGAAATAAAAAATAAATAAATAAATAAATAAAACGGGATAAACCTTGGCTGCTATAGCTATGCCTACTGTAACTATAAGAGGTACCTACCTTTACCTTTAGGCTTTAGGTACTTAAGTCAATCCTGCCTTTTGGTCATTTGTCCACACGGAAGGGGGGGAACTCGGGAGCACCAGAATTAGGCGGCAGGGACCTGCAAGCACAGGTATAGATTAGCACCGGAGGACTATGTACATAGGTAGAGGTAAGGTAAGGCACCTAGAAAGAATGGGTACTATAGGTTTTTGCGGCCTGGGCTCTGATCGTACCGAGTACATGCCACAGCGGTCATAGGTACTACTACATCTAGGTAGTAGATAAGGTACTGAGGTAGTACTAAGGCATAGTAGCCAAGGTGCCGTGATACTTGTACCTTGGGTGCTAAATGCTACGTACTAGGCAGGTACCTGTAATGAGTGCCCAATAATGAATGACACGATGGCGGCCTAAATGCAAAATATGGCAATCAGAATCATGATCAAAAGAGCCCTTGCTGAAGTGGGTGGTGGTGATTAATTGATTGAATTACTGCTACTACGGGCTACTGCTACAATAGAATGCTTCTGGATTCAGCAGCGGCCGAGGAACCCCTTGCAACCATGCTCAGGGGACGGAAAGACGGGATCTTGCGATAAGGCTGGGGCAAAGGGGGCTGACGAGGCGAGGCTTTTTACCTCCTCTTTTGGAAGGGGGGGGGAGATCCCCTAATCAGCTCTCTCGGAGAGCGAGTGAGAGTTGGTTGCGAGACCCGGGAGAGAGAGAGAGAGAGAGAGAGAGAGAGAGATGGGCAAAGGAGAAGGGCGGTTTTGCCTTGCCGTCGCACCAAAAATGTCGGGGACGCGACGCATCTTGGCCGGATAAACAAACATGACGGACGGATTCAGCTCAGATTTTCTTTCTTTCCTTCTTTCTTTCCTTCTTTCTTTCTTTCCTTTCTTTCCTTCTTTCTCTTTTCTCTTCTCTTTTGCAACGAATGCATACACAACTTGGTACCAGCAGAGCCAGGCCCAATCATCCATGCTGCCCCTGTAAAGCCACCCAAAATGGCGCGCTGCTGTTCCGGAGGCTCAGCCCCCCCTTGGCAATTTATCTTATTCGTTACTGCTTTGCTTGCTTTGCAGCTTCTCGTGTTTTTTTTTTTTTGAGACTCTCGTGTCCTGAGACGTACATATATGGGCATGGGAGTTTATTAGGGGGGGATGGTGGTGACACAAGGCGCACGCAAGGACCGCAAAGCAACGAACGAACGAATGAATAAACGAATGAATAAACGAATGAAGCTGTTCCGGCACGTCTATATTATTATAGGGAGATTTTTTTCGACACGCAGACCCTAGAAAAAAAAAGAGAGAGAAAAGAAGTAAGAAAAAAGAAAAAAGAAGAAAAAAATCCATCTCAAATCATCTTCGCATGTTTATGTATTGCAGCCGTAAAATTTTTTTTTTTCCAATTTTTCCAAATTGCCATGGAAATCAAATTCTTTGTTTCCATCTGCCCCTCCAACGTGCGAGGCCACGTGACCCCCCCCCCCCCCCTCCCCCTGGTCGCCGAGTGACTGAGCTTGGCTTCTCTCTCCCACCACAAGGACGGACATGTGGGGGGAAGGCGGGCTAGACGTCAGCCTTCCCTCTGCAAAATCGCACAATTTATTAGGCTTCGTCGAGCGCTTTTTTTTTTTTTTTTTTTTTTTTTTTTTTTTTTTTTTTGCTTGCGGGAGCCCTCGTTTTCTTCTTTCATCTCTCTCTGCTCATCTCGGGCTCGTTTGGTTTTTTTTTTTGAAGAGGAGAGTTCGGGGAGGGAAAAAAAAAAAAAAAGAAAAGAAAAAAAAAAAAAAAAGAAGAGAAAAAAAAAAAAAGGCCCTGCCGAGTTTGGTTAGCTTGCGGCTTCTTTTGCTCTTGGACATCCTCCCGCCCTTCGCAGCTGGAAGAGACACCATGATAGGTTTGTGCTCTCTTGAAGTTGTCGCGACCCCTTCACTATCTTAGTGGTAAGTCGATTACTGCTGCCGCTGCTGCTGCTTCTGCTGCTGCTTCTGCTTCTGCTTCTGCTTCTGCTTCTGCTTCTGCTTCTGCTGCTTCTGCTTCTGCTTCTGCTGCTCTCTCCCCCCCTCTCTCTCGCCCGAGCCCTGTTTCAACAGACTCCATCCCATCAGCTTCGCTAGATTGGCACAAGAGACAGCATGGCATATCACACGCAAGTGCGGGGCCATCCCACAGAACGGAAAGCCTTCGCACAACGCTCAGCGAGCCGTTGTCTTGGCTGGGCTCTGCGGCGGCTCTCTGGCGTTATCATCTGATGTTGGCCCAATAGGACGTGGCGGAGTTTTTTGCTCTTCGGCCGGACTCTTTGCTTTGCTTTTGTCAAATCAGGCCTTTTCTTCTTCTTTTCTTCTTCTTTTTTTCCCACCAAGTCATTTCTTCCTCCACCCCCTTGCATTTTCCGGCTCGCAGACGGGCATATAAACAAATCTTCTTCTCAGTCGTCCAAGGCTAACAACCCGCCTCCTAGTATAGTAACGTACGGGAAAACAAAACACCTTGTTCCTCGTCAAATCGCCCAGCATGGCTTCTTTCTTTGGCTTCGATACCAGCGGCCGTATTGTGCATGATTCGGCCGCGCCGGGGTTTTCCCAACCGCACGACCCGTTCGCTGGCCTCTCTGGACACCACGAAGATGGCGGTGATGCCCTCGACTTTGAAGACACATACGATGGGCTTGGCGACCAGCTGGACGACGCCGACGATGCGTTCAACGACGACACCTTTGGCGGCGGAACCTTTGACGATGCGGGAGATTCCGGGGCCGGAAAGGTTGGCAAGGACTTTGACTTCTTTGGCCAAACCGCCAAAGTCGCAGATGCCATAGAGGAGGAACATCTTCGCTTCAACCGGCTCCAGCCCGCCGCTCGAGCCAGCGTTTCGCAGAGCCAGAGCCAGAGCCAGGGCCAGAGCCAGAGCCAGGGCCAGAGCCAGGGCCAGAGCCAGAGCCAGCCTGTCGGTGTAGCAACCCAGTCATATGCGCAGCAGCCGTATGCGCAGCAGCCGTATGCGCAACAGTCGTATGCGCAACAGTCGTATGCGCAGCAGTCGTATGCGCAGCAGTCTTACTATGCGGAACCCGCGGCGCGGCCTGCTCGCACGGGCTACGAAAAGTACAGCGAACCCGAGGCTGTCCCGGATCTGCATGTCGACCAGAGCATCTGGGGCATCGGCCCTTCCAAGGCGGCGGCGGCGGCGGCGGCTGCTGCCGCCCCCGCCCCGAAGCCCTCTCCCCAGCCTGCGCTGTCGAGCAGCGTAGGGAGGAAGGTCATGAGCCTGGAAGAGGTGGAGGCGGCCATGCGTGCGCAGGTGAAGCCCTCGCCGCAGCCGGCGGTCTCGGAGATGGCCGGCCATCAGCAGGCTTCCGCTGGTTACCCGCCCGCCCAGCATGCGTCTCCGTCTCCGCTCCCTCAGCACGGCCACCCTCAGCCCGTCACCATCCTGCAGCGGCCTCAAGGCTCGCAGGCCAAGGCTTCCCCCTCTCTCGCCACCATGCTGCCCACCCCCCCGGGGCAGCATGACCAGCATCACAACCTCCAACGGCAGCCCGTCCCCCCCGCCGTTCAGCCTGTGCAGATCCTCCAAAACCCCAACCGCTTGCCCGCCGAGGCGGCGCGCATGGCGGCTGCCTACCAGGAGCCCCCCCCATCGCCCGGGTCGGCTTCGAGGCTGGCGCAGATGAGCGCCCATCCTCAGCTCGCCCACATGTCCGAGGAAGAGAAGGCGGCGTTCCTGGATCAAGAGACGAAGCGGGCCAAGCGCAATCACAAGATTTGGCTCCTCTCCAAGGACAACGGCGTAATGACCCCCCAAGACAAGAACTTCATCACTCGCATCCAGCTGCAGCAGCTCGTCTCCGCCACGGGCAACCCCGTCGAGCAGGGCCCCGACGCCTCCCTCTCCGAGGACTTCTACTACCAAGTGTACAGCCACATCCGCGCCGGCCAACGCCAAAACCCCAGCCAGCCTCTCAGCAACTTTGCCCAGACCTACCTCTTCCAGACCGGCGGCCGCCACGGCAACATGCGCCGCCACGGAAGGCCCGCGGAGAACCACATCCAGCGCATGGAGCAGCAGGTTCAGCGAGCCGTCGAGGCCGCCAAGAACAAGCCCAAGAACCCCCAGCTCGTCATCGCCGGCAGCTTGGGCAAGATATCCTTCAGCAACGCCAAGACCCCGAAGCCCCTGCTCAACATCAAGCGCACGACGGAGAACGAGCCTCACCACGCCCGGGCCGGCAGCGGGAAGAAGTCGCCCGCCAGCGGCCTCGACCGCAAGACGATCCTGCGGAATGCCGAGCGCGTCTACGTCACTCTGATGGAAATCGAGGACCACGTCCGGCTCGTGCCGCCTCCCGTCACAAGCCAGGCCGACCAAGAGCTGCAGGAGAGGCACAGAGAATGGGCGGCGGCGCTGGAGGCCCTCAACGCCCGACTTTGGGAAGAGCTCAAGGTGCACGAGCCCATTGGGGTGATTGTGCCTCACCCCTTCATCGCCTTCCTGTCTTGCGCCAAGGGGAAAAAGGCCATTCCCCGAATCTTCCCCCACCTGAGCTTCGAGCAGCGGACCACCATCATGACCATGATCATCTACCACCTCGACCAGCTGGATGTGGTGAACGGAGCCGCCGTGTCCAGCGAGGAGACTGCTTTCAACGCGAGGATGCGAGAGAACATTGACCTGTTCATGTCCACCGTCATGCCATCTCTGATGCAGTACTTCAACGACACGGGACTGGATATCGTGGATGGCGTCTTGAACCTGATTGCGACGAACCTAAACGTCGATCTCATCGCCAAGACCAGGGTCGGGGTGTCGATGCTCACCCTGATCCTCAGCCGCGCAGTGCTCCTGAAGCAGACTGGCCATGGTGCCCCCGAACAATGGGAGAAGTGGTAAGCCCTGCAACCCCGTGGATGGTGTTTGTGTTGTTGTTTTGATGGCGCTTGTTGGCTAACATCTTTTGTCCTCCTCCTTCCCAGGGATCAAACATATGAAATCTTGTTTACCAGGCTAGAGTTGTCGCTGCCCTTCATGTTCCCTCCCAGCATCAATGCCGGATCCGACGTGCACGTGTGGCAGCTCCTCGCGGCTCTCGGAGTCAGCGCCGGCAACGACCAGCAGACCCGATTGGTCCTTGCCGTCAAAGACCGGGTCATTGGCACCATCTCTCTAGCCAAGACGCTTCCGGCGACGATGGCAGCGGATCGGCTCGGCAGCGTCAACTTGTTCCTGCATTCGATTGGCCTGGATGTGGACATGTTGATGGGGCAGTAAAAAGGAAAAAACAGAAGAAGAAAAAGAAGAGGGAACACAAACCAGGACCAACAACAACAGAACAACCCCTCCCCCCCCCCAACGACCTATAATTGGTTTATATATGACTTAAAAAAAAAAAAGGAACCACAACAAAATACATGTTTTTTGTTAGAAAATTGTGCTGAAATGGGTAAAAAGGCAAAGCTGGAAGGGTTGGACTAGCAGTTTGTGCTTGTTGCTATGGGAGAAATTGGGAAAAAATAAAAAGAAAAGAACCCCCCCTTTGATGGGCTTGGAGGAAACTTGTCGTATAGGTATAAAAAAAAAACCGGAGCTTGTAGTGCTGCAGGGGGGGGGGTTTGCTAGTTTTCGTGGGCAAATGAGCGGGATATTATCTTTTTGATCTTGTCAGTTGTACTACTACTACTACCACTACCACTACTATTACTATTACTACTATTACTTACTACTACTTGCTTACTTACTACTATTGGGCGCTGCACCAAACGAACGAGTGAGAGGGTGAGCGGAGATGACGCATGAATGGTGGGTTTTGACCAAGTTGAAGCTCAAAATGTTGCGGTCCTCGATATGAGGATTATGCAAAAACAACATACATATACACACACACACATATATATATATATTCTTGGAGTAATTGGCATGGACATGGGTAGGGAAACGGACCAGAGGCAACGAGAGAGCGCCACGAAACAACAAACAAACGGTATCATGATTTTACCTAGACCCAACCTGGAGCAGTACCCCAACTAAACCGGTTGTGCGGCGAAACGAAGATCCAATTTTTATTTTCTCTGGCCAAATTATCACAACAACTCCGCAAACACCGGACTCCAATGCAAATGACGTCGCGCCCAGCTCTACGCGGCTCCCGCGGCTCCCGCGGCTCTTGGCCTGCCGCCTCTTCGAGCAGCCCCGGGCCGAGTGGCTCTCGGCGGTTGGCGTGGCTCTTCAGGCGCTGCTGCCGCCGCTGCCGCTGCCGCCGCCGCCGCTGATGATGCGGCAGAGACAGCACCGGGCTCTGACTTTCTTTCCACCGGCGGCTCCGGCATTGGGTCGGGCTTCTTGATGCCGCTGATGGATTCGAGGAATTGCTCGTCGCCCCACTTGTTGCCGAGCGTCGGGACCAGCTCCGCCAGATCCCCGTCCGCTTCCGCTTCGGCCGCGGCGGCGTGTTCCCCCGCTAGAGGATCGGCCTTTGGCCGGAGGAAGAGGCTGTCGTTGTAGACCTCCCAGGCGGTCTCCTCGTTCTCGTCCGTGTAGCGCATCTTGCGCCAGGGCTCGGTCTGCACGGAGCGCAGGCGGTCGGCCATGGTCTCGGTGGAGATGCCGTCCGCGCCGTCTCCGGCGGTCTTGATGGTCATGTGGATGGCGCGGGCGGACGAGGCCGACGCGGCGGCGCTATCCTTGGAGGCGGCGGCGGCGGCGGCGGACGACTGGCGCTCTTGCTGGGCAGCGGCGTCGAGGTGGTGCAGCTGGGGCCGGAGGTGGATCAGGCTGGACACGGGGGTGAGATGGAGGTCCTCTGGTGCGCAAACGGGCGTCTTTGTCAGCGCTCAAATGGACGGACATTTGCCCGCGGCAAAAGGGGGGAGGGGGGGGGGGAAGAGGACAAACAAACGCACTGCCTTGGAAGACGCCGACCATGTACTGGACCTCGTCGGCGTTGGGATACTGGCCGCCCAGCGTCTGCGTGCTGAGGACTTTGCCCTGCCGCACGGCGTCGTTCCAGTCCAGGCCCTCGTCCTCGTCGACGTCGCCCTTCTTCCTGGTCGCCCGCTGCTGGACGGCGCCGACGCCGAAGCCGCCTGCCAGGCCATGGCTTCCGCCGTTCCTGACGGCCATGGAGCTCTGGAGGGCGCGGCCCCAGCGAAGGCCCTTGTCGCGGTCGTAGGCGGTGGTGTTGTCCAAGGGCATGTCGACCTCGACCATGCCGGCGTGCTCCTTGAGGCGCAGCTCGGTCGGGGGAGGGCGCGGGGTGTTGTCGGTGCGGTTTGGGTGCTGCAGGACGAGAAGGCGGCGGCCGAGGGGGAGCGCGGGGTTGAGGAACACCCGGTAGCTGGCGGTGATGGGATCGCCTTCATCGACGTCGTCATTGTCGTCGTTGTTGTCGTTGTTGTTGTTGTTGTTGTTGGTCACGTCTTGGTTGGCGTCGTGGACAATGTCCATGAGGTCGGGGTCTATGCTGGACATCTGGCTGGTCGCGGGAGTCGACTGGGCAAGCGGAGAGAGAAAAAGAGCTTGCAAGATATGCGGTGACTCTTGAATTGGAGGTGTCGGGGACAGAGGAGATGCCGTCTTGTGGAGGTTGTGATGATGCAATCTTTTTGCCTAGAAGCTTTTTTTTTTTTTTTTTTTTTTTGAGAGAGAGAGAGACAGAGATAGAGAGCGAGAGGTTGTGGTGGTTTGGAGAAATTTCCTTTGCGCCAGCTCTTATCGGCGCCTTATCGGGAGAGCCCTGCATTCTGCACCCAATCAGATAGTACGTATATATATTATAGTACGTACCCGATAAAGCTTCCAGCTCAAGCCAAGCCTTGTCAAGAAAGAAGTTGTATGAAAGCTTGCCTGTGAAAGATTCGTCGTCATCCATCATTCATCATACAATCATGTATACAAAAAGACATTATTCCATAATAACACGTGAATTGGCGGTATGGTAGGTATATCCTGTCGCGAATGGATTCTATTGTAAGCCCCCCTAAAAAAAAAAAAGAAACAGAAAAAAAAAAGGACCAAAATCTCATCTTCTTCCTTTCCCTCTGCTCCCCCGTCCAACCTCCAGCAGCCTGGCCTTCTTGTGAAACCTCTCTCCCATCTGGTGCCCGCTGCCTCTCGGCCCATCTTCCGTCTCGGCTGCTCCGCGCTTCCGGCTCTTCTCCAGCATGGCCCGCACACCGGAACCCGCCCCGGCCTCCTTTCGCCTGGTCAACCGATCAATGCGATCGACGCCCTCGCCAAGGTTGTGCCACTCTTCGCCGCCAAACTGCATCTGCCCGCTGCGGCCGGCTTGCTTGGCCTTTTTGGCGCGATCCTTCTTGCTCTCCTTGGGGAGACGGACAAAGTTCATTTCTTCATACTCGAGCCGCTCCGCCTCGTCCTTGCGTTCTTGCGTCGTCTTCATTCTGCGGCCGCCCTGGACAATGGTCGTTCCGATGCTGGGCTCGGCCACGGGCGCAGACGAGAGCTCCGAGGCAACGAATTCATCCATGGTGCGTGAGCGCATGGGGCGACGCGCTGCCTTCTCGCGGGACGCCTGTGCCGTCTCCATGACCTGACGCTCGCGGCGAGGCGGTCGGTATACGCCGGCGGGCGTATCGTCATCCGGGTCGCGTTTTGCGGGACCAACGGCGACGTCATCCACGAGAAGGCCCATGTTGGGAGCGGCGCCGCGTTTGGCCCGGGGCCTGGAGGAGGTGCTTTTGCCTTTGGCACCGTCGGCTTCACCCTCATCGTCATCATCGTCGTCGTCGTCATCGTCATCGTCATCCTCGTCCTCATCCTCCTCGGATCCTGAGCCGGACTCGTCTGTGCTAGAACCAGTCTTTCCATTGGACTTGAGCGCCTTCATCCTCTCCCGCCGCTGCGCATCTTCCGCCGTCCGCAGGAATCTGTCGATGGAGAAGCGCAGTTTCTCCTCCAGCGGTCGGGCTCCCCTCTCGAGGTACAGGCGCAGCTCGACAAGCTTAGTCCGCACTGCGTCGTCCAAACCGTCACGCCTCTCTTCTTCGGGTGCGTCTCTCCCGCTGGGCTTTGCGTTTCGCATCTTGACGAGGATCAGAAAGACCAGGTTCTGCAGATAGGAGAGCAGCAGCTCGTTCTTGACATCGAGAAGCGAGATTCCATCCTTGGGATGCTCCATAGTCGATATCTTTGACGCTCCCTCTTGCGCCAGCGATAGCGACTGGGTTAGAGATGCCAACAAGGCGGGCAGGGTCGTTGCGGCGGCCATTTGGACGGTAACTGGCTGGTGTGAGCGCGGCAAAGCAAGATTTTTTTCAGCTCTTCATGGGATGCAAGGAAAAATTCGGACAAGGAACGCGCGGGAAATCGAAATCGATTATCGATATCGATTATCGATTATCGATTTGAAACTTTCTAGCGGGGCACGTGGCGTATATTCCTAGTGCTTAGTACGTACCGGTACGTACTTGGTAATCTTGCGGTCCCTGCGCCTTTCTTAAATCGGGCTAGCGCAATTCTTTTATTCAACCCTATGTTTTCCCTTATATCAAGGTCGCATTTTTTTACAGTTATAGAAAGGACGCGGAGGAAAAAAGGTTGGAGCAATGATTTGTCAAAGTATGTATATATCTAAATATATATATATATATATATATATATGTGTGTGTGTGTGTGTCTGTATATATATATATATATATATATATATATATATATAATTATATAATCAATTCCTAAATCCTACAAGTAGCAGTGACACAAACGCTGCTATTCCACCCCCCTTTTTTTTTTCGGTTACAAGTACAACTTGAAGATAGGACAGTATCATCATGTATTCCCAACCCCCTTTTTAATTTTTATTTTTTTTTGTAAAAAAAAAAAAAAAACTTCCAAGACAAAAAGGCTCATATACAACTTTCTACGTCGAGGGTTTCAAAAAAAAAATCATCTCTTCAAAAGTGACGCCCCCTCCTACAGGGCCTCGCGCATCTCCTTCTTCATCCTCGTAATCGTCCCGACGCCTCCGTAAACCAGCCCAGTGTACACCATCGCCACGCTTGCGCCGGCATTCAGCACCTCCAATGCCTGTCCTCCGCTCGTGATGCCTCCCGTCGCGAAGAGCGTCTTTTGCTCTCCCTCGGCACCGGCGGGCTGCGAATCCAGCATCTTGCGATACCGGCCGACGAGGTCCAAGGTTCGGTCGAACATGGCGGGGCCGGAGTAGCCGCCCTGCTCCGTCAACGCCTTCTGCTCCCTGGCGGAGAGTCTGGCGCCCTTGGGGTTGAGGCCTGATCTCCGCTTGGTGGTGTTCCCGACGATGATGCCGTCGACGCCGCTGCTCTGGACGGCCTGGACAATGCCTTCCAGTTGGGAGTCCTCATCCTCGTCGGGAGAAACCTTGACCATGACCTTGGGGCGGGCTTTCCTATCCGTTTGGGCTGCTGCGCCCACCACCGCCGCCAGGAGCCGCGTCAACGGCTCTGCGGCCTGCAAGTCCCGGAGGCCCGGCGTATTGGGGCTGCTGACGTTGACGACCAGGACGTCGGCGTAGCGGGCCAGCCGCCGCGTGCAGTATACGTAGTCGGCGGCGATGGCCTGCTCGTCCTTCTCATTCGTCTCCTTGTTCTTTGCGATTTGCACGGCGAGCATCCGCCCGGGCTTCAGGCTCCCCACGGGGACGCCGGCCTCTCCGCTGACGACCTCCTCTTCGCTGACCCCTATTGAGCGCGCAAACCGTCGGAGCCGGTCCCTGAGGCGGACGGCCATGTCGTCTGCTCCCCTCGAGTTGAGGCCGTATCTGTTGACCATTCCGTCGAGAATGGGCACCCGAAAGACACGAGGCCGGGGGTTCCCCTCTTGGGGCATCGGCGTGCAGCCGCCAATCTCAACAAGGCCGGCCCCGAGGGCGAACAGCGCGTCGGGAATCTCGCCGTCCTTGTCGAGGCCCGCCGAGATGCCAATCGGGTTCGCCAACTGGTGCTCGAAGACGGAGGCGGCGAGGCTGGAATCGTCGGCGGCAGAGCCGCGCTCTCGAGGATTCAGGCCCGCTTCGTACAGCAGCTTCAGCGCGGCAACGCCCACGTGGTGCGCATCTTCGGCATCGGGGATGGCGGCCCGCAGCAGCGGCGGGACGACATATCGGTGGACAAAGGCTCGCGTGTCGGTCGCGCAAACGTACGAGGCGCAGAGGGCTGCCGCGAGCGCTCCGCCATACGCTGCGGCCTTGAGCCTGCTGCCAGAGCCGCTGCCAGAGCCGCTGCCAGAGCCGCCGGACGAACTCGAACTGAGGCGTCGAGGAATTGAGGGCTTGAGGGCGGCTTGCGTCGATCGCGGAGCGGCCTTGAGGCCTGAGGCCGCCAGGCGCGATCGAAGCAGTGAGGCAGACATATGGGATGGGCGCGAGACACGGCGCCGCGTCAGCTCCCAATGGCTCGCAGATTCGCGGTCGGAGTTTTTTGAGGTCGTGGAGCGACAAGGACGATCTGCATCGAGATTGCGTGCGGATCAGGCGATGGTCCGGAGATCGGGAGAGGCGCCTCCGAAAGGACCAGACGGGGGGCGTACTGTGGCGATGTGAAAAATCCACACTGTATCGGACAACACAACGTGTATGATGAACACATGGACCTTTTATGTTGGAGACTATTGTGCGTTATCCTGATTATTTTTATTTATTTGTTTGTTTGTTTATTTTATTTCATTTTGACTGATACGAATGGGTTCAAGGTTCCGACTTGCCATTGAATTGAATGGCGGCCTTGCTCTTGTTGATGGAGTATCCAACCTATGTAAAGGAGTGTTTTTCTTTCTGCCTTGATCTTTTATCTTTTTCATTGTTCTTTTGTGTTAATCCTTAATATAGCATTACCAGGAGCAATCAATCTCTCTTTGTAGGACCGACTATCCAGCCCGTAGCGTGTTGTTGACATTGGCTGCTCGATCCAACGTGTGTGTATATGATGGAGTTTCATCATGGATGGTATTTGCAGTAACGACATCTATTGCCTGTCGCGCGCGAGAGCGCCAACACAAAACCACACGCGTGTACAAAATCTGAATTTTGCTTGTAAACAGACAAAAGATTTCACGTCAATTCGCGGTACATGTGCCTATTGGCCGAGACTCTTGTTGTTGTGGGTAAAGTGAAACAAACGTTCCAGAGGGAGGGTAAAATTTGATCGAGACGCGGTCCGGAACGTTTTTCTCGAGAAATGACTACAATAACAAAGGCTGTCGTCCCCCCTTATCCAACTCTTGCACATGATTTTCTTTTATCTTCTCTTCTCCTATTTTCTTTTCTCCTCTTTAATTCTTTTCCCCGAGGATTTTTGCAAGAATAATAATAATAATAATAATAATAAAAACAATGACTCTCTTGTATGCGGCGATGCAGGGCCACCGAGACGCCATGAAGCAGCTACTCAACAGTGAAAACATCAATCTAGGAGACGATGATGGTCGGACGCCATTGCATCACGCTGCAAGGAACGGCCATAAAGACGCTGTGATATTGCTGCTCGCGCAAGCTGGAATCAACGTCAATGCAAAGGACCGCCGTGGCCATACGCCGCTTACCGAAGCGGCAGGAAACGGGAATGGCGATATCGTCTTGCTGCTCATCTCAAGAGAAGACATCGACTTCAACCCCAAAGGCCAACGTGGATGGACGCCGTTGTCGTGGGCGATATCCATGAGAGACACCGCGGTGGCGGTCATCTTGATTTCGAGACCGGGCGTCGACGTGAATGTCAAATATCGCTCGGGACAGACGCCGCTCTCGCAAGCCATGAAGTCTGGATGCATGGAGGTTGTGCGGATGCTCATCTCAAGAGACGACATCGTCATCAACCTGAACGATGCTACCGAATTTTCATCGTTCCAGTGGGCCATGTCAGATTTGCACGCGGACATGGCGCAGCTGGTGGAGAAATGCGAGTTCGACCTGGCTTGCAAAGATGTGCAGCGGTTGACGGTATTCTCATTGCTCTCGGGGGAGCATGTCGACTTGCTAAGGCTGCTGCTGCTGAGAAACCGCTGTAGCGTCAACTCCTCCTTTCCCGGCCGCGTCCCGCTATCGTGGGCTGCAGAAGTTCAAATCGATCAACTGGTTCGATTGATGCTGTGGAACGACGTGGAAGATCCAAATACGAGGGATGGGGGTGGTCGTACTGCGCTGTCGCGGGCGGCGGAAAACGGGCACGATTCCACAGTCACGATACTGTTGGAGAACGGTGCTGCCAGTCCAAACGTCAAGGACGATGACGACCGAACGCCCCTGTCGTGGGCTGCAGGCAATGGGCATCACCAAGTGGTCAAGTCGCTCTTGGCCGTGAAATACACCAACTTCAATGCCAGGGACGGCGATGGCCGGACCGCACTCTCGTGGGCGGCAGGGAATGGGCACAGAGCTGTGGTTGGCCTTTTTTTATCCAAAAGGGACATTGGCCCAGACGACGACGAGACGGTTGATCTCAATCTCAGGGATAACAATGGCCGGACGCCGCTCTGGTGGGCAGCAGAGAATGGACACCAGGCGGTGGTGGACTTGCTCGCACCTACAGACGCCGTCACGCCGTCTCTTCTGGTGCAGCAAGGCAAGCGGAAGGCGACGACACAACGCCGCTCCGGCTAGCCGTCCGCACGGGCAATGGGCGTTGTATAGAAGAGCTGCTCGAGCATGGGGGCGGACATGGAAGGCATCATGGCAGACGAGTGGCGAGGCGTCTGCGCGACTCGATATGATATATATATATATATATGTCTTACCCGCTGCAGGAGTTTGCCTGGGCGGCTATCAATGAGACGAGGATTTCGACTCGCCTGGGGCAGAACGTCATGATCCTTACACATGTCAGCATATTCTACCCTGCCGATAGGGGTCTGCGCGGTAAGTGCTCCAAATACTGCTTCGAGAAGGGCATGCGCTCTGCTTCTTTGGTGGGAGTCTATGCTCATATATACACATATATATATGTATATATATCAACGACACAGGCGCTCTGGGCCGTTCCAAACATTATGAATAATGGCACGAGAAGGCCTTTCATCATCACTTCCTCGACTGTCAGTCTGATGACTCTTTTTTGTCACCTGGAATATGGAGCGTATCGTGCGCGTGATGCAGCGAGTAGTCGCAGCGTGTGAAAGATGGCGTAGATGCGGATGTGCTGTAGACGCAAGAATGCTAGGCGAACTGTGAAAAGGAAACAGAAGAAAAAAAAAAAATCACACAACAGGGTTTTATATTATATTGTACCATGGCGTTCATGACAGGTCATACTCTGGGTTGGTGGAATAGAGGAGGTAAAAAGATAAAGAAAACACATGATGGATGGTGGTTATCACGAGTAAAGTACGTTGAATTCAACACACACAGAGAAATTAAACCTGTTTAATGAAATTGAGCATCTCTGCTCTTTTTTGCTCTGTTGTAAATATATATATATATATGTAAGAGGTGCTTCCCATAATATAGCCTTCAAAGAAGAAGTTGCTGCGGCTGGATGATACATAGAAACGAAATTTCCCCTTTTCAAATGTTCTTGGAAATTCAAAAGAAAGTTGAGAGTGAAAAAAAAAAAAAAACATCTTTACGAAATCACCACAAATTTCCTAATCCAGACATTACCGCATTCTCTCATCCTCTCTTGTAAACTTGTAATTCCCAACAACAACAACAACAACAACAACAACAACAACAAATGACTGGCAACTAGGTTGGAAAAGGTGTTTCAGCCTCTCCCCCATGACCCCCTTCTCAGTGCTTCTGTTATGGCTACCCTGCTGAGCTGGGTGCTGTGGAAACGAGTCAGCGAGGAGGGAAAAGGATGCTCCAAGGCCGAGTTTGAGTTTGGAGACGAGTGGGAGAGGTGGCATGCTTCGACGCCTAGACTCGTACCGTAACTCTCTTTTTCGCGAGATTCCTTGTCCGTATTCGACGAGCGAGAAATCTTTTTCTGAAACATAGAGTAGGGATCTGATTGGGGTTGCTGTTTTATTATCATTATTATTATTATAAATTTTTTTTTGTCTTATACATTGCTTGTTTCGTTCTGGCTTTTCGTTACATCACTTGTAACATCTCACCCCCGAGGCTCGCACAACCAGGTGTGTATGTGGGCAACCATGTATACCAATTTGTTACCTTGTGCTTCTCTTTCGCCTCATGCTCCTCGTAAATGCCATATCCAGAACAATTTCATTTCGAATATATAGTCCAGCGCCGTTTGTACTTCCCCCTTGCTACGTCGTGCGGCTGCAAGGCGAGCGCCACTAGATATGGTGGGCTGGCTTTCCTGTCTAGGGTTATCAAGGATCGTAGGGGGTCAACGCTACATATCATAAAAAACACGGGCTTCGGTCTTTGCAACGAAGAGCAAAGCAAGTGTATTGCATCTAATGAGCAAGATGATGATGATGATGATGATGATGAAAAAAGAACTAGCTAGAAGCAAGAGCTCTATAGTGGTGAGGACATGTAGTCCCACATGATATGCAACAAGTGTACTATAATTGCGACAACTATGCTCCGTACATGCAAGGGAAAAAAAAACAAAAACAAAAACAAAAACAATGCCGCTGGCTGAATCAATAGATCCGGGCTCGTCCTGATGCAGGGCTCGGAAAGACTCCTCCCTGCCTATGCGGCTCGCTCGGTAGTTGCAAGCTCAAAGTTGGCATCTATCAGCGCTGCGTTCAGGGCGGTGCACAGGGTGCTGTTGTTCTCGCGGAACGCTCTTATGCGGTCGCAGATGAGCTCCTCGTTGTAGCCATGGATGAACAATGTGTCCACGTCAACGGCGAGCGTGGCGAGGATAGCCCTCCTGTCGTGCTCCGGCAAGGACTCGTCCAGCCGTTTCTGCATAACCTGGGCACAGAAGACCATGGCAATGGCTTCTCGAGCCTGGTTGGCACATCGATCCAGCTCCTTGATTGCGAGGTCAACTGCGCAAGTCTCGTTAGTTTTTTTGAGTTGCTGGTTCATAAAATGGTCGAGGGGGGGGGGGGGAACTCGTCTTGGTAGAGATGAGGCATGTAGTCTTTGACACACGGGTGATTATGAGAGAAGAGACAAAACGGGAGGGAGGGAAACTTTACCCTCTCCTATCCTTTCCTTCTTGCACGAGGCCTGCCCGCCATCGTCGTCCAACTTGGAATGCACTGCAGCGCCTGTGACCCCCCCCATTGCTCCTCCGGCTGCTCCTCCAACGGCATACGCGCCGGCCGCGATCCACCCCGCAGGGTTCCAGCAGCACAAGATTGCGAGGAGGGCAACGGCACCGGTGAAAGTCGCACTTCCGGCCACGGTCCCCCGGCGATTCCATATCGCCTTGTTGTATTTTTCTTCGAGCTTCCTGACCAGGGGCCGCGCTGCTTGCTTCAGGCTGGAGAAATGGAGTGTCGCGTTGTGGGCATCCTGGACGAGCTCGTACAGGTCCTGGTTCGAGATGGCTGGTTGCCGTGAGCGCCTGAAGCCGGCAAAAAAGCAAAAGATGGGGAGTTGTCGACGACAGGAAGAAACTACTCACCCTTGTTGTTCTCCAGCTTTTTCAGCCTGCTGTCCATGAGCTTGGCGAGGCGCAAGTATTGCTGCAAGGGACCGGCGGCGCTGTCCAATGCCACCTGCAAATCCGAGGTATCTATCTGTTGGACGGCGCTATGCTCGTCGGGCCTACTGAACTTTTTTTTTTTTTTTGTTTGGTTCCAGAGTTGGAGTTGCAAGTTAGAAAAGCCTAGCCTCGCAACTGAAACAGACACAGACACAGTCTTCCCGCGAGGCACCTACCTGTTGGAACAATGCCCGCAACTCTTGGAGCATCTCCGGCACTTCCACGTTGAAAATGCGGGCGCTCTGCGCCCCGATTTGAGCGCCGGCCCGGCCGATTCCACCTCCTTGCTCTTGGCGGCGTCGGAATTCGAGACAGAGGCTCACGACCGCCGCCAGGATCCCCAGGGCATCAGCGGACTTGCCGGCAGCATCCCTCAACCTGGAAACAAGGCGTCTGGTTAGCGGAATAGCCCGGAGAGAGGTTGGACGAAACCGAAATTAAAAGAAAACAAAACAAAATAAAGTAAAGTAAAAAAGCGATTTGCACATACCAGGACTGCACGTCATTCGTGCTTGCCGGGCCGGGAACGAAGAAGGAATTGATACGGATGCTGAGCGGGTTCAGGTTATACGCATGCGTGTACCGCGAACAATAGTCCTTTGGAACATTGACCGGGAAGATGTTTAGGTTGTGGGGGGTGCTGTGGGCCTGGATGAAGAACTGGTAGATGAACTGCGGCGCCGTCCTGAAGAAGAGCTTCCGGACGTCGGCGATGGGATGTTCGCCCGGGTCGTTGTATGCCCGGCGTCGGTGGCGGAACCGCACCTGTGGGCACGGCGTGTAAGGGCGAAGCTGCTCTGGGATCCCCATCACAGAAAGAACGGGGTGCCGGGCTCTCACTTACCTCGACCGGAACGTACTGGTCGTGGGAGTTCGGGCCCGTGTTGCCATCAATCTCCAGCGGAACCGCTTCCCAGTCGTCGAGGTCGCTGAAGAGGGCGGCGAGGCCGTCGTTGGCCGTAGGGCTTCTTCCTTCCATGGTGTAGTGCCATACCTGCAGATGAACAACCAGGGCCGAACCCCCAACTACCGCCTCTTCGTAGGATGGAGGTTGGCCTAGCATGGCGTCACGGACTACTTTGAAGGGATCACGGAGTGTGCTTGCTTGCTTGCTTGGTTCGATGGCCTGCGTCTTCTTTACTCGAGACAATTGTTTCGCTGGAAGGAGTGTAAGGACCCGTTATGTGACGGGAAAGATCTCTCTGGACGAAATACGGAGAGTCGATATTCTTAACTGAGGCTGGAAGGTCCCCAAGGGGCAAGGGGAAAGGGGGGGGGGGTTGTTCTTGTTGTTGTCTCGAGCATAAGCGCCTCGCAGCAGCTGAGCGAGAGAATGGCGGAACATGCATCCTCCAGAAACTTGTTTGCCAGCGCGCGCTGGCAGAATCAGACTGATTGCCGTGCAACGTCCCAAGAGCGCATGCCTCAGACTTGCATGGCCGTCTCTCCCTCCTCCAATCGTCCCATGGATTCCACCGACCAATCCCCCCCCCCCCCCCTTCCCTCCCCCCTCATTCGTGTGGCGGCCAGAAAAAACTCGACCATGCGTCCCAGCCACGGCGGCTATTTTGTTCCCGTTGCTACCTCGCGCCCGTGGCTGCAGGGAGGCTGCCAATAATTTTTTTGCCGCACAGTCGTCTTTGTCCTCAGCTTCTTTTTTCGTCTCCCCCGGCTGGGGTTATTCTCTCGCCTTCTTTTTTCTTCATCCCCTCTCTTCTCGACTTGCGACAGAATGCCGGCCGGCAACGCAACGGAGGACATGGCTCTCCTCGGACAGCACGGGCGATTCCCCGACCCAAGCGTGGCCGACGCGACCGGTGCTCTCACGTACAGAAGCGGCTACGTTTCCCAGCGGCTGGAGTTGGTCCTGTCCCAGTGCCAGACCGATGACGAGATCGACCGCGAGCTGAGGGACGACTTCGAAGTCCACCGTCGCTCGGCGAACAGGTACATGAACCAGTATCTGGACTGCCTGCGGCGGGTGTGCGAGGAGCGATCCAGGCACGTCTACGAGATCAACGACGACTTTGAGGTCGAGGCTCCCGCCACCATGGGTACGCATACCGAAGAAAGCTGGTCCCAGACGGACGGGCGCTAATCCGTTGTGATTCCAGAGCTGGCCGCGCGAGAGCCGGATTCGGGCGTGACGAGAGAGCAATGGCGCCTCAAGATCTCGCGCGACTGTCTTACCCGCGATCTGCTGGCCATGCAGGAAACGCTCGAGGTGCTCAAGGGGAGAGCCGACCGCTCGCCGAGAAAAAGTGCTCTCCCCATCTCTGCAGTCTCCTTCTCCACGGGCGCGCTGTGAGTCCAAGTCCCAAACTCGCCCCAAGCACAAGGCTCCCCCCCCCCCTCTCTCCCTTCTTCTTCTGTTTTCTTACGCGCCTGCACATAGCAGCCTCATGTTGTGGCGGAGCTCCCATCCAGTGGGGGCCGTAAGCCTCGTCTTGGCCAACGCCGCGGCGGCTGCATGCTGCTACTACTCGTCCGAGGTGCAGAAATGGCGGAGGGTAGAGCAGATTATGCACTACCAAGAGAATATTCAGGCTCTGCAACGGCGTCTCAGCAGAGGCGAGGTGGACGAGTGGAACCGGAAGGATCTTACGGAATATCGCCTGAACTGGTGATGGATCAGCTGTCGGGATTGGAGAATTTACGCTATGATGGATGTTATATATATAAGGATACTATATTTCGTTTTTGTAAAGGGAGGGGTAACCCGGGGTTTCTTTTTTTCTTTTTCTCTTTCTCTTTCGTTTCTTTTTTTCTCTCTTTTCTTTTCTTTTCTTTTTTTTTTTTTTTTTTTAATATCCTACAATCACTGGCACTTGGCCGAGAGGACGAGAAAGAGAGAGAGAGAGAGAGAGAGAGAGTTTGCCCAACTGTCCCGTATGTATGGAGGGAGAGTGACGGATCAGTATGTTTTTGGGACAACTTTAATGGCTCTGCTATATTTTTATTTTTATTTTTATTTTTAATTTTTCAATTTTTTTAAGAATGAGTGTACAGACAAGCTGACCCTCCCCCCCCCCATGTAACCTAACCCTGTGCATACACGCCTTTACTCTACTATACTAAAATAAAAACATATGCATGCACAGGTTATAGATAATTAATTTTCTATTTTATAATTAGCAGTAGTTTAACTATTGCTTAAGTTATATAATAATAAGGTTGGGAAATAGTTTTAAAAGCTTAATTTAATTTTAATCTTATTTAAAAAAATAATTTACTATAGGGTAGTAAATAATAATTTTATAAATTAATTATTAATAAAAATCAATTTAAAATTAATTCTTAACTTTATTATTAAATATATTAAAAAAAAAAAAAAATTTTTTTTAAAATTAGTTTACTTAAATATATATTTACTTATATTTATAATTAATAATATATTTATTAACCTTATTTAAAATGCAGCCTAATTTAATTTCAATCTTATTTAAAAAAATAATTTACTATAGAGTAGTAAATAATAATTTTAAAATAAATTAATTTTAAATAAAAATTAATTTAAAATTAATTCTTAACCCTGTCATTATATAACCTAAGCGATGGTTAAACTACTGCTAATTATAAAACAGAAAATCAATTATCTATAACCTATGCATGCACGGGGTTAGGTTACATAGGGGGGGGGAGGGTCAGCTTGTCAACACAGTCTTTAAGAATAAGGTGGATAAATGACATCTTGGGTGGCAACGGTACTGTATATCGCGCTTACTAAGCGGTACATACATACATATATATGTACATATGTACATATGCATGTACATTAGTACTCGTACATATTGGCACGGTGTTTCATCTTGGCTCCTAAAAAAAGAACCGGCTTGGTGGCTAATAAGCGACGGCGAAAGCCCGCATGCAATGGGCGAATCGAAGTCTTTTGCGCCCGGCCATGGCAGTACGTGCTACGTACTAGTACATACATAAAAGCAGAACGGCGTGGTGATTGGAACTTGTTTTGAAACTGAAACGGGTGTCGGAGAGTTGGCGGTTTTTTTTTTGACCCCTGAAGCCCCGGCTTCCAGCGTTTTGAGGGCCAGTCAGAAAACTGCGCCTCGTCTGGTTCTGATACGTGATACCGAGATGCCATTGGTGCTCCGTGGTAGTCAATAAGTACATCGTACATGACACGCGGAACAACTACCTAGGTACAGCACAGTACTACTACTACTAGACTACTACTACTACTACTACTACTACTACTACTACTACTACTACTACTAGGGTGCGTGATGCCTGCGTGTTTCCAAGGCTCCCAAAAAAGCATGACAGAGAGGGTCCGCCAAGTTTTGTTGACGGATGGGTTTCCCGCTCGGCAGAGGCCCGGTTGACCTGGCGATTGGCGGTGCGCTAGGCTAGGGCTGTTAAAAATAATAAAAATAAATAAAAATAAAAAAACTTGGCAGCTTTTGGATAAAAATAATCCAAAAAAAAAAAAAAAAAAAAAGCCACCCCTCTCAAAGATAAAAATAAAAATTGAAAAAAATTGAAATTAAAATTAAACCAACAGATACGCCGAGGGGAACAAGGCGAAACGGTCAACGCGCGGGCCAAATGCTTGGCAAAAGGGGATTTTTTTTTTTTTTTTTTTGGTACGGAGTTGGCGCTGGACAAATTGGGGGACCCGTTTTGTTGGCCTTGGCTGCTTTGCAGGTACGAGAAAAGCCCACAGGGGAGGCTGTGTTGCGACGAGCACAAGTACCAACACAGATGCGTGCAAGCGCGGGGCGGGTAGGGTGAGGTACTAACTTAGAGGCACTATTATAGTACTATGCCTTGCCTGTGCTGATCTAGAATCTACCTTGGGCAGGTTAGTACCTTACGGTATGGGTATGGAGTACTAGGTACCCAAGGTTGTCTTGTTTTTAGGGGGATTGATTCGCTAAAGAGCCCCCCCCATGGAACCAGTCCTCGTCGTATTCGTGCCACGACCCCAAAATTTGTGTACTCGGTACTTACTCCGCACATGCCTTAGGTACCGCTACATACATACAACTGCCTCATACAACTACGTACTGCTACTAATAAGGTAATCCAACGGATCGCTTCGCATACCTTAGTACCTTAGTAGGTAGCAACGTCCCCCAGCTGGTACCTATGTTACCCTTATGTGTTAGAACCCAAGGTACTGACTACTCCGTACACCGTACCCGATAGTGCAGAGGTGCGGTACGCGTACCTTATTGTTCTGGGAGGGGGGGGAGGGGGGGGGGTCTTTTGTGCGCTGAAGCTTAGGTACCTATTCATACCTTAGCCTTTTTGCCTTTGCTCGTTGCTGCTGGTAGTCCCTCATAGTATACGGAGTATATAGCCCAGCTTTTGTTTTCTTTCTGCTCTCCAACGGAGTGCTGTAGTACCTTACTTGGGTTAGTAGTTTAGTAGTAACAAAAATGCCAAGCAAAAAAATGTAACTGCCTATAGTACTATAGTGCTATAGTATATAGGTAGCACCTACGGATACCTACTAAAAGAGAAGCCCACCCAGGTGCTCCGCATACTGTATGTAGCACCTCGAGGGCCCTGAAAAGTTGCCATTTGGCGTGTTGCGTTGCCTCTGAGCCGCAGCAGCTTCAGGGGCGCCCCCCTTTCTAGCGCCCCCCCCCCCCCCCCAACTCAAAACAACAGCACCGCTTCTGACGCCGCCGTTCTGGTCCTCCCTCCCTCCTCCCTCCTCCCTCCCCGCCTTCCGCCTTGCCTTTTAGCGCGTGGATAAGGAATGCTCCAGCACATGGGCGCTCCCCCCAGCAATAATAATAAATAATTAAAAAAAAAAAATGAGCTCACAGGGCTTTTGCGCTTTTTGGCCACTGCACTTCTCTCGGCCACCCCCCCCAAACCATCTCCAACACACCTGACAGAGAGAGCTTCCCTTTTTCCTACTGAGCCTCTGCAAAATCCGTTCCTCTTTGCCCTTTTTTTTTTACTCTTTTTTTTTTCCCCCCCAAAATAACAACTCGCTTCCTGTTCACGGCCGCTTTCTCTTTTCTTTATTTTTCTTTCTTTCTTCTGTTCTTCTTCTTTTCTTCTTTCTACTGGTATTTCTTTGTCCTTTTTCTTTTCATCTTATATTTTTCCTTGTTTATTTTTTCTTTTCTTTTTTTTAAATTTTTTTTTTTTTGGTGTGGGAGGGTTTCTTATCCGCTTCAACTCCAATCTGGACGGACCCCCCTTACTAGCGATCCTCATCTTTTACGCTATTTGTTACATTTGCTCCTCGGTATCGGCCCCTTCGGGTAACCGCCACTTCAAATCGTCTCCGTCGCATCGTCGTTGTTCTGTTCTTCCCATAGCTGCAACGGACGAATCCTCCCCTTCCGTCGACCCTCCCAACCCTCTCCCATGTAATCCGGCTCGAATTCGCATCCGATCTTTGTTCTCCTCCTTCTCCTCTCTCCCTCTCCCTCTCCTCTCTCCCTCTCCCTCTCCTCTCTCCCTCTCCTCTCTCCCTCTCCCTCCCTCTCCCTCTCGCCCTCTCTCTCTCTCTTTCTCGCGCTCTTCGAGCGGCCCTCTCCCCGGGCTGATCGAATCCGCAATGGATCATCATCTCCTCGACCCGCGGTCTGGAATCGTGCCGGGAGGCGATGGCTCTGTGCGGCCCGGGTATTACAAGGCCATCGGCATTGGCTTGGCCGTTGGATCGGGTGTCTTTATTGGAACATCCTTTGTCCTCAAAAAGGTTGGCCTGCTGAGGGCCAACGCAAAGTACAACGAAGTCGCTGGCGAAGGCTATGGCTACCTCAAGAACGCCTACTGGTGGGCCGGCATGATTCTCATGATCGTTGGCGAGGTGTGCAACTTTGTCGCCTACGCCTTCACCGACGCCATCCTGGTCACGCCGCTGGGCGCCCTGTCCGTCGTCATCACCACGATCCTGTCGGCCGTCTTCCTCAAGGAGCGCCTGAGCCTGGTCGGCAAGGTCGCGTGTTTCCTCTGCATCGTGGGCTCCGTCGTCATCGTCCTGAACGCGCCGCAGGAGTCTTCCGTCGCCGACATCCAGCAGATGCAGAAATACGTCATAACGCCGGGCTTCCTGTCCTACACGGGCGTCGTCCTCGTCGGGTCCGTCCTGGTTGCTTTTTTCGTGGGGCCTAAATACGGTAAGAAGAATATGCTGGTCTACATCTCCATCTGCAGCTGGATCGGGGGCTTGAGCGTCGTGTCGACGCAAGGTCTGGGCGCCGCCATCATTGCGTGGGCCAGCGGGAAGCCGCAGTACAAGGAGTGGTTCTTGTGGGTGCTTTTTGTCTTTGTCATCGGCACCTTGCTGACCGAGATCATCTTCCTCAATGTGAGTTTTTTTTCTTCTTTTTTTTTTTTCTTTTCTTCTTCTTTTTTTCTTCTCGACACACCCCTCTCTGGAGAAGAGGAGAAGGGGGAGGGAGCTGGCTGACCGAACGCGCCTGCAGAAAGCCCTCAACCTCTTCAACGCCGCCATTGTCACCCCCACCTACTACGTCTACTTCACAAGCACCACCATCATCACGTCTGCGGTTCTATTCCAGGGCTTCAAGGGCACCGTCCAGTCCATCGTCACCGTCGTGCTGGGGTTCCTCACGATATGTTCCGGCGTCGTGCTGCTGCAGCTCTCCAAGTCGGCCAAGGACGTGCCCGACGCCGCCGTGTTCAACGGCGACCTGGACCAGATTCACACCATTGCCGAGCAGGCGCAGCCCGAGACGGAACCAAAGGCAGACGCAATCCGAGGCGCAGCTGCTATCATCAGGCGCATATCCAACGCGCGACTGAGGATGGAGGCTGAGGAGCTGAAACGCCTCCACGAGGAGAAAATGGCCGAGGCCATGGCCCCCATCAGCGAGGACGGCCAGCCAATGTACGAGTGGGACGGCTTGAGGCGAAGGCGGACCATTGCGTCCAGTATGCGCTCCAGGTCGACCAGGCTCTCAACCCCGATACCCGGCTCTCCGGCCCCGCCGAGGACTCCTCACCCGCCGCTGGGCATGTCGCACTTCCCCACGGAGGAGGAGCTCGAGGAGCACGATCGCGGCGGTGTGTTTTCCAGCATAGCGGGCACAATCCGCGGCCACAGGCCCCGCAACCCGCACCACATCTTGATGGTCAGCGAACAGGACGACGATGACGACGAGGCCCGGTATCCCTCCGAGGACAAGGTGCGCAGCCCGATGCACCCGGTCCCCCTGACCCACATCGCCCTGCCCCGGCAGAAGCCCGACGACGAGGCGGGCGCCTACTACGGCCCGACGCGCGAGCACGCGTACTTTTCCCGCGGCAGCGGCGATGCCGAGTATCGCCCCGAGTATCGCCCAGAGTATCGCGGCGCCGATCCTGGCAACCCTCAGCTTCTCGGCCCGACACCGCCGCCTCATGGCACGCGGCGCCAGTTCTCCTTCCACACCGTCTTCCGACGAACGCCCCAGCCGTCTGAAGAGGAACGCGTGGGGCTCGTCAAAGAACTTAGCGGCGACGGCAGGGGATCACCACAGAGTGGAGGAGGAGGAGGAGGAGGAGAACCACCTCCGCCCCCAGCTTTCATCTAGGCAAGAAAGTGCAGGGCACAACTAGGGAAGCGATGATGACATCTTGCATTGTGACGGCGTTTTTCGGCATCAAATTTAGTGGACATGTTTTCTTTGGGAAAAAGGGGGGGGGGGGGTTCCTTTTTTTTTTCTTTTTTTTTCTTTTTTTTCTTTTTTTTTTCTTTTTTCTTTCTTCTTCTTTCTTCTTCTCTCTCTTTTGACTACGACGTTCGCGCACACACTTGCACACTCTTGTATTTGTCCACGACGGTTTCTTGTCTATTTTTTTTCTTCTTCTATTTTTTCCTGTCATCTCTCTCTCTTCAATGACTTGCGGTATAGAGGCGAGCTGCTGCTGGTTTGGTTTGGAACGGAAAAGTCATGGCATGGCGGATCCCCCATCCACCCCCCCGGTAATGCGTGCGAGCAAAGCGAAAGAAGAAAAAAGAGGAAAACTAGAGATTAAGATTAAACATGTAGGCGTTTAGTGCTGGGCGTATGGAGAAAGAAAAATCGGCGGCAACGTTGCTTGTGGGTTTTGTCGGGAGGCAATGTCTTTTTTTTTTTTTTTTTTTTTTTTTTTTTTTTGGCATATTGTATATAGGGGGAACAAAAACAAAGAAGGAAGGGGGCGACTCATGACGAGCTTGTGTGCTTGGACCGGCAATACATGCTATGATGCAATATTTTGATCGAGTTGACTCAATAATGGAGGCATTCGTTCTGTGGCTGGCACATGACCTGTTTTTGTTTGTTTGTCTTGGCGCTGTTTATTGCTCAGGGGGGGGAATATGAATTAGAAGAAGAAGAAGAAGAAGAAGAAAAGAGACAAAAAAGAAAGAAAGGAAGGGAAAAAAAAAGAGAGAAAAAGAAATCACGCGGAATATATACTTTTTTGAATATGAACAGCCCGGAAACGCCCATGCGATGCCTTTTTATCAGATTGCTTGCCATGTCATTACAAACCGCCAAACAAGAAAAGAAAAGAGGAAGAAAAGAAAAGAAAAGAAAAAATAAGAAAAAAAGAAGAAGAAGAAAGACTCTCGCATCGATTCTATCCCAACCGGGTAAACCCAAAAATAGGAGAAGAAAAAAAGAAAAAAAAGGAGGAAAAGAAGAAAAAGAAGAAAAAAAACACAGGGGCTCAAGAAAGTCCACAGACAAACAAACGGAGAAAGAGGGGAGAGAGAGGGCCAAACAAACGGCACGCGCGCTACCAATCGACGGCCCAGCCATTCTCTTCCAGAAACTCCTCGCACGCCTGTCGCAGGGCGAGGTTCGGCCGCAGGTCCGCCGCGGAGAGGGGCTCGCGGGTGAGGGGGTCGGAGGGGTGGCGGCGGAGATGCTCCATGATGGTGGCGCGCTCGTAGGATTTGCCGGTTTTTGTCTGTTTTTTTTTTGTTTGTTTGTTTCGTTTGTTTGATTGCATTGTGAGAAGTGGTGTCCTTACTCTTATCAAGATGGGGGGAAGCAAAGCCTAAAAAAAAAAAAGGGGGGGGGGGGGGGGGGAAAAGAAAAGAAAAGAAAAGAAAAGGCGGCCAAAGAACTTACAATGACGGGATCGACCAGGATGGCGAAGCTGATGTCGTCAATGGCCCAGTCGGGAACCTCGCGCCTCTTCTGGCCCTGCGCCCTGGCGGTCTCAAAGACCCTGCTGAGGGCGCGCATCTTGTCGTTTGCCTCCTCCTCGATAACCCTCCACTCGGTCATACCGCCCGACGGCACAGCCATGAGCATCTCGTCGCGGTCTCTGCGCAGCAGGTGCAGCATCTCCTCCTCCAGCTCGCGCTCCTGGCGCAGGCGCCGCCTCTCCCTGGCCTCCCAGCGGTCCTTTTTGCACCGCAGCACAAGGCTGGTCACGGCGCCGAGCGACTTGTCGTTGGTAGCCGCGCAGAGCCTGTGCGCCGCCAGGGCGTTCTCGAGGGCGCCGTCGTAGTCGCGCGTCGACAGCTGCGCCTGGGCGAGGTAGTAATGGGCCTTCATGTTATGAGGCGCCAGGGCCAGGCAGGCCTGGCAGTCGACGATGACGGACTCCCAGTGGCCGAGCTTGAGGCGGGCCATGGCGCGGTTGGTGTACAGGGCCGGGTTTTTGGAGTCGGCGATGATGCTAAGAGGGAGAGAAGCGTAAGCCGCCGGTTCGGCGCGTAAGCACGAGGAGGAAGCTGAAGGGGATTTTTTCTTTTTTTTTTCTTTTTTTTTTTTGGGGAGAGAGGGAGAGAGAGGTTGGAGACTCACGCCTTGGAGTAGAGACCATCGGCCCCAATGTAGTCGCCGGCCTGGAAGTGGCGGTTACCCTCTTCCTTGAGCTGCAACGCCGTGGACATTGTGATTGTGCCTGGCGATGTTGTGGATGAGCGGGAGGAACGATGCGATGAGGCGGCGACAGAGAGAGCAAACGCTTGGGGGAATAGCTGCTGTGCCTAATAATGGCGGGATCGGATCATTGCCCAGCGGAGCGGAATTCGATGCGCCGGTGCTCCGCTTGATTGATAGACGAAAGCTCCGAGATTTGCATATGCTACCGCTATGTGTATGTTGCGTATGTATGTATGTATGTATGTATGTATATGTATATGCATGTGCAACAACGTTGTACGTGGTTTTGTGTCACGCGAGTGTCGGCAGACGAATTGCCCCAAAATGCGAAGCCGGCCGCGGGACATTGAATCTTTGCGTTGGCTGTGGCAGGCCTGAGCGGAATATGATCAACTCTTTGTGTGTTTTTTTTATGTATTTTAATTTTTTTAAATCATTTTTCATTCTATTTTTTTATTTTACTTTAATGTTATTTCCCTATTTTTATTTTATTATATATATATATATATATTTATTCTTATTTTTATTCATTGAATTATTATCACTATGATTATTATGATTATTTGGGCATTTTGGGCATTTCTAATATAGAACATTCGAGAAGGATGTTGGTCTGGGCGCTGAATGGGGGGAGGTGCGATTTGTGGGGAGAGGGGTGGGATTTTTGATCTTGATCTGATCTGATCTGGGTTCTGGCTAAAAAAAGAAAAGAAAAAGAAAAGAAAAAACCCCTGGCGATCAAGAAATTGTTTTTCTTTTTTTTTTCTTTTTTCTTTTTTTTTTTTTCCCTTGTCGATTCTTTTTTCCAATTTCGGTTGTTTGCAACTCCGTATTGCAGGGAGGCTTCCCACAAGTCGTCGCTAAAGCTCCGGGACGAGCCGTTGGATGCATTCACTCTTTGTCTCTGTTTGTTTGTTTGTTTGTTTGTTTCCTCCCTGCATGTTTTATTTACCCTCCCGGTCGAGCCTCCAAAAATAAATGCCAAGACAGAGAGAGAGACAGAGAGAGACAGAGAAACAGAGACAGAGAGAGAGAGAGAGACAGAGAGAGGCCTTTGGGTGGCTACAGTATGAACCATGTGTTACATACCTTTGTTTCTCCCAAGCTTGTGTGATTGCCGTGTTAAATTTCCGGGAGAATTTTTTTTTATTTGAAACAATGCCTTGCAAATGACGCATATCTGTGTTACCGGTCCGGACATCGTGGCATCGTGTCAATTCATATAATAGTCATTTGGTCAAAACTCTCTCGCATTTTTATCAAGGGCGCTACAGAAATACACACACACACACACATACACAAAAAAAAAAAAGAAAGAAAGAAAGAAATCCAACGCTCCTGGCATTCGTTCACTGGTCCATCACCAAGACGTTCCTAAACCGCGGCTTTCCCGCCAGCAAATCGTCCACCGCCTTCTGCGCCTCCGCCAGGGGGTATCTCTGGATCATGCAGCGAATGTTGTGCTTGACGGCAAAGCGTATGGCCTCCTCGCTGTCGACGGCGTGTCCGCTTGCCCAGCCGTGGACGCTGCCGCCCTTGAGCACGAGGGTCGTGGTGTCGACGGGCACCGGCCCAAGGAGGCAAAGGTTCACAAGCTTTCCTCCCGGCGCCAGGGCGGCGACGAGCGAGCTGACGCTGTCCGGGCTGGGCGCCGTCTGCACGACAATGTCGGCGCCACCCAGCTTCTGGATCTCGGCGGCGGCGTCCGACGTCTTGGTGTTGAAGTAGTGGTGGGCGCCGAGCTCCTTGGCGAAGCCGGCCTTGTCGTCTCCGGACGATAGGGCCACCACTTCGTAGCCCATCTTGTTGGCGAACTGAACCGCGAGGTGGCCCAGCCCGCCGAGGCCGTTCACCACCACGACGCCGCCCTGCTCGACGTGCATCTTGCGGATTCCGTTGAAGACGGTGACCCCGGCGCACAGCAGCGGCGCCACTTCCGCCGCCTCGGCCTCGCCGGGCACTCGCACCACGGCCTCGTCCCGCAGGAGGACGTATTCAGCGTAGCCGCCGTCGAAGCTGACGCCGTTGATGGCCTGGTTCTCGCAGTGCTGGAATCGGGAGTGCTGGCACTGGCGGCAGGTTCGGTCGTGGCCGCCGTGCCACGGGCCGCCCACGCGCTGGCCGACGGCGAGGCGCGTCACGTTGTCGCCGACGGCGACGACATCGCCGATGATCTCGTGGCCCGTGACTCGCGGGAAGATGGGGCCCAGATGGCCGTTGATGATGGCCACGTCCGACAGGCAGACGCCGCAGGCCAGGACCTTGACCAGGACCTGGCCGGCCCCGGGGAGCTTGAGGGGGAGCTCCTGCAAGGTGAAGGGGCTGCCGGCCTCGACGGTGACCATGGCCTTGTAAGTCTTGGGGAGAGACATTGCGACGTAACTAAGGAGTGCGTGCTATGCCGTGATGATGATGAAGAAGAAGAAGAAGAAGAAGAAGAACCAACTGGTGGAACGACGGTGTATGTGATATAAGCGATGGCCGGGCCTCAAACGTTGTGATTGCCAGAGGTCGACGGCTGGGCGCTTTGTTATATATATATATATGTGGTGTGTGTGTGTGTGTTTGTGTGTGCCCATCATGTTGCAGGATTCTATACATGCCAAATAGAATCTGTCATCCTCACAGAAAGCCGATCGGAGATGGGATTTATTCCTGGGCAGAGCAAATCCGAAAAATCAAGGCGAACACAGACGGCAGATGGGGGAGGGCTCGTCTAGTCGAATCAACCAAGGAATTAGCCCCGGTGTTAAAGGGGGGAGATTGGGTCTTGTTCCATATTCTTCTCCAGCCAGCTTGTGTGCGTTGCGTTGCATTGCATTGTTGAGGCTTATACGGAGTAACTTACAAGGCAACACACGACTGACTCAGCTTCAGTGCGAGCAGCTCTCCTGTATCTCATACAGCATTGCTCAACTTTAAAAAAAATAAAGCATAAATGATGGATGCCTCAATGGAATGCACTAACACAGAATTTTTTTTTTTTTTTTCGTGAGATTCACACAAGAGACTTGCTCGCCGGGAGGGGGGAGGCTGCTTGATTCAATTCTTCGCCCCAACCCTCTCAGACAACGCAGTCTCCTCCGTTCCCGTCGGCGTATTCCATGCGTGTCTCCGCCGCTCGGTTCATGCGTATCAAATTCAATTTTTAAAATGTTTATCTCCTCAAAAGCTTCACTCAACAGCTTCTGGAGATGGTTAACACCGAAGGCACTAAATCGGACATTAGGACGCCGCCCCCTGTCAGCCCATGACTTTTATCACCACGGATTTTCGAGAGAGAGGCGGGCGAATCGTGGTTTGTCATGTGTAATGAAATGACCAGCTTTACATGGGAAAAAAAATTGAAATAAATGGGTTGGCTAACAAACAAAACTTTCTTTTGTATAAAGAAAATCCATACGAACTTGCAGATCGCTGCTGCCCTCTCGCGGCAAATAACTATCATGATAAAACGTTGTATGGATGCCAGTGGGGAGAGGTTAGATGGGGGGGGGGGGGGTTATTTGCATACAGTACATGGTATATCGAATCAATGTTGAAATTGCCATCTAACGAAGCTTTGGTAATTAAAAAAATTAAAAAATTAAAAAAATTAAAATTAAAATTAAAATTAAAATAAAAATAAAATAAAAATAAATAAAATAAATCAATAAAAAAAAAAAAAAAACTTCAGCCCTTGCCTCGAAAATTCATTGTTTGCCGGACCAAACGCCGTATTAATGCCGTGACGCCTTTATGTGCATATGTCAAGTTCATAAGACACACACACACACACACACAGGGTTCGGCAATACGGGGGTTGCGTTTCCAACCTCTTAACTCCGACAGGGCCCTTTTTTTTTTTTTTATCCCGAAATCGAACTTGCCCACGTCAACAAAAAAAAAAAAAAGAAAAGAAAAATCTTACTCAGCACCCCGGCGGCAGCAAAATGGGCAAAAAATCGATCATCGATGGGAGCTTCAGCGCAAAGCAGCTGCTCCGGCTATACGTCGACAACAACAACGTCAACTTTTACCGTCGCCTGGGGATGGAGAAATACCTCAAGGCTCAGCTGTGGATTCCATTGCGTGCCGATGGGCCATGAGGGGTCTCTCTTACACCCCCCCTATGTTGGCTTGTGCTGAGCGCTACCGCGGCCCCCATCGAGACCTCGAATGACGTCCTTTTACCACATCGGGGATGCTGATTGATTATATCGACATCAGCATGAATGAACATCTAGACAAGGTAAACAAACTGCACCGACTCGCACGAATTCAGTCGCGCAATGCTTCCCCCAGGCGCCGGCGGATTCATTATGAAAAAGGAATCGTGTAGTTTGAATATGGTTCTCTGGTCTTGCTGCCACTAACCTAAAACATTATGGAATTCCCTTTCCCAACGGGTCTATCTGTCTCCTCCTTGTTGGTAATTCTATTTTTTTTTTCAAACATAGTCCTAGAATCACGATGATGCATAAGGTAAGCATCAACCGGAGAAATACATCCAATCATCAAGGCGCATGCGCTTACAAGCAGTAAAGATGGGCGATTCGTGTGACTCACGACATCTAGGCAGCAAACGCAACCAACGAGATCATTGTTTATACCTGGACGACGCAAGTTTAGTTGTCCATACAATTCAAATTAAAAAAAAAAAAAACATCAATTTTTTCCAAAAAAACGTTTTTGAGTCCAATTTGACGGCATACGTCCACATCTATTTTCCCGGTTGTAGGAGGTCGATAGTTTGTTTACCCACAACATGGGGCTTAGACAGGCCAATAAAAGTGGCTTCCCCGCCCACGACGAAGATGCAGAAGATACAGACGCTGTTTTCATTAGTCGGGATGATATCAGTGACTACAATCCCGGGCAGATCCTGCCCGAGCCTCCAGATGTGGTCGAAGAGATCCGAGCTTGGCTGCAGCCCACCGCCTACGATATCGCCGGAGGAGAGTACCGAAAGCACTTGTCTTCTCATGTTGCCGGAACAGGAAACTGGCTCACGTCAACCGAAAGCTATCAGAAATGGCTGGGAAGCGACGAGCATGGATTGCTTTGGATCACGGGCATACCGGGATCTGGAAAGTCGGTGATGGCTGCTAAACTCATCGACGAGCTTGCCAAGTCGAATCCGGGCTCCGCCGTGCTGTTTTTCTTCTTCCGCCAGATCATTGACGCCAACCACAAACCCCAGGCATTACTGAGAGACTGGATGGATCAAATACTGAGCCACAGCCCTCCTCTACAGAAGCAGCTCAAGGCCCATGTAGACGATCGCCGATCCCTCGAAAGCGTTTCGATGGAAGACATGTGGAAGCATTTGCGCCTGGCCCTTGCTTGCCTTCCCGGAAAAGTCTTTTGCGTCGCCGACGCCCTTGATGAGATGGACCAGGGCCACGAGGAATTCCTCAAAGCCCTTGCGGAGCTCGGTCGATGGCGACCAAAGACGGTCAAGGTCTTAATCACCAGTCGTACGGTCCCGAGCGTCGAGGGGCCACTCAGGAAGAGCCCTTGTCTGCGAATCCGGCTGCAGGAAACGTTGGTTGACATGGATATCTCAACATACGTGCATCACGCCTTGTCAAGGTCCAACATCCCGAGGGGCGATTGGCACGTCATTGCGGACGCCGTGCCAGGTCGTGCGAATGGCCTGTTCCTCTACGCCAAACTAGCCATGGACGCTTTTCTCGAGCCGGGAGTCGACATCAGGACGGCGCTCTCGCGGCTTCCAACAGATCTGAACGCTCTGTACACTGACCTGTTGGACGAACACGCCAAAAGATCAGGGGTGCCCGAAAGCATCCAGCGTCTCATTCTACAATCCGTCACCCATGCTACTCGTCCCTTGAGACTGCTTGAGCTCGCGGAAATGATCAGGGTTGGTCGCCCCGACGGCGCGACGCGGGATATCAAAGCTACCAAGAATGTCATCAGAGCTGCTTGTGGACCGCTACTGGAAATCCTACCCGACGAGACGGTTTCGGTGATTCACCATTCCTTTACCGAGTACCTCAAAGGAATGACGCGATCCGGCGACAGCCCGCACATGGGGTATCCAGTCTTGCAAGCGGGGCCAACGCATGCTCGCCTCGCCTCGCAATGCCTTCTTTACCTGCAAGCTGGATGCTTGGGTTCTGTCAAAATCGGTTCTAGCGGTGATGGCCATGGCAGGAGCTACGACGACTACGAGATCCCAGAACAAGAGGTCCAATTGAGGCTTAGATATCCCTTCTTTGAGTATGCAGCCAGTAACTGGCATCGACACATTGCCAAATCGGAAGCCGCTGGCCATGACCAAGCGGGCACAAACGCAAAACTGCACGAGGTATTCGGAGATGGCAAGAATAGGGATGCGTGGCTTCAAATGCGGTGGCCGGTCAAGGCCGCGGGAAATAGACTCGTCACCCAGCTTCATATTGCCGCCAAAACAGGCTTGATATCGTATGCGAAAGAACTTCTCAAGAGCATCGACGCAAACACACGCGATGAGTATGACAGAACACCTGTGTAAGTCCTCTTTTCACCCCAACCAGGCGAACTGCGCGGCAACAGAGTCAGTTGTTTGTAAACCAGCTTCACTTTCCATGTCTGTATCTTTGGCTGCCCCGACGTTAACGCCGACGAATTTTTTTTTCTTTTCTCTAGCTGGTGGGCTGCTGCCGGGGGGAATGCAGAAGTCATTGACGCCTTGATAGAAGCTGGCGCGGATCCAGATCAACCCGACAATCTCTCCGGCGTTAGACCTCTGCATAACGCGGCAAGTGGCAATCATTCTGCTGCTGTGACAGCGTTGTTAAAGGCCGGCGTTGACCCATTGACACCAAAGACTCTCGAAGATCCCGGGATTAGGTGTGGCAACGCCCCGTCGACTGTTGGAGACTCGCCGCTCATGTATGCCAGCAGTGGCCACATCGAGGCCCTGGAAGCATTTCTGCCCTTCATTGGAGATGATATCGCTCTTGTACACCGCGCTTTGGCGTGGGCGGCCAGTGCGGGATCAACAAAAGCCGCAACGAGGCTTCTGCGGCATCCGGGGGTGAACGTCGACGCGGTCGTTGATGGCCAAACGCCACTGTATAGAGCTTGCTCCACGGTAGACGCCGACATGGTTGCAGTCTTTCTGCGGGCTGGAGCAGATCCGAACATCCGTTGTGACGTTAGCGGAGGTAGGGCCCTTCCGTGGACATCTGAGGAGGAGGAGGATCCCTCGAAGCTGAACTGTCTGTACGAGCTCTGCAACAACAGCGGCGACGACGGCTGCGATGAGAAATTGGAAATAATACTTCCGCTGCTGATTCAAGCTGGGATCGATATTCACTACCGGACTCCGTCGGGCGAATCCGCATTGCACGCCGCAACTAGATCGCCAGTTCTCGTCCGCCTACTCTTGGAGGCTGGGCTTGATGCGAATGCTACCGATTGCCATGGCGCAGCGGCTCTTCACAGGCTAGATGCGTCGGGAGATTCCGCGATGCTCTCCATGGCGCTGCTTGTTGAACAGGGACACGCGGATATTAATGCTGCCAATGCGGATGGGCAGACTCCCCTTCGCTGCTTGCTGTCCTCGTGCAACTCGGAATGTATTTTGAGGTTTCTAGAATACGGACCAGATTGCAACGCAAGGGACAACAACGGCAACAACGCGTTGCATGTTGTCATGCAACACAATGGCTCAAATTTAGAAGTTATCAATGCTCTGCTCAAGAGAGGCGCAGATCCGAATGCAAGGAACCACGAGCAGCTTGTCCCTCTGTTATATTTGACGCAAGCCGATAGGAACTTCACCGGTATCGTTCAAGCATTTGTGGAGGCGGGCGCTGACATCCACGCAGCTGATCGAGACGGAAACACACTCTTCTTTCGTCTCCTTTCCGGCTACACGTATCTGCGTGAAACGGAGTCGCACAGCGAGCTCAAATATCTCGTAGACAGGGGCCATTCGCCATCCCAACGCAATTTCCATGGACACACGGCTCTCCACCTGGCAGTCAAGCACCACAGTAGCTCCGAAGCGTACGGGGGGCCGTGGAATCTCAACATGTCAAGGCTTGATTTCTTGATCAGCCTCAATCTTGATGTGAAAGCCGTCGACTACGGTGGGAACAGTCTACTTCATGTGCTTGCCATGCGTCGAGACAACCACTACTCTTTCGATGGCGTGAGGCTCATTGCACTCTGGGAGAAGCTTCTGGCGCTCGGTTTGAACCTGGAGCAGAAAAACCACTCCGGACGCACACCACTGCACATCTTATGCACGGCCCGTACCCGTTCGCTGCGTCTTGAACCAGGAAGCGTCATGCCCATCGATTTTGTGCTTTCGCGGGTCAAGAACGTCGATCTCCCCGACGTTGACGGAATCACCCCCCTCCATATAGCCGTGACTCGTGGAGAGTTGTACGCAAAGAAACTTATTGATGCCGGCGCCAACCCCCTGGTTCATACCTACGAAGGGCTGACCCCTCTCCACCTTGCGGCCCGGTGCAGGGATGGCAATGCTGTTGGCCTATTGCTAGGCGCTTTGAGAAGGCGTCAAGAAGAAATGTCAACTGCCGTTGCCAATATCTCTCGAACTGGAGAATCCGACAGCCTACCTTTTCGCAAGAAGACGGCGAATTCAAAGGCAGTCATGGGGGTGAATGCCGAAGCTCTAGACAAGAAAACCATCATCATTACGCCTCTTTTTTACGCCTGCAGATCGGGAAGGCCGGAAACTGTGGCACTACTGCTTGAAGCTGGGGCTGATGTCAAGATCGGAAACATCTTCGACGCTTGTCTTGATTTCGAGGCAGAATGCGAGCTTTGGAAACTGCCTCGTTCACCAGAAGATGGTGAAGAACGTCTACTACATAAACTTCCTCTAAAGCTGGCCGACGCATGCCGTGACGCTGGTTACAACTATAGCCCACCGAGCAGCGGAGGTCCTTGTTGTCCAAGTCCAGGCGATACGGCAAGGCTTGAAGAGATTGTCGGTATGCTCGTCAGCCATGGTGCCGATGTCTCTCAGCTTTCCGGTTATATGAAGACCGCCGTTACAAAGAACAGAGATTATACAGCTGCTTGTCTGAGGAGCATCATTCCGGGTCGGCGGCCAACCGGTTCCGACGCCAAGGAAAGCATGGACGACGATATCACAAAACTTTCGGAGACTACGGATCACTATCAAAAACAAGCATCAATCGAGGCCCTGATATCATCAAAAGTTGTTGATCCAGGGGATCGAGAACAGGCCGTAGCATTGACCGTGGTTGCTCGGCTCTTGATTCGGAGGGAATATCATCTCGTAGAAGAACTTGCTCGGCTGGGGGCCGGCTTTCTTCATAGGTATAATACCAGGGACAATAGCTGCGGCCTATCCCATCTTGTTCGTCTCGGCTTCGCGTCGCTTGTCGAAAAGATCGGATCCCTTGAGGCAGAATCAATGCTGCAGAAGGGAGACTGGCACGCTTTTGGAGATGCAACACAGCCCGGCCTATGGCACGCCAGGAGAGACAGTGCTTGTTCTTATCCCAGGCCGTTTATCTTTGATGCAGTGCAGCGGGATTTGCCCAATATGCATGTACTTCGCCTGCTGGTCGAGAAGTTTGCCGTCAACGTCAACGAATTGGACGATTCAAAGGAATCTGCCCTATTTTGTGCGGCCCGAGGGAACAATTGGTGGGTCGTCCACCAAGCACTTCCGTATCTGCTCGATGCCGGCGCGGACATTCATGTGCGGAACGTTCAAGGCCAAACTCCGCTCCACATGGCCCTTGAAGGAGACAGCAATTGGCCTGGCCCTTACAACTGGGACGCAGCCAAAATACTCATCGGGAGAGGCGCAGATGTGAATGCGGTAGATGGCAAAGGCCGGAGCTGTCTGGCGTGCGCGCAACACAACGTCGATATGGTCAAGCTTCTCATCAAGCACGGGGCGACTGTGACGGTAGACTCGATTTTTGCTGCGATTGATTCCGGCAATGCCCAAGTCGTTGAAGCACTCTTGTCCGGAGGCATGGATCCGAATACAGGTCGAGACGGGCCACCGGAGCCATCAAGCGGGATGACGGGAAGGGGCCATAAAGAGCCAGACGTGATGCTTCCGCTCTACCATGCCGCCATGAAGCTGAATCGGCCATGGAGATTTGTAGACAAAGACCATCAAGAGATTGCACAAAGGGCGAAAGTTGTTCAAGTGCTGCTCGGCCACGGCGCCGATCCGTTCGCCAAGTTCTTGAAAAGAGATGCGCACGCCGAGGAGGGGCAAGGCTACCGAGAATGCACTCTATTGCACGAGGTGCTGTTTGCTGGCAAATTAGCGGATGAGTTTCTGCAGCTTTCGGATCTGGACGTCAACCATCGAGACGCCAAGGGCCGTACTCTGCTTCACATGGTATGCGAGAGCAGCAATGGCCCGGACTACATCATTGGCTCGTACGCGAAGAATCCGGCTGGCGTGCGAAAGGAGCGCGTCCATACGTTCCAGAGGCTACTGTCTCTTGGGGCAGAGCTGAAGGCACAAGACGACTTTGGCCGAAACATTCTGCATTACATGTTCATCGGCGAGGTAAACATCGGCTCCAGCACGTACGAAAAGTTGCTAGCCTATACCCTCGACAAAGCTCCCGATTTGTCGAACCAAGCAGACGGCAACGGCGAGACCCCGTTACATTACGCCGCGATCCGCGCTGTCAGCAATAACAACGCCGACGAGGTGCGGATGCTGCTGGATGCCGGAGCAGACCCTACGGCGGTGAACAAGAAGGGCGACACGATGCTACATATACTTGGGAGAGGTCTTGCCATTGCAGTTTTGCGGAACTCGTTCCAGGACCTGGTCGGCCGAGGCGTTGACATAAACGCACGAAACGACCGTGGCGAAACGGCCTTGTTTTCATTCTACGGTCTCCCCAAGGCTGGCCGGAATTCGCGCCATCACTCTCACGGGGTGGACACGCCCACGGCAAAACACGCCAAGCCAATGTTGGAAAAGCTAGGGGGAGACTTTCTTGTCACGGATAGCCAAGGCCGAGGGCTGCTGCATGCCGCTGCGAGCGGGGACGTCGAACGATTCCAGGAGCTCATGGATATGGGTCTTGATCCCATGATGGAAGATTATGCTCAGCAGACGGCCATCGATAAGGCTGCTGCCTGTGGGAACCGAGATATTTTGGAGTTGTTCGAGAAGAAGGATGAAGGCAATCCATCATCGTTGCTGGGCACCTAACAAGTACATGTGTGGGCAAAAAAAAAAAGAAATCGATATCTATATAGTGGTGGTATTCTTCCATCTTCAGCCTCTGCGTCAGTTGACAAGTTATGGCAGAACGAATTGCAAAAGTGTTGGACAATAAAAGACATTAATTAGCCTCTCCTGTGTCAGGAGATGGTAAACAATGCCGCTCAAGTAGCAAGCAGAGTACCGGCATCAACAGTCCTTGCACAAGCAGAAATCATGGTTCACCCGGCCTTTTGTTTTGCGGGCGTAGGTGTGTAAGGTTCCGCAGAATCTTTTGAAAGTACGCATGCAGGTTGACTCCATCTTACCGCAAACAACGTCTTTCTTGGGAAGATTTGTCACCTTGGAGTTGACCCCCGAGGCAGCTAGAAGCAACAGCGAGACATGAGAGATGCTTCATGTTTTTTTTTTTTTTTTTTTTTTTGCAATCAGGTGGAGAGACAAAGTTTATGTTCGGGCAGTTAGTTGTATGTTGAGTAGATGTGCGGTTTGAGAGAGAGAGAGAGGGAGAGAGAGAGAGAGAGAGAGAGAGTATAGATGGTACGAAACAAAATGGAGACCATATGTCTGGGAAGTCTTGTCATCTGTAAATATATATTCAAGATGCTTGGATTCATACGACGGACTACTCGGGTATCATCACTTGCACATGATTCTGTGTCTACACAACCAACTGGGCATGACTTGTTTAGTAAATACCCGTTGGCCTCGTGGCCTCCGGTGGCTTGCAGGAGTAAATACACATCTTGGAAAGCTCACACCCGCCATAGTTCAAACTAACTCGGCCCAAGTTTGATGAACTTTTTACGGCTCTTTCCCGCACTACATCCTTCCTGAGACTCTGTAGAAGGACTCGTATCCTTGGTTGGTCGATTCTGATTGTACGAAAAACGCCAGTGTCATGTTGTTCGCTCTACAGAAGAAAAAAAAGGCAGCAATAGGATATGAGCGGTTGGCTTACATTGCAACAGTAGCCAGCTGAAAGCTATAAATCCTGATAACCATGACATGGCCTGTATGATAATCATCCATGGCATTTGGCTGGCGCGTGCCGTTTTTTTTAAAAAAAATTTTTTTTTTTTTAATTTTTTTAAATTTATTATTATTTTAGTAAGAGAAGCTTTTGCACATAATGAATATAGTTGTATTATTGAAAAGCAAATAGAAAAAGAAAAAAGAAAAAAAATCACACTTTTATAAAACTGTAGTTGAGAGATGTGCCATGCAGTACATACTACTAATAGGTACGTATTTCTACCGCTATAACCTCATGATGAAAGAAAATACCGTTAGTTCCTTATTAATAAGCTTAGAAAAGCCTCATTCATTCATAACAAACTCTATATATTTTTTCCAATATAAAGTTTTTCCAACCTCATGCAAATACTAGCAACAGCCATAGAGTTCTAATTTGTTTCCGCATAGCCAGATCTGATGATGGCATCAAGCAGCATTAGCCAATTTAACACCAACTACGAAGCAATGCCTCAGGTTGTAAAAGCGGATTTTTTTTATACCGAAGTACTCCGTAACTTTTAGCGATTGAGAGAAACAAACGGATTATTATATGTCCGGTCCGAGACAGACTGCACCAGCCCGGCAAATGCCCATTACGGACTAGCGCCGATTACGCAACTTGCGCGCTCTCACCTACTGCTATCCAGCCCCCCCCCCCCTTTTTTTTTCGCCCTTCTCCTTCTCCGCTAATCCATCATTCAACCCCCCCCCATATGCTCCGCCCTTCGTCATCTCATCTCATCAAAACACGAGCAACAAACAACAGGCTTGCCGCAGCTGTTGTAGAGTCGCTTTGCTGCGCTTGCCCACGGTCACGACCACACGGGCAGCTTGGCCACCGGCACCAGGCTATACAGGCTTCTACTCGTCGTCCACGGCCGGCGAAAGACCCTGGGTGTCGGCTTAAGGGCAATGCTGGAGATCGTGATGGTAGCGTGTCTGAGCAGGCGCACGAAGACGCTCTACGCTGCAGTGGCTTGTTTGCCTCTACTTTAAAAAAAATAAATTCAAAAAAAAAAAATCAAATCCATCTTTGCTCCGAGAGCCAAGGCTGCTCTTGCTCTTGCATACAAGCCTGGGCGGGTGGGATCCTAAGCTTGTCTCTTAGGGGCTTTTCTTTTCTTTTCCTTTCATCCCCGTGTTACTAATATCCCCCACCCCATCTAGTAGAAAGCTGCCGTGTTTTCATTCGAGAACCATGTCCGACCCTCGTTCTTCTCCAGCTGCCTCACTAGGATCGGGAACCACAACCAACCCGAATACTCAGTCTTCAGACGCCTTAGCCGTTGGCGATTTGCCATCAGAGGACCAGGATATCGTATCGGGTGATCAGATGGCAATGAATTCCACGCCTTCACCGTCCAACGTATCAAGGCAGCAAGACTATGACATCCAGCCAACATGGCCCGGCAAAATCGACCGAACCAAAATACGCGCGCATGCCCGCTGGCACCCTAACCAGAAAATGGATAACATCTTGCTGGATATACATTGGGCTGGGCAGCAGAGCTGTGCATTCTTCAAACTCCACACGCGCCTACGCCTAAACAACGCGCCTGGCACCTCTAAGCATGGCCACATTAATGTCTACGTTTTTATCTACCCAGAACGGATACATCGGCTTTTATTCGCCGCAAATCCCCAATATACACCCTTTGGTCCCTCCACCGTATCCCTTACCTTTGAATTCAGTAGACCGCCTGCGCTCATTCTCCCTAAAACGCATGTTGGCTTTGAACAAGAAGCCGAGGACGCAATACGTTCTCTCCGTAACCTTGTCCAGCAGTCAGACTTCACCATCTATGCATTGCTTCCAAGAAGAAGTCTCTCGGCAGCCCGGCTGCAGCAGTTCTGCGAAGACGTCACAGGGCATAAAGCCACGACCATTTCGTCGCTCACAAACTGGAAGACTCTGTACCAAGCCCACGGTCCCAAGGCGTACCAAGCCTACGGTGTTGAGGTGATCGAGGGAGATGGTCTGCTACTTGAGCCTGTTCTTGACCAGGATGATGCCGCCGCTTCCGGGCTCCCAGTCTATCAAGAGATGGATGCGAATGTTTCTCTCACGCGTCCTAGTGAGTAAACAATTTAGTGAAAACCATTGGAAACGTGCCTGTCCAGGTGCTGATTCTTGATTTAGCCAAGAGGAAAAGAGCCTCGGATGAGAGCTCTACGGAGGTTGGGCAAACTGTCCAACTGACGGATAATGTAGCCCTCATTGGGAAATTATTAGACGCGAAGCTCGCTGCTTACGAGCGTAAGATGGAAGACATGTTTTCCGCTCACGAACGTAGAGTTAAAAAGATGCTATCTACGCATATGCGCAAGGTCGAAGCGGAGCTGGATGCCTATGGAAGCAACATGGTGGACGAACTGACGGAGACGATACAAAAAAAGATCAAGGACGAGATGGAGGAGGCACAGGAGTGTATACTGGAGCAAATATCCTCCATGCCCGTACAAGCCCATTTCACTTTTCCCAATCATCCATACCTTTGAAAATAGATGCGTTGTCGATGATTTTCTCAATTCATTACCATTACATACATAGCCTTTGTTTTTGGGTTGATTTCGATACCGATAGAAGGTCGTATCATCTCTCTCTCTCTCTCTCTCTCTCTTTTTTTTTTTTTTTTTTTTTTTTTTTTTTAAATGACACACATCAGCTTGGTGTATATAAATCACAGAGCGGCCACAACCGTAAGTAAGGTGATGTTTCCCTCCCTCCTCAACCACACCTCTTCGAAGTTTTCCCTTTTCCGTTTTCCGTTGTGCTCGCAAAGGGCGCCAGCAGCTACTGCATCGCTTGCATGATTTCTTGTCGTGATAGGAGAGAGAGATATGATTCTGCAGCATAGGTTACAACATGGTCAACGGGAAAGAAAACATGGATACGTACGAGCCACCCGCCATCGGTGTCCGAGCATTTCGATGCCATGCTTGATGGCTTGCAGCTCCTCGGCGATGGCGTTGCCAGGAGTGGACCGTGAAGCTTTCACGTAGACCAGAGCGACTTCGTACAGCGGATGCACGAGGAATGGGGACGAACGGCCGCATATCTCGGACTGGGCGCGCTCTGCGAAATACGCAGACATTTGCAACGCTGCCTGCGAAATGATGTTGTTTTCAGCAGAAAGCTGGTCGAGAGACGGTGTCGGTTTTCCTGTTTTGTCCTCGCACTTTGACTGGGAGCTTTCGAGCAGAAGCAACCCGCTTTCCAATGGTCAGTTGGATGAAGCCTATGCGTGGATTTGCCCGCGAATCAGGTCACAACATCACACTCACCAATAGCACACGGCCGTTTGGGAGCAAAATTCCACCTGTCTCAAGTGCGCTTCCAGGTTGGAAACGCTGACCAAGGAGAATATGGTGCGCCTCAGCTGTGCCGTCTCGCTCTCGGGGGATCCTTCGGCAACGTGACGAAGAACTTGGCCGAGCAAATGGGCGGCTTGCGCGAAGCGGGCAAATCGACCCAGGGCAAGGGCATTGGCCGAGCCCAGCGTAAATGCGTCTTGAGGACGAGATGTCTACAGATATGTTTGAGCCAACGACAAAAAATAAAATAGAATAGAATAAACATTCAATTCAGGAAAGCAGCGTGGTGCTCCTCACCCCATCATTAAACGCGGCATCATCAACCGGCAGCCAATTCTCCAAGACTGGGTCGGGCGTCACCAGATGGCGACCTGGGTCAGACAGGTTCAGAAACCTACCAACAAACATAACGTGTCGCAGTCAGCGTTGAGCCCTCTGTATTGTATGTATGTTGAGATGGACAAGTCTCTCTCTCTCAAGCTCCGGTGAAGCGGAAAACCCAAACACTCGCCTGTCTAGAACGAGTATGGACCACCATACTCGACGACGTTCCTCCAATTCATTCCACGGAACGCCATACACCTCGCGACGCAAAATCGACTTGTCAATCCCCAGAGCGGTAGCGTAACGAGCACAGGCAGAAACGGACAAGAATGCCGACGGATATATGCCGTGTCCCATCTCGTATATGGCGATGAGAACGGAGGCTTGGACGACTTGGAGGGACAGGGCCCCGGAGTTTTCGATTTTGAACTGCAGGTGCTTTGCTTCCTGGTAGAGCGGCGTCCTTGGGCCCGAAACTGTTTGCACAGACAGCTTCATGGCGAGGATGAGCAGAAAGAGCTCGGCGCGCCTGTGGGTCAGCCAGCTGACGAGGTTGGCCAGAAACTGGAACTTGCACACGATTGGCATCCATATGTGGACAGAGTCGAAGAAGGAGTCCGATACGGCCTTGATGCTCGCGATATCGCCCACGAATTCCGCCACATCCTTGGTAACGAGGTGATCCAGGTCCGGCTCCGGCACCTTGAGCTGAGCGCGGCTGAACGCCTCGGGATCGAGAAACCGCTCGGCGAGAAAGCCGGCGGCTGCATGGGAGGGCGCGAGAGGAAAGCCGTCATGGCCCGGGCTCGGCTGCGAGGCGGAAGACGTGTCTATGAGCAGGTTGGAGCCGGGGGAGACGACCGCCGCCGCCGCTCGCCTGCGCTCCCTCTTCTTGCGGCGGCGCGGATAGTCACACGCAATGCGCTTCCTATGGCGTTTCGCCCACCGGCTCTTAGCCCACGCGTGTCCTGTTTTTCAAAAATCGAACCCGAGTTTTTTTTTTATTTTTTTTTATTTTTAATTCTCACAAGAGGCAGCCTTTGCACTGCGGAACGGCGCGGTCGCATCGCCGCTTGGAATCCCGGCATGCCAGACAGGCAAACGGCGCCGGCGTTGTCGCCATGGTCTCGTATCGCCGATTCATGGTCCAATGGGGACGGCGCAACAACGACGTGACGGGTGCAGTCGGGGCGATGGTCTGCGGCATCTTGCGGACAGATGCGAAAGCTTGATATTGCCGCTCCCCAAAGATGCGGAAACTTCCCAAACATGGCTGACAAATTGGGTGGGGGGGGGGTGGGGTTGGCGATGCCGAGGTGTTTTTGTCGGTGTGGCGGTGAAGGAGGAGGCTGAGACGAGGGGATGTGGCTCCAGTTCATTATTATGTACGTATTATTATTATCATCATTATTTTGCCTTTTTTTTTTTTTCATCGTCATTTGAATATTCTCGTCTCGTGTTTTTTTTTTGGACTAAATGTTGTGAAATTGATTGCCATTTTCGTCATTGGGAAACGCCCGAATCCGAAAGCTTCTTCTTGTTGTTGTCGATGCCGTGGCGTATATTGGCAAGATATCAAGCCTCCGAGCCCAGGTTCATACAGATATGTCGAGGGGGGGATTTTTCTTTTCTTTTAATGGTTTTGATGCAAAGATGATAATAAAAAACAATGGTTGCTTCTATTTCACGGTATATGTATAAACATGGTAGGTCGAGAGGTCAGATAATTGCAGTAAACATATACACACACACACACACACACATATATATATATATATAACATTGCTTTTATCAAACACACTGCCTTCCAACACACACAGCAGCCGGGTCTTCTCGCCCTCATGCTCTCCTTCTCGCTGCCCGCTCAATCTCTGCCCTGATGGCATCTCCAAAGCTCGTAGTCGTCCCCTGGCCGCCAACGTCCGGTGTGAGAACGTGTGCCTCCGCGCGAGCCATGACCGTCTCGATTGCTCGAAGCAAGGCATCCGCCGCCTCCCGGTGCTCGAAATGCTGCAGCAGCATCTGCCCGGCCCAAACCATGCCCACCGGGTTCGCTATCCCTTTCCCGGCAATGTCCGGAGCGCTGCCGTGGACGGGCTCGAAGAGGCTTGGGAACTCGCTCCCGGGGTTGATGTTGGCCGACGGGGCGATGCCAATGGTGCCCGTGCAGGCAGGGCCGAGGTCGGACAGGATGTCCCCGAATAGGTTGCTGCCGACTACCACGTCGAACATGTTGGGCCGCTGGACGAAATGAGCCGTCAGGATGTCGATGTGGTACTTGTCGACGGCGACGTCCGGGTAGTTGGCCGCCATCTCCTGGACCCTGGAATCCCAGTAGGGCATGGTGATGCTGATGCCGTTGCTCTTGGTCGCGCTGGTCAGGCGCTTGCGCGGCCGGCTCTGCGCAAGATCAAAGGCGTACCGGAGCACGCGGTCGACGCCCGTCCTCGTCATGACCGTTTCCTGCACCACAATCTCGCGATCCGTCCCCTCAAACATCTTCCCCCCGATGCTGCTGTACTCTCCCTCGGTGTTCTCCCGCACGATCCAAAAGTCAATGTCGCCCGGCTTGCGGTTGGCCAACGGGCATGGAACGCCCGGCATCAGGCGGCATGGGCGGAGGTTGATGTACTGATCAAACTCGCGGCGGAACTTGATCAGGCTCCCCCACAGAGACACGTCGTCCGGCACCACGTCGGGCATGCCCACGGCGCCAAAGTAGATGGCGTCAAACCGGAGCAGCGTCTCCTTCCAGTCCGGGGGCATCATGTCGCCGTGCTGTTGGTAAAAGTCGCAGCTCGCAAAGTCGAACCATTCAAACTGCATGGGAATGTGGTAGGCTTTGGATATGGACTCCAAGCACCCCACCCCCACCGGCATCACTTCCTTTCCGATGCCATCGCCAGGAATGACGGCAATCTTCAGCGGCTTGGCCGTCATCTTCCTGCTTTCCCGGAGTGGTGGGCGAGGCAGCAACACAACGGGCTCTTGGGATGCAAATAATGAAACTGCGACCTAGATAGGATAGGAGAGTGGACGCAACGAAAGACATGGAGAAACGAAAGGGAGCATCGTGAGGTACAAAGGGACATCATGCAGCAAAACGATCAGGCGTGCGCTTGTTCTTTCTGCCGAACGTTTTCGCCCATAACTGAATTGTTTCATTCAACCGACGACATGGCATGGCGGGGCATCTTTTCTCTATCCCAAGCTTTTTGGGTATCCCGGAAGAAAAGCGTACGGAGCACGAAGAGAGAAGCCGATCGCAAGCATGGCCTTCGTTACAACGGCCATAGTCGGCTGAAATACACCCTGCTAGCATTCCCCGTCAAATCCATCAGTTGTCACCCACTGGATTCATCCTGTCTAGCGGTTGAGCGAGCTCCAAGGGCCGGTGCACTGCCGGGAAGCCCGGCCGAACCAAAATTTCCTATTCGGGTAATCTAATCGCTTCGCTTCATCATGATATACATTGATATGCTGCAAAGTTGGGGTTCCTCAAGTGCATACATTGCAAGGGAAGGGCATATGTCAATAAATATTAGCCCGTATAGACGAAGGATGCTAAACATGGTGATACTGTGGAAATCGGTGCAGGAGCGGCGGCGGCGGCGGCGGCGGAACGATCCGATGATGAGGCATCGCCAATCTTACATGCCCAAAATTAATTTGATGTATGCGGCTCATCCTGTGTTGTGATGGTGTATGTATCGAACGCTTCAGACACGATGAGCAATTCACGAGAGCATTTCTTGGGGGGAAAAAAAAAAAAAGAGGCTCGATTGTTGAAAATCAATAAATTGACCATCAGCGTTGGACACTTAACTTGACTGTGGTTGCTTAACATTTGATTTCGAGTTCTTTTGGCTTCGGCAGAAATATTAAGCGCCTTACAAAACAAACTGTGCTTCGGATGAGCTTTATGAAATATTCAAGATTTCTTGACGGGCCTACACTATTAGCAACGGTAAAAGCAAAAAAAAAAAAAAAAAAAAAAAACCCCATCTCACGTTTAAACAACTTTTTTTTCTTTTTCCTTTTTTTCAGCATCTCCAAGCAACCGAAAACTGCTCGCCTAAAATGACAGCCCGATCCAGGGTTAGGGTTATCTTGTTGTACTCTTCCTTCTGCCACGTCTGCCGGTGCTCGCTCTTGTGTAAATGGCCCCTTGCAAATATGTACGTTATTGCCATTTGTCCTCATAGAGTTAATCGGCGCATCCAATCACGGGCATCTGATTCGCCGTGAATGGCACCTTCAGCGTGCATAATCATCTTACTGTACTCCGTAGTCGTGAAATGTATAGAAAGAAAATCGCATTGACGCCCAACCGGGACCCGGCGGCAATTGAAAATAACGTAGAGTCCCCATGTGAAATAACAATCTCCCCCCCCCCCCTTTTTTTTTTTTTTTTTTTTTTTTTTTTTTTTTTTTTTTGCTCGGGGCCGACAGGTTCGAGCACATGGAATAATTCATCTTTTCTACACACAAAAGCTTGCATTGGTAGACTTTTTTTTCTTCTTTTTTTTCTTTCTTTTCTTTCTTTTTCTTTTCTTTTGTTTTCTTTTTGTTTTGTTTTGTTTTCTTTTTCTTTTTGGGGGTTTTTTTTTTTTTTGGTTAGCAAAGCGTTTTCCCCGCCAATCGACACCATCAAACTCTCTCACTCAACCATGACACCCTCCCGGAATTTGCAAAAGGAGATAAGCGACTGTAAATGGCGAATCCGAGCAAGGATCTAATATCCGGTTAGGGCAACTTGTGCAGCGGCTCGGTCCGCCTGGTTCCCAATCGTAACAAAATCGCCGTTTTGACAGTTTTTTTTTTTTTTTTTTATTCCGAGACGAGTGGTGGAGATGAAGCCGCAAGAGCCCGTCGGGCACGATTAATATGGACCGCCCGGCAGCATCGGTCGCCCTTTCAAGATGATGTGAATCTCATAGATGTGTCTTGAATAAATCGAGAGGCTTTTGCCCGGCATCCAGTTTTCACCCCCAATATCAGACTCGTACGTTTTGTCCCAGTCTTCACTCTCGGTATCAACCTCGTCCCTCGTCCATCTTCTCCCCATTCTCATGGCCAAGTCCATTCAACCACCCATCTAAATTTGTCTCACACAACCCAAATCGCCATGGCTGGCGAACTCGTTCTGGTGAGCTTTCTTTTTTTTTTTTCTTTTTTTTTTGCAGCTCTCCTCTGCTTTGTCAAGGCTCGGGCTCTCATCGCTAACTCAATCTCCAGCTTACCGGAGGCACTGGCATGATTGGCTTCCGGACCTTGGTCCTCCTTGTCGAAGCAGGCTACAAGGTCCGTGCCGCCGTTCGGAACCAAGCCGGGTTCGACAGAATATCCAAACTCAAGCCAGTTGCTCCGTACGCCTCGCAATTGACCAGCGTCGTTGTGCCAGACATCACAGCTCCCGGAGCTTACGACGAGGCTGTCAAGGGCGTCGAGTATATCGTGCATGTCGCATCTCCACTAACTCTCACCGCTCCTCCCGGTGTCGACCATGACAGCTACGTGATCCAGCCAGCCATTCAGGGAACCGTGGGCATGTTGGAGTCCGCAATCAAGACAACCGGTGTCAAGCGAATAGTCATTACTGGGTCTATCCTCTCCATCACCACTGTAGGATTCGTGAGTTCGGGCGAATACGTCAATGGTGAGCTGCCTCCTCTTTTGGGGGGCATTCCCTCCTCACATGTTGAATCTTTCTTTCTTTTCTTTTTCTTTTTTTTTCTTTTCGGTTTTTTTTTTTTTTTTTTTTTTTTTTTTTTTTTGACGGCTTCCCTTGTTTTACTTTTTAACAACGTTACCTAGAGGAATTACGAACCCCGACAAATCACGGTCCGTTCGCAAACGCCTTTGACGCCTACGGAGCCTCCAAGTCTGCCGCCTATAACAAGACCAAAGAGTTCGTTGCCGAGAAGAAGCCCCCCTTTGACATCATTCACATCTTTCCCCTCTTCGTCCTCGGACGTGACGAGACGGTCACAAGCGCAGAGCAAATCGTCAAGGGAACCAACAACTTGCTCATGGGCCCCCTTCTCGGCACGCCGCGAGCGGCCCCGATTCCAAGCTCCCCCGTCCACCTCGACGACGTGGCCAGACTTCACGTGCTGTCTCTAGATGCCAAAGTGGAGGGCAATCAGGACTTCTTGATCGGATCGCATTCTCTCGAGCCGCTTGACTGGCGGGAATCGATTGACATTGTGAAGAAGCACTTTCCTCAAGCGGTTGCCGACGGCTTGTTCAAGTTCGAAGCTGTCGAGCAGCTCGTGACGCTCAAGTCACAGGTGGACAGCACAAAGGCGGAGAAGCTTTTCGGGTTCAAGGCCAAGACGTTTGAGGAACAGGTAGTGTCGGTTGTGGGCCACTATTTGGAGCTGTTGGGAAAAGACTAAAAGGACGGCCACTGCACAGGTAGAATAAACGTCGATGGAAAAAAAAAAGAAAAAAAAAAGACAAAGTTGAAAATAACGTGATAGTCTCGGATCAACCAGCGCCCTCAAAACCAAACCCAGCCCTTGAGAACGTCGGTGGTTGTGTGTGAAGCCGCTAACATGTCCTTGAAGTGATGCGAGATCCACGAGGATAATCCGCCGCCAAACAGGACGGGAACTCGGTAAAAATCTCGGGCTGACGGTGTGCAGTTTCTCGGGGGAGATGCTGGACGTAGCTTGGATGCAAGTTCAAACGCTATAACATGACAGGGGTATATTCAATTTGAGGTTTGAGATGATCCATACAATGCCATCTCTCATCTCCATCATACAAGACGGGTCACCTCGCGGCCACTCTCCAATCACCCTTGGGCATCCTTGGGCGAAAGCGCCGTCTGTCAATCTATCGTAACGAGCATCATCATGAACCAATAATAATAATAATGATAAGAAGGGGGGGGACCCGACCCATTTTCCTCCGATACTCGACTTACCTGCCATACTTGCTCGCCTCGCGTTTCCAATGTCATCGTTACATGGATTCTCATATATTCTCATATACGGCCGCAAGCAATTTCATCAGGTCGTCAATCGCAACAGAGCCCCCTCCTCCCCCATCATGAGCCCTTGCCGTACTCTAGCCAGCGCACCAGGCGACCCACGGCTTCTTCAGCCTCTGGCATAAAGTGCATCAAGGGCCACACATGCATCATGCCCTCGCCCTCGACGTACTCAATCTCCCGCCCTTGCTCTGCCGCCTTGGCCACAAACTTCCGAATGTCCGGCGTCAACATCTCGGTGGCTCCGGCAAATATCATGGTGGGCGGCAGCTTGCCGACATGCGCATACAGAGGGCTCACCCGCGGATCGTCGGGCGATACGTCCGGGCAAAGGTACCGCACTGCCTCTTCGAAGCCGGGGATGTCCAGCCACGGGTCCGTCCGGGCGACCCGCCGCGCCTCCGGGTTCAGAAAGGTAAACTCGACGCAAGGAGACATGAGGGCCAGCCGAGACGCTGCCGGCCGGCCCGCATCGAGCGCCTCCTGGGTGAGGGAGAGGCCCATGCTGCCGCCTGTCGAATCCCCCACGACGAAGAAGGGCGTCTCGTCCTGCGACGGCAGGGCAAGGTCGTGATACACCGGCCTCACGGCGTCGAAGATCTCCAGCAGCGTGTGCTCGGGCGCCAGCGGGAAGACCGCCAGCGTCACGACGGCCTGCAGCCGCTCGGCCAGCGTCGCCGCCATCTGCCAGTGCGCCGCGTCGACCTCGAACAGGAAGCAGCCGCCGTGGAGGTAGAGGATGCGGGCCTGGTTGGGCATCTCCGACTTGGGCGCTACGTCGTAGAGGACGCAGCCGCCGAGATGGCGCTCCTCGATGATGAAGCGCGTCTCCAGAGGCGCCGGAGGGCGGGCGCTCTTGGTCTGGCGATCGTGTTCGATGCGCCGGCGAAGCGCCCCGACGCTTTGGAGCGAGCCCTTGAAGCGCCACCAGACCACCCACGACGCGAGATGTGCTTGCCAGCTGCCCATGGATACCCGGAAGCCGTTCTATTTGGGAGCCCGGAGGCGCGGAGGTGGAGGCGAGGAGGGTGGAAGCGCCGTGAGGGGAGAACCTTTTTGTGCTCTGGACGAGTCAGAGGTCGTGATTCCATCTGCAGCTGCAGGACGGCAGGGCCATTTGACAGCCGAGGTGAAGCGTCTTGCCCTTTGGATGGGCTGCGCGGGGCGGCGCGAGCTTGTATGTATAATAAGAATCAGCACAGAAGTAGGCAGATTCTGTCATCGCAGCCGAGCCGTGTTATCATTTGCTAGAGACGGACGGGATCTTTTTTGCAAAACGTTGGAAAGTCTCTCAAGGGCATGGGATCTCGGTCACGGGACCTCTCATGCCGCTTGTTGTGGCATAATGTTCATAATAGGTACGTACTCTGTAGTTCTACATTGTGCCTTGCCCACCAACTGGTCCATCTATGGAAGGATTCGAGAAGAATACAACTATGATAATGATAATGAAGACGAAGAATAAAAAAAAAATCATAATCATAATCATAATAATACAAAACTTCCTTCTCCTTCTTCCTCGGCGTGTTTCCATCTCCCCCATCCGTCCATTTACACGCAAAAAAGGACGCCCATCATCGGATTTATGACCTCCCCGCTTTGTCCCTCTTACACCCGACGCGCTCGCTTTTACAAAGTTTTTATAAGCTCTGGAGTTATTTGGCGGGCTTCGAAATCCGATGCTTCGGGGCAGCAGCCGCCGTCTCGCTTGCGCCGTGATGGCATCATGGATGTATTTTTTTTTTGCCGCGGGATGTTCGGCTCAAAGGCTCGTCGTTGACGGTGGGCATGGGAATATATAATGTTTTGTTGGGAAGACTGGCCCATCGCCAACAGCATCTTCATCATCACACTAAGCACAAGCACGATACGATACATTGCCCGTGAAAAAAAAAAAAGAAAAAAAAAGAAAAAAAAAAAAAGAAAAGAAACAAGGCGCCCCCTCTCCCTCTTCAAGCTATGTCTCTCGAGGGAAAAGTTGTCCTCATCACGGGCGCCTCCAAGGGCATCGGCAAGGCCTGCGCCCAGCGCCTCTACCAAGAAGGCGCCCGCATCGTCATCAACTACCACAGCGACGCCGCCGCGGCCAACGCCCTCGTCGAGTCGTTTGGCGTCGACCGCGCCATTGCCGTCCAGGCCGACGCCGCCAGCTTGGACGACATCGACCGCCTCGTCAAGGCGGCCGTGGACAAGTTCGGCCGCATCGACACGGTGGTGGCCAATGCGGGCGTGATGCTGATGCGGGATGTGGAGGGCACCACGGAGGAGGACTTTGCCAAGAGCTTCGATCTCAACGTCAAGGGCCCCTACTTCCTGGCGCAAAAGGCCGTTCCTCACATGCCGCCCGGCTCGCGCGTCATCTTCATCTCCACGGGAGCCTGCCACTACTCATCCGTGCCGGCGAGCTATCTCCTCTACGCGGCGACCAAGGGCGCCATCGAGCAAATGGCCCGCGTCATGGCCAAGGGACTGGCCGCCAGGGGCATCGTCGTCAACGCCGTGGCTCCCGGCCCGACGGCCACCGAATTCTTCTTCAGGGGCAAGCCCGAGGGTCTGGTCGACGCCATCAAGGGCTGGAGCCCCTTCCGCCGGCTGGGCGAACCCGAGGAGATTGCCAACACGGTCAAGTTCCTGGCCGGCGAAGACAGCTCGTGGATCGTGGGCCAGACGGTGATGGTGAATGGCGGCATGATGGTGTAAGAGGGAGAGGGAGAGGGAGAGGGGGGAATGACAAGGGGATGTAACGACTTTGCAGCTGTTTCGGCATTTACATTTACATTTACATTTACCCCCCCCCCAAAAAAAAGCATGAAAGATGGAAAGATGGACGCTTTGGCTTTGATGCATATTGTGCAGAGTATATATTGTGCAGAGTAAGGTATACTATATAATCAATCAGATACCGTATGTACCAAAACAAGAAGCAACAAATTTGCCTTCACATGCTCACCAAGGGCATTTGGAGTGACGCTTACCCCTTTTGGGCCCTTTTTTTTTTTTTTCCCATGCCAAGGATGGGTACGTACCGAAGCAAAGCGACTAGAGCCGGCGTTATGCGCTAGACCCCTTTCGACTAAACGGCATTCCCGTTCAAAACAGCTAGCTCTGCTTCGGGCTTAGTGGGCTCGCAGCTCTTTGCCTGGGTATGGAGTCATAGAGACGGAGCTACTCCGTACAGCACTCCGTATATATACGCATGAAAAGGCACTCCTTGAATCATTTATTCCATTTCATCAGCATTGACCCCCCCCCCCCCCTTTTTTTTTATTTATTTATTTATTTATTGATTTATTCATGTAATTTTTTAAGGGAAAAAAAAAAGGAACAAAAAACCCCAGATTACACGGCAGTACAGCTGGAGCCTCGAGTCTCTCCAAGCACTAATACCCGAGGTTTACAATGTCCACCCCCCTCTCCTTTATTTATTGAATTTGTTTTATTTTTTATTTTTCATTTTTATTAAATTTTATAAAATTTTTTTCTTTAGGAGCACCTGACTCCCATGTGCATTTCGCTTGCCACTCAGATAGAGATCCCCCTTGTCTTCACTTACCATGTCCTCCGTGCAAAAACAAAAACAAAGATAAAAAAAAAAAGACTCAAAAAAAAAAAAAAGAGCCCCATCAGCACTCCCGTATGATCACTTGATTTTTTTTTTGAATTGTTTTTCTCTTCAAGTCTAGGCACTCGAATGGAACCTCTCTGCCCGGGCGTGATGCGGAGAAAATGGATGGCCAATTATTTCGAAAACCGGGACTGTGTCTCGATCCATCGCCCCACATCACGCCACGACAATGTAACGAGTTGTGAACCCCATCCTTGGCTGTAGTCAGTTGGATGGGCCAAGACGAAGATGGAGAGAGAGACAAAGAGAGAGAGAGAGAGAGAGAGAAGTTCCAAAAAGGAAACAGGAGAAAGAGAAGAAGAAGAAAAAAAAAGACAAAAAAAAAAGGGGAGCATGCAAGTCAATAGTATTGCCGAGCGCAAAGCTCACGCCATGTCGAGGCAAGGCCGGCAGCGAGACCCCGTTTGTGAGGTCGTCCTCGTCTGATTGAATTTGAATTTTACATTAGTTAGTTGTACTCTGTACTCCCTATTCCATTCCAATGCAAGGGAATCGTTTGGATGCGAGATTTCAGATTGCGTCCCCAGTGCTCCGTAGATACAAGGCGCTTGGCATGCTCTTCCAACCCCCCCCCTCTGGTGCGCGCGCCTCTCCAGAGAGCATCTTGTCCGTCTTATTTATTCATCATCTTGTTGCAATTCAAGTGCTCCCGTTGTTACATAGAAAATAAGCGGCCGATCCGCTAAACAACCATGCACACAGTGTGACTTGCAGCTGCTCCGTAACTTCTCTCTCTCTCTCTCTCTCTCTCTTTTTCCATCTCTCTCTCTCTCCAGCCAATCACAGCCCCGCCATTTACAGTCACTGGCCCGCCTGCCCGAGTTTTACCGAGCCCAAAGACGTCAGAAGGAAAGAGAAAATCTCGGTCCCAGAACATCGGACCGCCCAAGGCAACGAAACAAATAAACCCCATCCATATCCGGTCCATCCTCGCTGAGAGCGCTCCATCTGCCCGGAACTTCGCCCGAAGGCCTTTTTTTTTCTTTTTTTCCCTCCTTCTCCTCACCATCACGAGAATTCTTCCGTGCTTGCTCTCCCTCTTTTCTCTCTCTCCCTCTCTTTTTCTCTCAAGTTCTCTCTCTCTCTCCCCCTTCTCTTCTCTCTCCCTTGGCTCTCTTCTCTTGACTCTCTCCCTCTCGAAGCACGACAAGACCAGGTTTCGCCGCTAGGCCTCACCGCATCACGGCCCAGCCGCGACGACCTCCCTCATTCGACAGAAGCTTGCAGGCATTCCGCATAAAAAAAAAAAAACCTGCAGACCAGGACCTCCATAAGGCAGATTATCGGAGCTTTTCTCCTCTCTAGCCCTACCGCTCGCACGAGACGCGCACGCACACGCACTCGCACTCGCACTCGCACGGACACACAATCACAACTCATAATATCCAAACTATTGCATCGACCATCGACTCGGCCAACATCTCTCTCCATCATCCCAACGATACAAAGGGAGGAAAAAAAAAAAAAGATGCCGTCGCAGCGGCCATTCTTCCTCTCCTCCTTCTTCAACTCCTTCCGCCAGCAAGCGCCCGCCCTCTCCCAGCAGGCCCCCAAACACACCTCCCAGGCCGCATCTGCATCTGCCGCCTCCGCCTCCACAGCAGCCGCAGCCGCAGCCGCAGCATCGTCCGCCTCCGCCTCCCGCGCAATCTCCACAAGCGCTGCTGCAACGTCGTCGACCAATGTCGCGATCCACACGCCACGCGGGTCCCCCGGCGGCCCCATCCCCATCCCGCACGGCTCCCGCAGAAGGGGCAGCGACAGCAGCAGTGAAGGGTTCCGCGATGCCCTCGGCGCGGAAAAGTGGTATATCGGCGGCAGGACGGCGGCGGGAGAGGAGAAGTTCTTCAAGCTGGGCGTGATTCGAAGGGTAAGGAGTAACGACGGTCTGAGCCTCGATCGCCTAAGCTTATAGGCATGCGTCTGACCGAAGAGGGGAGAGCGGTTCGAGCGATGGTGGGATATACTCTTGTCGCCATCAGGGGTTTTCGACAAGTATGAAATTAAAAAAAAAAAAACACAAAAAAAATAAAACACACACACACACGTATATACATGATTAGAGCGACTTTGGATTTGGGCATCAAGGGCTGCAAAACATGGAAACTACGGCCTGCGGGAAGGTATTCATTCGGGAACTTGGAGAGGGGCTTTAGGGATTTTCGGGACACGGGGCATGGCGTTTTACCTACTGGGTCGGGGAAATATTTTTTTGGTTTGAAAAATTCCTTTTTTTTATAAAGTTTTTTTTAACAACTCATATTCTACCTAGCATAAGAAGAATGAGGGCTGTTCCAATGTCGCCTCTTGAGCAAATACACTTCTTGATCATCTGCCTCGACAATGGTACTTTTCGTGCTGATGGCGCATTTCATCTTTCTCCATTATATATATATATATATATATATATATATATATATATACATACTGTAATATACATCTACGTCTTTTACCACATAAATCGCTGTAGCCTCCCCCCATCAAGCACACTTCCGTCTTCGGCTCTCCAAACGTACGGCTTGAAGAGGAACACGTATCCCGTAGCGAGATTGATCAGCACGAACCAGATGGTCTCGAAAACGAGCCTCACGTCGTAGAAGCGACAGAAAACGATGCATTTCCCCCAGATGGACGTTGAAGTGGCGCTGTTGAACAAGCTATCCCCCGCTTCCTGGTGGTCGTGTAGGCTCCACGCGGGGACGAGGAGCCTCCACATCACCCACGGGATGATGAAGTAGCGAGGCTCGACGAGCGGTGCTGTCACGAGCGACAGCGTGGCCGCGAGCAGCAAGATGAGCCCCGTCGATGTCGGTACGGGCTCTGTGGAGAATCGCAGGGGGTCTTGAAGGTTCTGCTGGCTCATCTCCTTCTCCGTCTTTGGCGGCGCATCTCGGGAATCAGAAGCGGCAGATTTGCCTTCGGATTGGCTGCCACGCCGGCCGGGGCTTGCCACGACGAACGGATCGCACTCAAATGGCAAAGGGCGGGGCGGACGACGGCGCGCCGAGCAGGCGTCGTCACGGGCGCCCGAGACCCAGCTTGCGCAGCCGGATAGAGTGCCCCAGACGAGCCAGCGGCTGACGGTATAGGGCAGAATCAGGAAGTAGCGGATCCAGCGCGCGCGGCGGATGGTGTATCGGAAGACGTAGAACATGTAGTGCCGGTTGTCGGCCAGAGTGAAGGGGTGGATGATGGTGTTGAAGCGGACGACGAGGGTGGACAAGGCCAAGGTCGAGACCAGGTACAGCAGCCACGGCAGCCGACTGTGGAAGATGGCGGTGACGGCCTTCAGCGGCAGCGAGAGCGGCTGAGACGCCGACTTCGCGCCGCTGCTGGAAGATGTCGGCGCAGGCTCGGATGCCCGCACGGTGCCGTCTCGGTGCTGCGGCACGACCGCCGCCGACGGGCTTCGCAAGGCGTCGAGTGCCGAAACCGCGTACGGGGCGAAGAGCGGCAGCGAGAAGAAGCCGAAAAAGGCCCAGACGTAGAGCATCTGGGGGAGATGGATGGTGGCAACGTGGTTCGACTTGTCGCCCAGGACGACGCCGCCGTTGCGCGCTACGAATCCCGCAAAGGCGCACAAGACGGCAACGTAGGGCCAGGTTTGCCTCGCCACCCGTACGGGGTTGCAAACCGCCGCCACCATCAGGCTGACGGCGGTGAGTAGCATGTCTAGTTGCGTCGGATTAGCCCTCGGTTTTCGGACTCCCCCAACGCAGGGGGAGCGTGTGCCGTCGTCGTACCTTGAGGGCGTGCCATGTGCAGCGGCAAATCGTGCACATGTCCAACCGACCACCTCCCGACGAAGAACAGCAGCTGCTCCGACAGCGTCGTCATGTACGGCTGGGCAGCCGACGGCGGCCGCAGGCTCTTCACGGCATCGACGGCCTCTAACCCTCCCATGAACACCACCACCCAAAACACGTTCGTCTGCCTCATGGCAAGGGCGCACAGCCCAAGGCATACGGTGGCGATGTCGCTCAGCGGCGAGCCATGGCCACCACCCACGCGATGCAGGTGGTTCAGAAACGCCGCCAGGACAACCGCAGTGGACACGACATCGGTGTAATAAAGCCCCGAGAAGAAGAAAAGCACAGGGAACAGCGCAACGTTGAAGGCTGTGTGCATGGCATACTGAGATGCGGCCTCGACGCCGGCGGACGAATGCGCTTCATGGAGACGCGCCTCCACCTCTTTCCGACACAGCAAGGCCATGTAGCTCAGGGCGATGAGGCTGATTGCGTTGGTAGCCCGCAGGGTCTTTGGGTCGCACGCATAAGAGGCTATCAGGCCGCTGCTCTTCGCCGCTTGCGGGATGGAGATTGACAGCCAGTACCTAACCGGGTGGTATTATTAGTATGAACCCCAAGGAACTTTCTTGCGGTTGTTCGGCCACTTTACAATCCTGGGGGAGTCGTAATCTTATCGTCCCATTCAAAGAATCTGCCTTGGCAATATCTTTGCGCCTGCGGGATATGGAACACTTCATCCTAATTCATCCGCCATCAGCATGCCGTGCACTGTGTCGTTGTTTTGTTTGTTTGTTTGTTTGTTTGTTTGTTTGTTTCGTAAGCTTCTTCACGACTCACCAGATACGGCTCGGGAACGACCTCAGACACCACCCCCAGCCAAAGAAACGCCGCCGCCGCAAGGGTTACCGTAAAGGCGAGCCCCAATCCCCCGGAATTGCTGCTGCTACCCCGAAATAGCAGCTTATGAAGGAGGAAAGCTGTCGGCACGGCACCCGCGGCCCATGTTGCGAATTTGAGCTTTGCCGCAATGGCGAGGTTCGTCTCGGCGGCGCCGTTTGACGCCATGGCTGGGCAAAACGAGGATTCTCTCTCTCTCTCTCTTGGTATGACCAACAAAAAGAAAAGAAATCTATAGAGATGGGAGCGGAAACATGCACATGTGCATGCCAAACACGTTGGTAATTACAATGAACGGTCCATTTTCACGGGAGACTCTACGAGCCCAAGTTTGTCGTGTTGTTGAAACGGTCAAGAGGCTGAGAATGAGATGAGGTGTCAAGATGGATGAAGATGCAGACAGTAAAGACAGTACGAGGGGCACTGTACTTTTTTTTCGCTATGGAACGAATTACGTGGGTATTTATAGCAGTGAAACAACTGAATTCACTCATAAACATATTTTCTCTCTCTCTCTCTCTCTCCTCTCCTTTTTCTTTTAAAAAAAGAAATTGAGCAAAGTAGGCATTACACACGCAAGCGTAATGTAGGATATGTCTGTCTATCGTGTATCTCTTATACAAAGGCAAGCCTGCCGCAGTCGCTGCACAAAGCCTTGGTTACATTTTTTTCTTCTTTTTTGCCAAATCAAACCTTACACGAAGAAATACATTTAGAACGGCTATCACAAAATTAGCATCCAAGCTTTGTTAGAATTCTCAAGGCTCGAGCTTACGTTGTCGGCAGGGTGAACCTCCTGCTTCACAAAGAGACCGCCAACGAGGGGGAGTTTCTGCGCCGCTATTAGTGTTATTACTCCTCCCTCGCGCAGAGACCAATCGCTTACCGAGAGAATGTCGGCACGGAAACGGGGCAAGCTGGAGGCGTAGAGGAGCAGAGCCACGCCAAGACCACCGCCCAGAGTAGCTGTTCGGAGACCGCTGGTTATTCTGTTAGCAAGCTCGTGCATCCCGCTCGTCTATACAAAGAGCCAAATCCTTGCAGCAAGCCGAGGCATCGATGGTTTCAAGAGTTTCATGAGGCATTCCAAAAGCCATTCGGCAGTCTCATAGGATACACCAAAACAACCATAACAATCCTCGTCTCGGTCACACCACCATATGCTGACCAATGCTGGCATGCCGAGCTCTCGACAACCTTGTCAAAACCCCTCCCCCAGTGAAAAAAAAAAAAAAAAAAAAACCAGATAAAGAAATAAAAGGTATTCGTAAAAACTTACTATCGAGTAGCAGTCTGGACGCTGATGCCGCGGTAGTTGGGCTGGAAAGCGTAGCTTTGCGAAATGTCAGTCCGGTCCAGTCATACCATGCCATCTTGGAGCTCCATAAATCGCAGAATCTTCCGTGGCTCGAGACCGTGTATTTCAGACTTACTTGGGACCGAACGCGCTCTTGAATTCCGCAGCGCGGAAAGGAGTCTATTCACAGCAAGGTCAGCTCTCTCTTCTCTCCTGGTTTCTCAAAAGAAAAAGAAGAAAGCCATTTGGGTTATGCCGGTCAAGAACAGAGCGGTGTCTTTTTTTTCTTTCTTTTTTTCTTTCTTTCTTTCTTTTTTTTGGCAGGAACGCGTTCGCACGCACTTGAGAGACCATCTTGAATTACTGGAAAGACCGGAGCCGTGAATGCCGTTCAATTGCTCTTCGATTTTCGTCGTCGAAAATGCCCGTCACTCAAAAGTGCGCGAGTTTGTAGATGCCGGCGCTTCTCGGGAGAAGGTTTTGGCCTGAGGCCTGACTAAGCCATCTCGAATTTGCCTGGTCCAATCGCATGATCCCGGCCCAAGTGGCGCCCCTCCCCACACAAGCTGTGAACCAAAGGGAGGGCCAAAGTCAGCCTCGTCTCTCTCATCTTCCAGCTTTGCTCATCTCTGCGACCAAGAAAAAGAATCGCGCGCTTTGCAGGCGCACGCAGTCGGCAAAGATGGATGCGTACATCGACAACCGCTTCGAGCGCTTGGAAAAGGCCCTCGCGACTCTGATTGATTCGGTCACGAAATACCACCCTTCTCCCATCCAAGCAGAGGAGCTCAAGGCTGCTGACAACGAACTCTGCAAAGGACTCGAGCAAGGTATGTGATTTTTTTTTTTGCTGCCTGATGCCTTCAGTGTCTACTAATGGCATAGTACATGATGGCTAATAAGGATTTGAATTTTTTTTTAACTATATATATATATATACATATAGTGCAAATACACCAGAACAATCATCTCAAGATTCAGCAACTGCGCCAGCTCTCCACGTCTCTAGACATACAGATCCGCGAGACTCTGACCAGCCTCGCGACAACGCGCAAGGACATTGTCACCACCCATGTCACCGTCTATCCTTCCGAGCCCAATTACCCAGTCGTCTACGAGGAGCTCCTCAGCTATGCGCGCCGAATCAGCAAAACCTCCATGCCGCCCGCCGCCGTTCTGAACGCTCTGGCTTCGTCCCAAGAGAGCCAAACGCCGCTGCCCGATCCCCAGGCCCAGGCGGGCATGACGCCCTCTGCGCCAACTCCGAACCCCATGCAGAGCCCTGCGCCTGCCAACGGCGCATTGCCGTCTAGCTTTACCGATCAATCAATTCCCCAAACTCAGGCCTCTCTAAACACGAGTCTGCCCGAGAGCATGAGCCATTATCTCAACCCTCTGTCGGGACAGCTCTTCTTTCCCTGGCCAACGGAAGACAAAATCCGCTCCGGCGCTTTGGCGTCCAATCAAATTCTCCTGGAGCAAGGCATCGACCCTAGGGGCTACGACCCCGTCGCGGAAGAAGATCGCAAACGCAGAGAAGAAGAAGAGCGCAGGGAGAAGGAAGAACAAGAGAAGCAAGAGCGCGCGCAACGTGAGAAGAAGGCGCGAGATGAGATGGAACGCATCAGGCAAGAGAGGGAACGACAGAGGGAAAAGGAGCAAGCGGAATGGCGGAGAGCGAGCACTGCTGCCGGTGCCTCTGGAGTCGCAGCCATCAGCGCGCCCCCGAGCGCGAAGGCCGAGAGGAAGCAGTTCCAGTTCACCAATCTGGACGACTTGGACGACGATGACGACGACTAGTCCGACTGCCTTACGAGCAATAGTAGCACATGCAGGCATTTTGACGATTTGACGACGAATTGCTTGGAATTTTAAGCTGAAAGCAATCAATATAGCAAAACTGCAAAGCAATCGATGGAGAAAACTGAAAGCAATCAACAGAGCAAGAGAGCAAACTACAAGCAATCAATATAGAAAACAACAAACATCGTAGCCCGCGCTTCCTTCTGTGTAGTCGAAAATCTTGAGTTAAAATATAGTCTATCCCGCAACGCTCTTTTCCGCCCATCCCATCCACGCACCTCCGCAGTTGCAACGAAAAAAAAAAAAAAAAAGTCGCCTCGAAATGTGCAAAAAAAAGGAAAAAAAGGAAAAAAAGGAAGAAAAAAAAAAGAAAAAAAAGAAAAAAATAATAAAATTTGTGAGTTGTCTTGTTTTCTTCTCAGCGAATCCGCCGCGCACATCATGTTCGTACATGTACTTTACAAGTTTCTTGTGGTAATTTTTTTTTCGAAAATTGCTCCATTTTCCCTCGGGCTGCAAATGTGCCCAAGTCCGACATCACCGCTCGCGCTCATAGCCCTGCTTTGGGGTTTTTTCTTTTCTTTTTTTTTTGTCGCTTCTCCTTCTTCTTCTTCTTTTTGCTTAGTCAATCTTGATTGAAGAGTAAATCTTTCTTACAAACCACCAGGAAGCAAAATAGCCAATGGTGCCTAAATCAATCAAATGTTAGATGGCTTTCTCATTGCCGAGACAAGGATGATGATGCATTCGCAACTCACCGGAAAGGATAAAGAACAAGAAGGAAATCAAGGCGCTGTAACCAATGTACAAAACTGTTCCTGCGAGGCCGCCGAGCTTCACCTTGGTGACCAGGTACAAGAGGCAGTTGAGGAAGACATAGCCGCCGCTCATCCCAGCAGCCAGGAAAGACCTCCACTGCCAGTTGTAGTTCTCGGCGCAGAGGAGGAAATACGTCATGAGAATTGTGACGGCGCCGCAGACGGCAATCATGAGACCGTAGCAGAGGAAGAGGAAGCCAAACATGTAGTAGATTCTGCTGAACCAGATGGAGCTCATGATGAAGTAGAGCTCGACGAAGATGGCGCCAAAGGGCAGGAGACCTACGATGAGCATGCTGGGGATGGGCTGGAGGTAGGTCGTGACTGGAGGGATCTGGCGAGGAATCTGGTTGGTGCGGACCGGAGACTCGATCTGAGCGGCCTTGAACCCAAGCCAAGAACCCGTAAAGGAGAGGGGGATCGAGATGATGAACCAGATGCCGATGATGACGAGCATGGTGGTGAACGGAACGGCACCGGAAGACTGCTTAGCCCAGAGGAAGAGGTCCAGGAGGAAGAAGGCGGTAAAGACGATGCCGGGAACCAGCAGAGGGGTCAGGGCAATGTTGACCTTCCACTGCTCGCCCTGCATGGCCTTGTAAGTCCTGGCGGAAACGTATCCCCCAACGATGCCGAGGACGGTATAGAGGATGATCATGATGGTGCCCAGGGAACCGCGGTTGGAAGGCGACAGGAAACCAAGCAGGGCGAAAACGATGGTGCATCCGGTCATGACGAACAGCTGTGCCCCGTTGCCCAGGAGGACGGAAAGCAGCAGCGGCCGTGACGGGGTTCGGAATACGTCGCCGTGGACCAGCTTCCAGCCCGAGTCCTCCTGGACGCCGTCTTCAAGCGCCGACGTGCCGCTCAGGTCATCCAGGTTGATCTGATCCAGGCGGTTGTATCGCGCAATGTCCTTCTTCAGGGTCCGAACCAGGATGGACATGACGGTGAGGACGAGGATGACGACGATGATGGCTGTGTCGACGAGCCAGAACCAGTGGATCTTGGGGTCGAAGACGTGCAGGTACTTGTCCCATCGGGTAGCCCAAGCGGTAGGGGATTTAACCCAGTACACGCTGTAGCTGAACTTGACTTCCTGGGGCCCCGCGCCATGGGCGAAGACGAGGGACTGGTGGTTGTCACTGCAGTCGGCCTCTCCCTCGTACATCTTGGAGCTGGGCTGGACCACGACGCCGACGACCCGGAGCTGGTTCTCGTTGCCGTTGACCTCGTGGTACTCGACCCAAATCTCGTAGTGGTTGTTGAAGATGATGTTGCCCGATTCGTCGTCCTGTCCCAGCAGGAAACCGGGGCTGTAGAAGGTCGTGCCCGTGAGCTGATCCTGGATCTGCTGGCCGGCGGGAAGGCCGTCGACAAGCCAATTCAGGCTGTAGCCCTGCTCAATCCTCGTCGTGACGAATTCCATCGACTTGTCCTGGTACTTTGCGGAGCAGAGGGACTTGCAGGTCTCGTTCTGCCCCATCCTGAGGTTGAAAGGCGACGTCATGATCCGATCGCCAAACAGGATGCTGCCCAGGCTCTCCGACACGTATTTCGGCCCGCCCTTTGGCGCGCAGAAGTGGAAGGCGGGATGGTAGTAGTCGTATGACACGACCGAGTGCAGCCGCGCATCTTGCGGCGCCGCCACGGGCTTGATGCTGTTGACGTACAGCGGCACTTCGTCGCCGGGTTTGTACGAAGTCGGAGCGACGCCGGGGAGGTAAAAGGCAGACGCCAGCTGCGGCGCCGCGAGGAGAGCCGCCAGCAGCGCCGGTGGCGCACTGTGTAGTAAATGCATCGTTCTCCAAGGGCTATACCATGCGCACGCAGGTTGTGTCGGAACGAAAGAAGCTGAGGCTGTTGGCTGCGTGAAATCGGGGCTTCGATTTTAGTATGGGCCGTCCCCCTTCCCCCCCAGCTCGGGTCGATTCGCAAAGCGTTCTGGATGACGCAGCCAGGCGTTCTTGAGCTCCGTTGGCAACGAGAAGCAATTGAAGCATGCAATGGACGGGACGATTCGCAAGCCTGGAGCTGCACAGACTTGAATTTCAGGGTCGAGATGCGCCGCTTCAGGAGCTTGTGCTCGTGTTCCACGCAGCCAGCTGTCCCAACATTTGGACATTCTCTCCACACAGCCTGCTTAGTCAGATGCGTTGTCGTTGTGATGCCGAGGATCCACCGAAGGGTATGACTTGAACACTCTCTGCACGCACGAAATGCGCCGTATTGTATATACGAAGCAGGCTTGGGGATGAAGAATGACAAGGCGAACACGAAGATGTTGTTGATTCCTAAAGTAGTAGATTGCGAATATGAAAAAGTGCTGCCTGTTTGCAGTTAATCATCCATATTGGGAAGAAAAAATGAAATAAAATAAAATAAAATTTAGCAACTCCAATAACTCCGTACAATGGCTTGGGACAGCCACAATGCGCATTTGTCTTACACGGGTTGGGGCGGGCCGTTGCTCATGGCCGCCGTCAACATCAGCTTGCACCAAAAGAGAATGACGGATTTGCAAGCGGAAATCCACCAAAGCTATCCCAACCGCTCTCGGCGTTTTTCTACTTAGGTAGAAGGCGGGAGATTGGTCCCAAAGGCTCCAGCCTCCCGGAGGGTGCCTGGCCCACGTGACTGCGTGTTTCTATCGCGAGCCTCCTCTCTCAGCCGCGCGGCCAGTCTTCATAGGCACGTTCACCCCGCAGCAGCCATGACCATGGCCAGAGAAGCGCCATGATCGATTTGCTGCGCTCATCATGAACGCCTCGGCCGTACAAACCAGCGACGACGAGTTTGGCTACGACTTTGAAACCGATGACGAAGAGCTTCTGATCCAACTTGCGTCGAATCACGGGCGGCCAACCGACCGTCTCGCGCTCGGCCCAGCTCCCGGCGATTCGAAGAAGCCAATTCCAAGTCCCGAGGCCTCGGCGGACACCGCAACGCTTCAGAGACGTGTCTACGGCGGCGATGTGCCGGCACGTGGCTTTGCCAAAAAGACAGAAGCACCAGCAGCAACTGTCCGGGACACAGACCAGAGACAGACTTTCTCAGCTCCCTCGCCAGACAATGAAACGGTCGCATATCCCGATTGTGAGCATCAACCCGGTCTCTCTTCTCCTTGGTTTGGCCAGGCTGTTGTGTTAATCCTCGATACAGTGACCAGCGCCCTGCAGGCGATTGAATCCGCGCAGTCACCACCGCCGACAGAAGCCAGCGACGATGCTAAGACCGAGTTCGTGGACGACCGCTCGCCCCTACAGAGGTTCCGAGCATATCCAAAGAGGCCGCTGACAGTGAGCGATCTTACCGCCGGAGCGTGGTGCGAGCTTCAGTACTGGTACACACTTACACGGCTTCCCGGCGGGCGGAAAACCAGGACGCCGGCGATGCGGCAAGGGTCCAAGGTGCATAAGAAGCTCGAAGATGAGGTCCATACAACAGTCAAGGTTGAGATTCTACGTAAAGAGGACGGGTTCGGTTTGAGATTGTGGAACTTGGTCCAAGGACTGAGAACGTTGCGAGATACCGGCCTGACCAGGGAGCTGGAGGTTTGGGGCATGGTGGACGGGAATCTGGTCAATGGCGTCATTGACGATCTGAGCTACGACAACCCGAATCCAGAGTTTGAGCGAGAGCTCTCCGCCCAAGCATCTCAGCCCAGCCAGAGCCAGAGCATGATCTCTGACTATTTTCCCCCTCCCAAGCCCAATAAGCCAGGCGATACCGGTCGCAAGGTGTTTCTAACGGACGTCAAAACACGGGGCACTCTGGCGCCCATATCAGCAAGTGTAATTCGCCCTGCAAAGATCCAGCTGCTGCTGTACCATCGCTTCCTGTCCGACATGGCCGCCGGCAAGGTAGACTTCTTCAAAGTGTTTCGGCGATACGGGCTGGACGCCGACGAGCGCTTCTCCGACACTTTCATGTCTCAGGTTGGAGAACTGCACGACGAAATCTTCTTTGATACACCGACGAGCTCTGCGGAAGAGCGCACGGAGACCGCAGCCAGAGGCAGCGCCGGCCAGGACGACAACAGCACCGTTGCGGCCGACCCCGATTCCTCCCCCGGCGCACCCGATCTCCTCAAATACGGATCCCTCCGCGAACTGCTCGCCCTCGTCAGGGACGAGATGCGCCTCACTTTCCCCCGCGGCGCAGACTCCATAGGCCACATCCTCCGCGTGCAGTACGTCTTCCGCGAAGACGGCCGCGAGCTCACCGCGCACGACTTTCCCGTCTCGCAACAGGCGCTGGATACGTATCTCGCGGGAGACATGGGCTGGTGGCGCGGCGAGAGGAAGCCTGCCGGCGTGTCCATCGAAGAGGCCTTCAAGTGCGCGTCGTGCGAATTCGCGGCAGGCTGTCAATGGCGGCGCGAGATGGACGAGGACCGGGTGAAGAGGACGCAGGAGAGAGTCAACAAGGCGAAGAAGGCCGTCGAGACGCGTTTTTAACATGATGGCTTTTGCGCGGCCTTGATTTTCTTTGGCGGGTATATGCATACATGTTCTTTTACCCGTGAATCATGCCAATCTAACAGGACAGGAGCACTTGATGGCGTGGGCTTTTTTTTTTTTCCCGTTCTGTATGTTTATATATATATTATAGTATATTGTCTGTCATCTCTCACGTTTGTTATATAGCACGCATACGACGACCTGGATATTACTTATTCAACACAATGAGAAAAGAAAAGAAAAAAAAATACTATCTCCACCACTATATACTCTGATAGAAAGAAGAAGAAGAAGAAGAAGAAGAAGAAACAGCGCTCTACTACCTACTTCACCGGCGAACCTCTCACCCGTCATGAATACTATTAAAAGAAAAACATTTTCAACCATACATGCATTCATCCATCCATTCTCCAAACACAACCACAAGCAAAAACTAACTCTATCGCTCAATCCCTCCACGCCGCGCTTTTTAGGGAGAACAGGGGGGGAAATAAAAAAAACTATATAGTACCCAAAAGGTTTTTTTTTTTTTTTTTTTTTTTGGAAGAAACAAAAAAAAACACGAGTACCTAAAGTGTCCCCTATAGAGGAAGAAAGGGGAGCAAAGTTAATTATTTCCACCATCAGAACAAAGCTTTCTGTTTTTTTTTTATGAAAAAAAAAATAGGAAAAATGGAAAAAAAAATTAAAATTTATTTCAAATCACGCCGTTTCTTGCTCTTCTCCCCACTGCTCGACGCCGCGGAGCTGGACGAAAAGGACCTCTCTCGAAAAGAACCCTACTTCTTTAGGCCCAAAAAGTTCCTCCTCTTCTTCTCCTTGTGCGCCTTGCCATCGTCGTGAGAACTGCTCGAGGTTGTGGGCCTATGTCCAGACGAGTTGAGGTGCATGTTCGCCATGGCTTGCGTTGGGACGGCGCCGGCGGGCGTCGGTCGAGTGGGGAGACCGCCTGGACGAGCCGTTGGCTGGTTTGGAGCAGCGCCTCCGGGTCGAGGTCCCGCGGCAGCCATGGGTTGTGCCGGCGGCGGCTGGGCCTGAGGTGGAGGCGCCGGGCGCTCGAAGAGATGTGCGGGCGCGTGCTTCTTGCGCTCGGCGGGAAGATCCAACTGTCTCTTGTCTCGGCTCAAATCTCCAATCTGGCGGAGGAAGAGCTGGGGCGTAAGCATGTGGGAGGTGGCAAGGACAATGTCGCGGCTCCGCTCGTTGCCAACTTCGTAGCATGCCCTGCTTTCGCTGTACGTTGCGCCGCCGGCCATGAAGACGATCAGCCTCTGGCGGTTTTCCGGTGGTCGCCGCCCAGCCGCCGCCCAGTTCGGCCGCCCAGCAGCGCGAAGCGACCCTGCCTGGGCCGCCACAATATCTTCGTTGGGGTCAAGCGGCGGCTTGACGTACGGGAAGACCGCCTGGTCCAGGGTTCCCTTGGTCAGTCCGTCCAAGACCTGCTTCAGGACGGGCTCGTAGCGCGATAGGGTGTAGTCGTCCTCGCCCTGCGCGTTCTTGGAGTCGGCGGGGAACAGGGGAGGGACTGGCTGCCGTTGCTCCTTTAGCTGCTGCTTCGTGGTTCTTCCGCCGATGTGCTCAAAGTTGACGATGGTCTCTACGTCTTGGGGAGGCAGAGACGAGTGCGCGAGCAGCTTCTTGACGTCGTCCAAAATCATGCCGTCGCGGTACAGCGCATACATGGCGATCAGCCGCAGCCGGTCTCCGGGAGACACTGCGGCGTCGTCCAACAGCCGTACTACGGATTCGAGAATGTTCTTTGGCTTCTTGTAGTCCTCATCCAGGCCAGTGGCCAGGGTCTGCTCGATGGATGCCGTATCCGAAAGCTTGTGGTGCTGGAATATATTCATGCACTCCTGGGCCATGGTGAGATGTAAAGAGTAGGCCTCCTTCATCTCCTGGAACTGAGGCAGCCCCGCCATCATGTCGCGGATGGCGCTCAGGCTCGTCGTGTCGGCATTTTCCCTCGTGAAATGCGGGTTTTGATCCAGGAACTTTTGGAAATCGCCCATGAGTTTGTCGATTGTGTCTTTCATGTGGCGGTGACGATTGTCGACCCAGATCTTGTCCTTCTCGGCCAGCTCCATGTCCTTTTCCTGCGCATCCGGCGTCCCTTCGTTGATCGTCGTGTGGAAGGTCACCTTGTCGCCGTCCTTGATGGGGAGCAGGTCGTGCGCCATGGCTTGGTAGGTGAATTCGTGCACCAGCGGCGCCAAGAGGTCCATCGACCGGTCTGTGATGAGCAGCGTCGACTGGGGCCTGGTCGACGGAGGCGGAAAGCTGGAGTCCCATTGGGCGTAGCCATCCAGCTCTTCCTGTACGAATCTGGCCAGGTGTGTGCACAGCACGGAGGCCTCGTGGACGGCATTCCTCGGTCGATAGTATCTTACCTTTGGATACTCTCCTAGAGTAATGCATATACCAGCGATCTAAGCCCACATCAATCAACATTTGGCTTTTCGCAAAAAAAAAAAAAAAAAAAAAAAAAAAAAAGGCCAGAAAAAGAAGAAAAATGTCTGTATATATATATATATGCATGTGTAAAAAGGTTGAATGCTTGTTCCGGCCTGCTTACTCTCTGCGCAAGGAGCTGCATGTGCTTGGGCACCAGGGCATTGCATGCCGGGTGGTACAGCATGGGGAAGCTCCACGGATCCCGGAACGTCACCAGGTGGGTTTCGCGAGGGAAGAAGTCGACAAAGAGCGTCCGAGAGCTGACGCGCAGCTGACGCACCCCGGGGAAGTCGTCGATGCGTCTTCGCAGGCCCGGTTCCAGCAGATTCGTCCAGACCAGGAAGCCTCTTCGGTAGCGCCGGCGCTCAAAGTCGGCCAGGAGGCAGTCGACAATATGCGGTTCGGGGCTGAGGAGGTAGATGGCGTCCATGTCGGGATTGGGCTCACGACGGTCCTCGATGCGCTCGATGGCTGCAAGAGTGGCCCTGTCAGCAGGCGGGCTTCACGCTTCACGACAATGCACAATCGGCCCGGCCGGCGAGGGAGACTAACTGGCAATGTTGCTGTTGAGGATGTCGTCCGTCTTGACAACATTGTCCACAATCCTCTTGGAATTTTCGTCTACTATCAAGCATTTCCACTGTGGTTGTGGTTGCGGCGATCTGCGTCAGCGTTCTCGGTCGGAATCGGTAGGGGATGGACAGGGGCAGGCGGTCTCGCACGTCGTTCTGGGTGATGTTCTTGATCTCCTGCAGGATAGCTGCCGATGTGTGTCAGCACGCGATATGCAGATGTGTATATATATATACCAAAGCTCCAGCACGGGGACGGAGCTGATACCATTGTGCTGCTCCTCAATGATGGACAACCCCATCGCGACGGTGGTCAACGGAGCCGTCCCGTCAGGCGGTGATGGAAGAGGTCCGAGGGCAAGTCCGGGAGGCGGAGGGCAATGGGCGAGGACGGACCGGCGACGACGGAGCCGAGGTTGCGACTGGCAGCGGCTCCACGATCCGAGGCCTAAGCAGCAGCTGGGAAGCTCGAGCGGCGGCGTCTATGGGCTGGGGCGAGGCCACGGCTTGTTGTTTGTGAAGCGTCACCGAGCTGCGAAGGAAGGGTCGGCCGGGCGGCTTTTGGCGGGGTTGGCAGAGCAGAGGGCTGAAACTCCGGGCGGCCCCAGGCTGCTTCAGGCTCGGGTTTTAGCGCCTAGCCCCCTTAAAATTTAGCGCCGGCGGTGGCTCATCCACTGCCGCGGGGGGGGGAACGATGAGGTCACTAACTGGTCCACTGGAGAGTCTTTCTTTTTTCGGGGGGGGTTTTTTCTTTTCTTTTTTGGCGGGTTTTTTTCTTTTCTTCCCCTAGGCGATCACAGGCCGGCCACACAGGAAAAGAACCGTTTTTCCAGGATAACTTTATATTTAATCAGCCCTGCAATTTCTTCAGCCTGCACCGTCCCGCATGTATCGGTTCCATTGGCTTTCGCACGATGATTCGTGCCACTGATGCTGCTACAAGAGGCCAGGCAAACGCCAACGCCACACGCCGGTTGAATCCTTGATAGGACGCAGTAGTAGTAGAAGTAGTAGAAGTAGTAGTAGTAGTAGTAGTAGAAGTAGTAGTAGAAGTAGTAGTAGAAGTAGTAGTAGAAGTAGTAGTAGAAGTAGTAGGTATTCACAGGCCGTCCTCACCTCCATTCCCCCTGAGATACTGCTCCACGTCCAGCCGTCCATACATCTCGGCCTGGAGCCTCTCCCCTTTTCTTCTCTCCCTCTCCGCCAGAGCGCGCCTCTCCCTGGCGGTCAGCGGACGCGGCTTCTTCGTCTCCTCTCGCCCCGCGGGCGGCGTCGCCCCCAGGCCCAGCGTGTCCTCCTTCCGGATCGCCTTGATGGGGAACCGCGATCCCTCGCCTTGTCGGCCTAGGCCAAGCCGGGAATCGGGATCCCAGCCTTGAGATTCGAGGGCACGCAAACCCATGCGGGATCGATCCAGCGCGGATGGCGGGTGGGAATGCTCCAGGCTCGCCTGATGGGCAAGCGAGGCTTCGTGCTTTTGCGGCGTCGTGGTGATGGGGAGAGAGCACACGGGGCAGATGCGAGGCTCGGGCTCTTCTTCCTCCCCGCTGCCGAGGCCGGATTTTGATGTGTCTGATGCGGAGTTCTTGAAGCTGCCGGCTAGGACTATGCCGGCGTAGACGTCACCGATAGAGGCGCCGACCGCAGTGTCTGCGTCTGCATCTGCGTCTGCATCAGCATCTGCGTCTGCGTCTGCGTCTGCATCGGTCGCCCTGACAAACTCGACCCTCTTGCGCTTGAGCCCGGCGCCAAACGGGCGTTTGTGGTGCAGCGGTATGTCTTCATCGTCCGAGTCATCCCTCTCACGCCGCATGACCGTGTGTGATGAGGGTTGGGAGAAACAAATCAATGGGCGACTGAGTTCGCCAATGGTGATGATGATGATGATATTTATATAATAATAATCATTCAGTTGCAATCTTTACTCTAACTATGTACATACAGCACGACGAGATGTGCGTGAGTTTGGAAGAACTTTGTCCAAAAGGGCTGTTCAGGGCGAAACCATACCGAAGCCACGGCTATGCTTATGTAATACACAATTTTTGTGCGTTTGTATTGCCATATGTAAGAGGCAGATAGACAATAGATGCAAGCGATTTCGTGACAAGTTTATTTTGTTCATTAATGATTATCCCTTATAGATGTACCTATCTAATCATC